>OY759272.1:16357229-16509729 GCA_963662155.1 Lamellibrachia columna | reverse complement strand
GATGGTGTGGGGGTGCATGTCGGGGCTCGGGGTTGGCCAACTGTATCGATGTGAAGGCACCATGAAGCAAGATCAATACCTCAAAGTGCTCAGAAATCAGATGTTGCCTTCTGTTAGAATGCTTTATGGTGAGGAGCAATCATGTGTCTTTCAACATGACAATGCTCCTTGCCATAAATCTAGGAAGGTAACAGATTTCTTGGAGCGATCTGAGGTGGAGGTCATGCACTGGCCAGCTCAGAGTCCCGATCTGAATCCCATAGAACATATTTGGGAAGTTCTCTTCAGGAAAGTGCAGAATAATAAGCCAAGCAACCTGGATGCTCTGTGGCAGCTGCTCAGTGTTGCATGGCAGGATATCCAGGCTGAAACCATTCAGAACTTGGTACATTCGATGCCCAAAAGATGCGCTGCTGTCATCGTAGCGAAGGGGCGTCACACTAAGTACTAGTGTTAAATGCTGTGGCATGTGTAAATAAAGATGTAAATTTGTGTGTAAATGTATTGTTTGTGCATAACACTTACTTATGTATCCATTCCAAAAGAAATGTGTTGGGTTACATTGACTGTAGCAATGTAAAACTGGCCAGGCAGCTAAGGAAACAACAAAAAATTGGCTGTACCAATGACTTTCTGGCAGTACTGTATATATATATATATATATATATATATATATATATATATATATATATATATATATATATATATATATATATATATATATATATATATATATATATATATATATATATATATATATATATATCTTCTGTTTTATGTCTTTATATATCTTCTGTTTTATGTCTTGATACTGATTGTGATTCAGTACATCTACGATTCCGTACGAATGCCTGATCAAGTGGTCGCGGGACCGTCCGCTGCTGCCACATAGTTCTTCGTTTGCTTAGTTAGGCTTCTTTAACAGTTATGTTACTATTCAAAACATGCTTATAAAGCTTGAACAAACACAGCATAGGGGACATCCTTTAAACATGTAACGATTGGATAGCCTACCTGTAAAACACAACATGGCAGGAAATAAAAAAAATATATGATAACCATTCATTAGTTTTATTTCTAGAGATTTGTGTGTTATTTATACAATTGTACTATGATAAAACAATGCTTAGACATCATATTCATATGAGGTGGCAGCATTTATTTCTTCACCATACATGTCCTTGTCTTGAAAATATAATACTTTTTTGATGTTTTCGTATCTCAAGCATATTAGTGGGGCGGCACAAACCAACATATCCTTTACATTGTGTATTTTGTGATAAAAGCACCAAATTTGGCACACGTATAGACACTTATATTCTTAACAGATCTGGATATTGAGCCATCACAAGTTTGGCCCCGGTGGCTGTGGCAGCCATTTTACAAAATGGACGCCTGCATTTACTATCATTTTACATACCTGCTCAACTGGGGAGGTTCAAGGAGCAAGGTTCCGAATGGAAGCTAATGGTGAATGTAAATACCAATAACTGGCTTGACACCTGGTAGTGATGGTGGTGGTGGTAGTAGTAGTAATTACCAGAAAAATTGCATTGTATCATTGCAGGGTCTCCTGGAAGTTACTGATGGTGGCGGTTACTGATGAACAGAAGATACCTGCAGACTAAACGTAGTCTGCAGGTAATTTATTCCGGTCATTAATCATACTTTTCTATGACATATTCCACGAGCAAGAATAGGGGAAGGTGGGCACATACTGAGGCACATCCGCACCCCTCATTATTGATCACACCACGTGGTTTTTCTTTCAGAACTGTGCTATACAGTAGCATCTAACACACGCATGCACGCACGCACGCACACACGCACACACAAACGTCTAAAATCCCGATTTGATTATCGGATGTAAGAAATTAGTAAATAAAACCTTCAAATGCAAAGTGTTTGTATAATTTTACATTTGTAGTGAGACACAAGTTATCCCACAATAATACATTCACACAGATGTGCTGACACCATTGTAAACTGTGTTTAATTGTTGTTGTTGTTCTTCTTCTTTTTGTTGTAGCACAAATGAACCTCACTATCATAAACCGGATTTACCCACAAACAATTCCACAGCATAAGATACGCATTTGCATATCCACACAGACCTGTGCGGTTATGTCCCACTATCCCAGGGTAATGGGGATTAACCGCACATATTACATTTTGCCAAATACGCTAGTTTCTTAATGGAATTGTAATCTGGTAACTGGCAGCTATCAACTACTAAATATACTAGTTTTCGAGGCCAAATTATACCCTTTTGGCCTAAATAGTTATTCAGCTAAGGTGCACCATGCCTTAGGGGTGCAACACTGCATCTCTTCCTACTTCATGTCCTTGTATCCGATCTATATTGATATTTATAGCAAATGTAGTGCTGCTGTATAGAAAATACAGATATTTAAATGCTGTAGATATGTCAACCTGTTTTAGCTACTACAGTTTGCAAAAAAAATCATTAATGCTTGAACTATTTCTGAAGGATTGTTTTAACAAAAGCTTCACATATATATATTATTCCCACAGTAATTGTCGAGCAGCTCCCTATGTGCTACAATGAAGGCAATGGATAATTGTTTGTTTTTACCACAATCAGCGTTACTACCAACTACTTACCATTTACTCTCAGTGTACTTGAGTCTGTTCCAGTTCCAGATGTACAAATGTAAGTGTCTTCATCTGTCAGTGTAGTTTTGGTAATCTTGAGTTGATGCACATTTCCAGCCCACTGACCCACCGCTCTGTCCTGTAAATATTGGTATGCTTTTGTATCACTGTTACTCCCACGAACGTATGCATACACTATGTCACCACTAATTTCTGTATTCTTATACCAATACAGCAGTACAACATCCACTTTGTTGACATTAACTGTACAGTTCAGCACGGCTTCGTCTCCTTCCCACACATCAGGTGGCACTTTCACTGTCACCCTACTGGCTGCTCCTTCAGCAGGTACTGAAACAAAAATGGTTTTCATCACAATATTGTTACTAAATATGAAAGACCAGAGATTGTGGCTCATTTGCTGAAGCAAGTATATAGGTGAAAAGTAACAGAGCTTTATTACAAAGCTAAACACGAATAACAAGTACATATATAGTCACATAATAACTCAGTATTTCAGATACTTAAACAAAATGGTTTTCATCACAATATTATTATATAATGATAAATGTATGCATGCGGGATATAGCAACATTTACCAAGGATCATAGCTGAAGAAAGAACAAAGAGTAAGTTGTAAGAGTTTTATTCCAATGCAGAAAATTAATAACGTGCATATAAAGTCAGGTAACCATTCAGATGTACATGTAAAACAACAAAGGTAAAACCAATCGAACCAGCCATAACATGGCATCAACTGTAAATACAACATCTTCAGCAAAGGCGGTGAAACAGCCCAAACCACCCCACAAAACAAGCCCTGTGATAATCCCTGAGTAAAAAATAATGAGTAAAGGAATTTTTTTTTCTTCAGAATACAAGTGACTAAATATGTATTTGCTATTATTCAGTAACACTGGCATTTCTCCAAAGTGTTTTCTGCTGAGACAGTAACTTTTGATTTATTGTTATTTGATACTTTTATTGACGTTTAAAATATTTTTCGTAATGGGCGACATATATTCTCTGACAACGTCATTAGTAATCTGGCGCCTATTTCATCATTTCCAGGCGATTTGTTTGTATTTAATTTTTTTAACGTCAATAATATTATGTTTTCGGTTACTTTTAGCTAATCCATCGCTAGTTTATTGTTTACTTTGGGTGTAGTTGGGATAGACCCTTGCTGTTCAATAGTGAATACACTGGAGAAGTAGTCGGTTGCTTTTTCTTCATCTTCAGTTGTTGTTTGGGATTTCGGGTTTGTGTGATTTATATTCAATTCCCCAATTCCTTGTTTAATTACAGTTTTTGATTTATAATATTTCCAGAAGACTGGTTTATTTGGTTTGAGTCGTTAAATTTCGTCCAAACTCCTTTCGGAGCTTTCTGGTTACAGCTCGGATTTTATTTCTGCTTTTACAATACTCTAGATATTTTTTCCGATCCCTTGTTTCAATGTATCTTGTCCATAATCTATTTTTTGGCCTGTTGTGTTCGCACATTGATAACTATGAGACACGGGTTCGACTGGAATAGATTATATCGAGGAATTACAGAACACCACTTTAGCTGAAACACGCCTTTATTTTGTTACTCCTGCGCATGCTGAAGATGACGCACCATCATTACATATTCATGAGCTACGATCGAGTAGCCTCGATACACTACAATGTCTAATTAGTTTTCTGGGGTTTGTGTTCAGGGAGAAATTTCCCTTTCTGTAATTTGAACATTCTTTTTGAGGTATATATTTATCTTCTAATAAATTTAGTACTGTTTAAGGATTTCCCATTGGTCGTTAACATTGTCTTAACAGTCTTTAAGTTTCTCTTCCCAATCTATATTTGAAAACTCTAAAGGGCTAATGTAATCTGTTATCTTCCTCAATTGATAAGATTAGATCTAAGAGGTTTGTATTGGTTGTGCCTTGTCCTCTGGTGGGATTTGAAACATGAATGTGTCTCTAAGGCATTCCACAAAGATTAAGTTTAAGTTGCTGGCGTTAATTGATTTGGTCGTCCAGTGTTTCCAGTAGCGTCTGACTTCGCCGTTCAAATCTTCTTCCAGATATCCAAGGGCACTGAATGTAGACTTGAATATTACAGAGCATTCCCACGAGTGGACCATTTTGTTTCACACACCGATTGCAGATTAATTATGTTGTTCATACCAGTTTTTGCATCCACTTCTAACACTAGCTCTGCCTGAAAAACACGCAACCTTTGGGCTGAATAGTTGAAGGAAAAGGCGACCTGCTGGACTGTATCCGTCGTACTTCTAACTACTGGCACTTTACTGGCATGCACAATAGTCAAGTAAACACTGTGTAATTTGCAGTGAATATAGATGGCGCCATATCAGCCTTCTGATTCGTGCTTTCACTCCAAGATGCATGTCAGCCAGATTATGGATGGACCATTAAATTTCTGGGGGCCGGTTGGATTTTTTAAATATTTCTTTGCCGTATTGATGTGGAAGCACGTGCGTACGGCTATCTAGGCGCCTGGTAGTAGTAGTAGTAGTAGTAGTAGTAGTAGTAGTAGTAGTAGTAGTAGTAGTAGTAGTAGTAGTAGTAGTAGTAGTAGTAGTAGTAGTAGTAGTAGTAGTAGTAGTAGTAGTAGTAGTAGTAGTAGTAGTAGTAGTATGTAAAGCTTTAATTATTATTCATTAACTGGATTGCTTTAGAATTAACAATCTAAGTTGGTAATGCAACATTAGTGTAGCACGTAATAATAATAACAAAAATAACTTTTAGTTGTATTGTGCCGTATCTCCGGAATGTAAAGTCTGTTCAGAGGCGCATAAAATACAAATGTTAAAAATTACCAATAAATGGCTTATATCTACGGTCAAGAGACGGCTACCGGCAAAACAAAGCTGGCGGCCAGGCTTGTACGGTGAAATCATGTGGGCGATATGCGGGCGCGAGATCGTGCATCGCTCGGAACGTAAACACAAGTAGTTTGTAAATGATGCGCCATCAAATAAGTAGCCAGTGTAGCGCGATCAGAACAGGCGTGATGTGAAATGATGATCGCGGCGTCGCTGCCGCGTTACTACACGCGCCGCCGAATTTGGCACCATTTGTAGTTTGTGCAACACCAAACAAACCTGCATTACCGTAGTCCAGCTTAGATGTTACTAGAGCGTGGACGATGGTTTTACACGCATCGACGGTCAGGCATTGTCGTATCATTGTGCAGCTGGAAATAAGCCGCCTGACACGTGCGAACAACTTGCGTCGACATATCTAAGCCACTGTCCAATAAAACGCCAATGTCTCGTACGGGTAACCTGGGGCAGCGCGGCTCCCTAAGGAAAACGTTCAAATTGTACACCATTAAACTATGTTAGCATGTCTTTAACGTGTTCACATATTTGTATGTTACCCACTGAAAAACTATTTTTAGTAAATAGACAACCTAGCTGAGTTACATTTACATTTGAAAGATAGCAGGAGTACCCAAAAAGCCGGTCCCCTGCTTGGGGTAACACGGTCCATAACCCCCTCCCTCGTGGTTTTCGCTTATAATTTTTGGACGAACAATTGCCTGAAATTAAAATGTGTGTATATATATATATATATATATATATATATATATATATATATATATATATATATATATATATATATTGTATGATATGGTCATATTTTATTAAATGTATTAAACATAATTGGTCATGTGTAATACATGTTATACATTATGACCATGTGCATGCGGGATAAGACATACGAAACGTCTTGCCCCACATGCACAATGTGCGTCTTAACACCATGTAGGGGAAACCGGGGCTAGTCGTTATTATTTTCAGTTAAAGTCAATTTTTGTGAAAAGTTTGTTAGATGTATTATTTCTGTCAACGTATACATTAACTGTATTATTAGTGTTAATAAAATGTACCATGCCATCGATATTCCATATTGTAGTTAGGTAGATATATGAAGTTTTTCAGGCGCGGTCGTAAGCCGCAAGTTGGTACATCATAGCGGGGCACGTTGTTACAGCAAAGAACGTGCGGGTCGCAACGCAATTGTCACTCGTACATGTTACTGTTATTATATTAATTGGATTATACACACTTATACATCTTATACACAAACAAATAAACAATTGTGAATGGAATGTAAATTATTGAATGGAGTATGCAATAGTGAATGACAGAGTGCATCGTTGGAAATGTGATGTGGCCAGCGGATGCCGACGATCTGACGCAGGTGACGACGGTGGTACGCGTCGAGACGACCCAGCTATGCCTTCGTTATGCCCCATGTTTCCATGTTCCACGTCAGCACGGGCACAACGAGCGACTCATACAGCCTTAGCCGCAGTTGCAGCGATGGAGGGGGCGGCGATGGGTGCAATTACCTCCAGCGGCACTTTTTTTGGGACGGCACTTTATGGTATTTTTTTTATTAAAAAAGAGTCACATATTTATACGTTGTGGATCACACGAATTCCGAGCATATCGACAAAAGCCCAGTTCGTTCGCTCCAATCATCAGATGTGCATGGTTACATTTCGTTTCTGAAATACAAGGCACTGACGTGAATTTCAGGTCCCGTTCTGTGTGTCCGCTCTTAAAGCGCATTGCATTTGTCCGTGCTTTGTACCTTCGCTCAAGTATGGGACAAGAGCGATTGAGTAATCTGGCGCTCCTGTTAATTGAGCGAGAGCGGACCAATGTCATAGACTTCGACTCCGTGATCGCTGAGTTCGCGTCACTCAAAACCCAAAAGATTAGGCTGTAAGAGAATATGAAGGAGCAGTGAATAATGTTATGTTGACCTTTATTAGCTTTGACCACTATCAATTCGGGAATTATTGGCTGATCTCAGTTGGGTTTTTTCATTGGGTAAGTGAATGTTGGGTTGAAATGTAGCTGTGCTGAATCATTAAACCGCGTCTATTAATATTTTCGTTTCTGATAGCTACATTGATGTCGGAGCAATGATAAGGTTTTATACCTAGGCATAGCTATTCCATTATTGCGCTCTTTGTTGAGGGCGGCAGTTTTTACTCTTGCCCCCGGCGATACTTTGTCTCCTAACGCCACTGTCGTCAGCGTATTCGACGTTGAATGGTAACCTATCCTTTTATGGAAAATGGTGCACCGTTCTTCCAGTGAAAATTGGCGGGACGAGCTAATAAAACAGGACGGAGGCATTATTGGGATCAGGTTAGCTTAACTGGAGGAGGACAAGGGCAACGGATATAAAGTATACTATACCTCCCACTTTGCTTGCACATAAATGCCTGTCTGTGCGGGTGAACCACTTTATTTTGATGAATTGTAATCGTTTTTATTTACTTTTTCATTTCACATAGTAGGTCCCTACATGCACTAGTGCGCAACGAATATAAATAAATATATATATATATATATATATATATATATATATATATATATATATATATATATATATATATATATATATATATATATATATATATATGTATGTCTATATATATATATATATATATATATATATATATATATATATATATATATATATATATATATATATATATGTATATATGTCTATATATATATATATATATATATATATATATATATATATATATATATATATATATATATATATATATATATATATATACATATATATATATATATATATATATATATATATATATATATATATATATATATACATATATATAGTGTATTCATTACGTAACTCTGAAAAGGGTCCCCTTTTTGATATTTGAAAATGCCCTTACTGCAGCATAATTTTTGAAACAATGGCGCCACACAGTGGACAACGAATCAACTTACTCTACTCAGAAAACCACTGATGCGTGACGACCTGTTTTGAATAGCTCACAACGCAAATATAATATTTTCCAAACTATTCTGGATATAGGTACACATATGTTATCAATAGGTTGAAGTCATGAAATGTGTAACAGTCAATATTAGTTAGTATAAAAGGTTAGCACCGTTCCGGCGTTCGCGGCTGTCCTGTAATAAGGCTGTAGGCTATAAGCCTGCTGCACGGACGGGTCACTATTAACTGGCCCCGTCCTTTGGTCACTTACTTGACACATGTGCGCCGAAGAAAATAGAACACATCAAATAACACTTCCAAGCAGTATCTGATCTATAGTCCATGCTGTGTGCAGCGATGCCACTCTGTTCCTGGGAGTTGGCGAGTTGTCGTTTCCTAAGAGCCGAATGATTCCTAACTAGGAAGTCAGTGACAGTGCATACTTCCTCGATGTGACTTGTGTCCAGTCCTCCGTGTGGCGCCACTGCAGAACCAGGGACTGGGTCAAGCCAAACTGTCAAGTAGTCAAGCCCGTTTTTACGCTTGCTGCGCCTTTTTGTAAACCTGGTGATGGTTGGCTCGCCGCAAGTCGATAATTAGTAGCCCATAGCTTCAATTTGGACGAAACTAAACAGTTGTGTGTATGTATTCAAATATATGACGTATTCGGGATTAATTTTAATCGTGTACCAATGAAGGGGGTTGCCAGGGGTTTCAACCTACCATCTCCCATGCACCTGTTTGGGACCAAAGTACCTCCCATCTCTCACATGTGTTTGGGGCCAACCTCCCATCGCCCACCATTTGTGAGTACACTTCCCACCGCATACCACCAATCACTACCTCCCACGATCCTCTAACCTCCCACCAATTTGTAAGACTAATCTACCACCTCCGACTTCCTGCAATACCCCCTCAATAGAATTTTGCCGCTTTTCTGCAGGAGATTTTTCCAAGGAGGTTTAGGGATTTTCACGTAAAGCATGCTCGTCCTCGTGGGGGGTTCGAAAGATCCCCCCATTTTTAGTGAATTTGTTTAGCTGTAAATTTTTTTATAAATCATCTCAGAAATCCCGGCTGATAGTGTACGCCCGAACTCCCTTTTCAAAAGCCTGATGACGGTCCTGTAAAGGCCCCGGGTACTTATGTTGAAATGGTTATATTGACATATCCAAACTGTTTTTACCTTTGTAGAAATGTTCGTCGTCTTATCAAGGCGACTTCATCAATACTAATGATGTTGGATGATGTCATCGTACGGGGGTTTCAACCTACCACCACCACCCCATCGATCAGGGTTGACTGAATTACTTTTATTTTGTACTTGAGTAAAAGTAAAAATAAATCACTTTGAAACTACTTGAGTAAAATGGAAGTAGCTTGTAAAAGAAACTACATAAGTAAAAAGTAAAAGTACTTTTCAAAAGTATTTGAAGTAAAAAGTACATTTATTTTCAAGCGAGTATTGAAAATGTTTTATTTAAGAATGAAACTGTTACAACTGCAAAATATTCACAACTAAACGTCTAACACCTAAATTCCCTTTACCACACCAAACATATTCAGTGATCTCCTATGTCTCGTATTGTAAGTAGAACAGGTGACAGGTTAGCAAACAACTGCTTTTAAATGGTCTAACACCTACATTCCATCGTGGAATTTCCATGTACTCCACACATATCCAGTAACATCCAATCACCTCGCCAGCCAGTGATGATGTAGTCACTTTCCAAATGACATGTTCAACTTCAACAACAACTTATTTTCTAAAGGTGTCTCCAATGCAAGACCTAATTGGCGTAAAAATACGCCCAACGGCACTGAACAAGCGCTCAGGTGCAGCGCTAGTCTGTTTTATTAACAAACCCTTCAAGTGTGGCCAACCTGCAGTTTCAAACTTCCAACTTGCAAACTTCCAACTCACAAGCCGGGAGGGACCAGTGGGTATGCCCTTGACAGCCACTTGAATTCCGAAGTGATGTAACTTCCATACAACATATGGCGGCACTTAGCAGATACGTAATGAAGCGGTTAGGTTAAAGTGGCGCCCTCGAGTGGAGTACCTCATTAGGGTTATGGTGGCAGTACCTTGTGTACATGTAATGAATAAGTTAGGGTTAAGGTGTCGCGATCAATCGTTGGTGCTTCTTTTGTCGTTACCGACCATCTCTCCTTTATTCACTTCCCTCTCGCTATCATTACATTCAACACCGGTCACCTAGCCCTAACAAAGCAGCAAAATAACGACGTTGCGAGACAACTCACAAAATTTCATTGCACAAACTTCGAGGCAACGAGACAACGAAGTAGCACAAAAACGAGACAGTGCTTCAACTCACAGACTTCCATCCATTCGTCCATCCATCCATCGATAAATCCATCCATCCATCCATCCATTCATCCATCCATCCATCCATCCATCCATCCACCTATCCATCCATCCAACCATCCATCCATCCATGCATGCATACATACATACATACATACATACATACATACATACATACATACATACATACATACATACATACATACATACATACATACATACATACATACGTACAAACAAACAAATTTCCAACTCACAGACTTCCAACTCACAAACTTACCAACTTTCAACTTGCAAACTTCCAACTCGCAGACTTCCAACTCACAAGCTTCATCCTCCAGGGAGTCACTCTATACAGTACATCGTCCGAGAAGTCAATCTCGACGGTGTAACCTCTGGGGAATCACTGTCTATGGTACAGCCGCCGTGTAGTCATTCTTGATGGTACAGCCTCAGGGGAGTCAATCTCGATTGTGCAGAACCGGGGAGTCAGTCTCGATGGAGCAGAACCGGGGAGTCACTCTCTACAATACAGCCTCCGCGTAGCCGCTCTCGGCGGCCCAGCCTCCGGAGATGGTGTTTTGATATTGTTTTGATTAGTCTTCGAGCACAGGTTCTTTCCTGAGATACTAGCAGTTACGGGCAGCCACGGCTCGTCCTCGGTGTTGATATGCGTAAGATTGAACTTGTAGATTCAGCTTCGGCAGCTCCCTGTCTGACGATCGCGCTTAACGTGGTCCTGAGGCGATATGGTGCAAATGTGGTCACCCAATGTTTCACTTACACTGTCGTAACTCGTCTTAGTACATAGCTTTCGACAGCCATTCCTCGTCCACCCGTAAAAAAGTGGCCAGTCCACGCAAGCATCAATAACTAGGCCTCGATACCCGGCATGCCAACACGCTACATATGAAATTGTCCTTTCTAAACCCGTTGGTCGAAAAGAATATCGAACAAACAGCGTTTGACAACAGACACAGTATAGCTTGGAAAGACAATACCTGGCAAAGACCACCCTATAAGATCTGTTTATGGTGACTGGTGACTTATACAGACCCACCAATTATTGAGGAATCGGCTTGATGGGTGTTGCGGCAATACTCTCTAACAGACTGTTGCTGAACAAAATCCGGCTCGTCGTTGATCCACTCCTTCGCAGGAATCAAAATGGTTTCAGACAAGCTAATTTGTGTGCTAAGGCGCATCATTGAGGGCATGGAAGCAAAACATCTACATCTAGCAATCGTCTATGTAGAGTTCGTGTGTGGCATGGTAACTCTATTCTCTTTAAGTTAACGGCGGCAGTTGCACAACACAGCTAGATACGCTACCAAACAGTGTAACGCATTATTCCGAAAGTAGACAAGATTGTTTAAGCCGTTGAGTTGAGAGTGTTTTTGCACAATGCCGGCAGCAGGCAAGTCCTCGGGTTTCTGAAGGGGGGGGGGTTCGTGTACTACAAATTAACACATTTTTAATGATATATAAGTGCAAACATCTCGGATTGGACCGAAACCATCAAAATGTCATTGGTGTTATGTGTCTACGGGTCGAGTATATGTTTTTTATTTCGTCTACCTTAATCTCAAAGTGTGTTGAATCAGTGCGTATGTTTGTTAGGTGTCATTAGTGTTATCACATTTACAAATGACAGGATCATTTTTAAAGGGAAAAGCGGCTATCGGATGAACGTTCGTGGATTCTTGAATTCAAAAATGGCAGTCACATCACTGTGCAGTTCACTTCCGCAGAACATGCATTGTGCTTCGTTAAATAAATAACTTCTGTTATTGTCACTGGTGTTATTTGGGGCGATAGCACATGTGACTTCCGTAACAACAGTGGCGCCAAATTCTTACCAAAATATGTTTATCTCCGAGTTTCCGCCATATGGCATTAGAGCGTGAATACTTGATTTGTTTTCCCAAGCTTCAAGATGGGAACAGTAAGCAATGCCCCAAAACAGCGATTCTATCAGCATCACCGTTGACATGCCGTGTTTTAGAATGACTTTGGTTATTCCGCCTGTCACGTGTTATTCCCCTCAATTTTGATTGCCATAGCTAATAAAAGTCCTTGCACATAGCCTCTTAGTGTCATTTATTCATACGCTGACTGGTTACTATGCGCTTTCTAGCATCCGATGGATAGTAAAAATCGAGATTTAGCCGTGAAAATTAATTTTAGCTGAGTTTGTTGTACATAAAATAGCGATAGCACCCACTGCCCATATAATAAGCCATTGCATATATGTGTGTGTGTGTGTGTGTGTGTGTGTGTGTGTGTGTGTGTGTGTGTGTGTGTGTGTGTGTGTGTGTGTGTGTGTGTGTGTGTGTGTGTGTGTGTGTGTGTGTGTGTGTGTGCGCGCGCGCGCGCGCGTGCGTGCGTGTGTGTGTGCCATCTGAATACATACAAGCTGATATAGTTTGTCCATGACAAGAGAGAGAGAGAGAGAGAGAGAGAGAGAGAGAGAGAGAGAGAGAGAGAGAGAGAGAGAGAGAGAGAGAGAGAGAGAGAGAGAGAGAGAGAGAGAGAGAGAGAGAGAGAGAGAGAGAGAGAGAGAGAGAGAGTGGAGGACAGAGGGGTGGATAGACAGACACACAGATGGAGAGACAGAGAGACAGACAGAATTCATTTGAAATTAAATAACTCTGTTCCTGTTATTTCTATTATTGTTTCATGCACACTTTAGGGAAGATACTCCCAGTGAACTCACCAGTATATTCCCTTTGTTTCAGTGACATATACAAGACGAAACGAGAAGACAATGAAGCTAAAAAGACACACGGTGATGATGAAACAGTGATCTATAATAAATAATAAATAACCCACCTCGTAGGTAAATAAATATTGTTCCTCTACTAATAGCTATAATCTACTTTTAATGTTGTCCAGATGATGAAATATGCCATACCTCAGACTAAGACAAAATAAGCTGGACTGTATCATGTTGTGACTCTGGTTGGTTGTTTTCAAATAAGATATCATAAATATTCAGTTTGATTAATCAGTTGTTGTCAGGTGGGATAAAGCTAGACTATGCTGTGTAATTCCCTGGATGTGTAAAACATCCATCTTCACTTCTTAGATGCAATTAAGGTGAAGAAACATACCGGTAGAAAGAAGCTTGTAGATAATGACGATGACGCTAATTATGATGTTGTGCATTCAGAAGTTAGTATGAAACTAAAGCAAGGTAATGCTCAAGAAATGAGTGTTGCAAGCACAGAAGTCAATAACTAGTTACAGTGCTTTGTATAAGTAAAATGCACACCCATGTATATTTTTATAAATCGACAGTAATGTTATGCTTTGCAACTTATTTGATAGTACTGATCGAAAATGTCTTGTCGATAATTAAGTTGTTTGCCTCTTATGTTGGTTTAAACCTAGAGTGCGCAAGAGACAATATATGCGATCCATCAATGCCACATGTTGATGACGATGCTGTTGTCTATTCTAACGTAACAGTGAAACCAAAACAAGGTAACAGATGGTTCAATAATTTATCATATGTACACAGTATACGTTGAATTTCTGCTTTATTAAACAGTTGAAGTCAATGCACACTTCAGCTTATAACACCATATTGTTACAGCACATTTCGGATGATCGCCGTATTAACAACACCGGCTATTGCTGGTTTAGCGTTGTGTTGGGCACATTGTGATCAAAGAACACATTAGCATCGAAAAAAATAAGTAAAAATGTAATTTTATAGCGCTAATAATTTCGGCCAGGTTAATGCACCTTTACCCATTGCATGGTGCTGGTATTCGTACTTGTGCTATGTTATCAAACAAATCAACATAGACTTTCCATATCCTAGTCTTAGCCTTAGGTTATGCTACGCCATGACATGGGCATGTCTATGCCTATGACTATGTAAACATACGTTATTTGTTGAAACAGTGTTCTTGAATCATGGCATAATAAATAGCGTGCAAACTTACAATACAGATTAATATAAAGAGTCAAACCTAAACACTAAACGTTAGGCTAATCCTGAGGCCTAAGCCAGACTAAGCCTAAGGCTACGCCCTAACAAAGGCTAAGCGAATCGAAAGTCGGCAACCTTATTATGTTTGCCTTGTTTATTTACGGCGTGGTAACTATAACTTTTGGAAGTGCACCCAGGAACACGACAGGTTGTACATTTTCAATAAATACAAGTGTTAATATAACATCAATTTCGTTACAAAAATATATTATAGTTATGTTGTCAAAGGTAAAAATAATGACATTACCCAAATCCGTGGTACATGAATAAGATTTTATTTTGATATTTCATTGCAATGTCCATTGTTTACATAATCTATAGATGTGTGTAACAATACACACGTACCGGAAAGAGAAGTACAAAAATAAACATTTTGTGAGACAAAGGTTCAGTTTCATAGTTTTGATCATTTTATGACTATGTGTACTGAATAAGTAAAAACTACTCTTGTATGTTATGATGGAACCATACGTCAGACAGAGTCACTTAGAAGTCTCTGTGTGGTACACAGTAATGTATTCAGAATGTTGAGCAATGAACACAGAAAGTGAAGTATTTGTCAAAACTTAGAAATAACTGCTTCTGACGATGTTAACACATGTTTTGCCCACTTATGGTTGGGTTTGATGTGGGGTGACACATGGTTTTGTCACGGAGATTACCCACTGTTAATAGTTTTTAGTCTAGCCTATATTTGTTTGTATTACTCCTTAATGATTAATATTTTGATAGATATTAAAACAAATATAGTGCTAATACAATATCAAACAGTAAAGTGTCAACTGAAAGAGTAAACTATGTCATCATTGATTTATAGAGGTAATTCTTAATAATAATAATTATGATGGGAGTGCCCAAGTGAATATATTATTTGCACTTTTAATATGCACACTATCTACTATATGGAATCATTATTTCAATAACATATATTATTTTATTTATCATAATTTAAGTTATATTTGAAATAGGTTATTGCACAGTAAATATATGCAGCATATGTTACTATTATATTACATACCCCCTGCCCTGGGTATATGCACTACACATGTCGCTGTTTTCACTAACGCCTTGCTAGGTTTAGGCTCATAACATAAGGTAAACACAGTTATGTTACCAAGTTATGTGTGGCATGCCTCTTAATCATTGTATAGCTATATTCGTCAGTACTTTATATTCCAATCACGTACTCTTCCCAAAGTATGATGTTCTTCTTTGCCTTATAAAAGTTGTGATATCTTTGTATCTATTATTTAGAAAATATGTATTTACTATAAATTATAGGAAAGGTGTAAACACTATATTATAGAGCTGTAGTTTGTCACCTGCACTACTTGATTCTTAGATTTCCTGCGGCATTGGATTAATAAGGCTAGAACAGCATTATGTTTAACATCACTAACCTACAACTTTACTCTTTATGGTAGCCTAACTATAAACATATGGAAGGTTTTTTTTACACATTGTTTCGGAATCGGAAGTGTTTATTTGACCCACAGATTAAATAGTACAGTTGTCAATAAAATGAAAATCTACAGCTCAAATAACGTGTTAATAAATAACAAGTAATACATGTATTGTAAACTAAGATGTGAAAATCTACAGCTCAAGTAACATGTGTGAATAAATAACAAGTGACATATGTATTGTAAGCTGAAATATACAACACAAATATAATATAACTGAAGTATAATGACATTACAATAGCCTAAACATGGACTCTCAGTTTGCTGTAGATAAACTTAAAAGGGGTCAGGGAGACTGCCACTAAGACTATTGTTGGTCGCTCTCATGGCAGTCACCCCAGTATTATAATTTTCAACAAAGTTCATTTAACTTAATAAAGCACTTTCTCGAAAAATAACGATAACACAAGTGCATAACTTCCAAAATAGGTTTGACAAATAATTAATTATTTCATCATTAAATGATGACAAAATCTCAAAGAGTAAATAAATTTACTAAATTTTTAATCTGACAAATATATACATTTACATCTGACATACTAATTACAGTACAATTTATAATTAAATTAACAAAAGTAATGAAATATGAAAGCGTTTATGATTTAATTATTAAGTCCGTCCACAAATGCAACAGTTTGGCATAGAGCACTGTTCTCTGTAGTTTTGTAGAAAGCACGTTTTGGCATACCTAGTAAATAAAAAAAAAATTTCCTTATGTGTTTCAAAGTATGGAATATCATACCTAATGCATCGTTTAGCAAAATCATGTTTTGCCCTATTTGTGTGGATATTATCCTGTATTCGTGTATTGATGTTGTGAACATTTCTATTTAGAAAAAATGGTAAGTTTTGTAAATATGCTGGTAATTTTATGTGCACATATTTAAAATAAAATTTTAATTCCCGTAATTGCAATATATATGTTACATTAATAATTTTTTATTTCTTGAACAGTGATTCAGTATGTGAATTATATTTACTTAAACATATTATTCTAATTGCTTTTTTCTGTAGTTTGATATTTCTGTTACATTTTAAACCCCATATCATTAGGCCATAATTTATATATGGTAACATTAATGAGTTATACAAAGTTAATTTTATATTTAATGGCAGAAAGTGTTTTAATTTGTTTAATATACCTATCATTTTTTTTTAATTTGATAGAAATATTTTTTATATGACTGTCCCAGCTTAGATTTTCTTGTAAAGTCACACCTAAGAGATTAAAGTTTTGGACTCTTTCGATTCTAGTTTCATCTATCTTGAGTAGAAAAGGAATTAATTTTTTATTTCTTAATTTGTGTATTATGTACATGGATTTCTTTATGTTTAAAGACAGTTTATTAATTTTCAGACATTTGTTTACTTTATTTAATTCTGTGTTTAAATGTTGATCGATATCTTTAGTACATGAATTTAAAGAGTGGATTGTAGTAAATAGAGTTGTATCGTCTGCATACATTACATATTTAAATGTCTTGCTTGACTTTGGTAGATCGTTAATGTATATTACAAACAGAAGTGGGCCCATTATGGAGCCTTGTGGCACACCTGTAGTAATAGGCAGAGTTTCAGAAATGCTATCGTCGTATGTAACATATTGTTTTCTATTTTTCAAGTAGCTTTCCATTAGTTCTAGAGCAATAGCGCATATTCCATATGTGTGTAATTTATTTATTAAAATGTTGTAGTCTAAGGTGTCAAATGCTTTTGACAGATCTAAAAATATATTAATAGGTGTTTCATTTGAATCCAGTGCGGTTGTAGTTCTGTCAATAACTTCCATGATGGCATATTCAGTTGAGTGACCAGATTTGAAGCCGTATTGGTTATCATTGAAAAGTGAATGTTCTGTACAAAATGAATATATCTGATCATGCATAACTTTTTCAACAACTTTAGATATTACAGGTAATAGTGATATTGGTCTGTAGTTACAGAACAGTGTTTCATCATCCTTTTTAAAGATAGGAATGACTTTTGCAATTTTCATCCTGTCTTATTAAATATTTGATTAAGAAGTAATGTTAAGGGTTTAATTAATATGAGTTTTAAATATTTTAATTGTTTCAATGTAATACCATCATGACCACTGCTGGATTTTGCTGGGAATTTGTCAATTATTTTGATTAATGACTCTCCATTTAGTTCTTGGAATTGAAAAAGCAGTTCAGAGTTTCCTGTCAGATAGAAACTATGATTTCTGTAACTCGTGTGTTTTTGTTGGCAAGGTGTTGTCCTATGTTTGTAAAGAATAAACTAAATTTATTAGCAATATCTACAGCATCAGTTATTTTGCAGTCACCTTCTCTAAAATACATAGGTAATGATCTCTTTTTGTTGGATCTTTGCAACATTTTATTTATAGTTTTCCAGGTATTTCTTTTGTCATTTTTATATTTGTTAAACAATTGTTCATAATATATCAGTTTGGCTGCTCTGATACTTCTTTTTAAAATACAGTTATAGGTTTTTAAGTTTATCTTTTTAATGGAATAGTCAATTGATGTGGGATTTGTCAACTTGATCTGCTTATGTAAGTTGTCCCTGTATTTAATAGATCTAAGTATGCCATTTGTTATCCATAATGAGTTTTTGTGTTTATATTTGTTAAATGTGACTAATTTATATGGCATATGTTTAACATGTCCATGAGTATGTTGTAATTATTATTTGGATTGGACAAAGGATTTTGATCTAATTTCTCCATAATATTTGAATTATTTCATTTGCAAAATATGACATGGCTTTTTCATTTTGTAAATGTATTTTGACTAATTTAGGGGGAATTTTTTTTGCTGGAACAGTTTCGATAAATAAAAAATATGGCTGGTGGTCTGAAAACTGTTTGATTAAGATACCTGCTGTTGATTGGAGCATAATTTGGCTTAGTTTACAAAATAAATTGTCAATTAATGTGCCATTTAGGTCAGAAAATCTAGTTGGGAATGTTATTTTAGGAAAGAAGCTAAATCCTGTTAAGGTGTCATAAAACTCACTAGGATATTCTTTATCATTAATTTTAAGCAAATTTATATTGAAATCTCCGGCAATAATTACTTCCGAATTTTTGCAATTCGTCAATAAATTGTGTGTGGTTAATGTTTAGGCCTCGAGGTGGTATGTATATATTACCGACTATCAAAGGTTTTTTTAGACCACCCCCAGTGATTTCAATTAGCTGTCCTTCCCAAGTTTCATTTGTAATACGTTGTAATACTTTATAATATATTTAGTATAAACGTACAAAATTAAGCCTCCCTTGGTACTACTATTTTTACCCAAGGAAATACAAGTATAGTCTTCTAATTGGATGCGAGATAGATCATCTTGTTCGGTTAACCAACTTTCTTGAATACATATAATGCTAAAGTCATAGTTAATTAGGTGCAATTATTGTACAAAGGCTGCCAACTCATTGAATTTAGCATTAATTGATTGGATGTTAGTACTAAGTATGCCCAAACTATTAATTTTAGTTTTTACCAATGACTTAAAATGATCGGTATCATAATATGATGAAGTATTCATTATTGGTAAACTATCGCTTTCATTGGTTTCATCAATTGTAGAATGCAAAATGTTATTTAAGCAGTTTTTTTATGGACACCTCCATAGTACTGTAAAGATAAATCATCTGAATCTGTCATTCAGTTTATAAATAATTATTATGTATTTGCATATAACATTATTCCAAGAATTTGGTAGATATTGTCTGATACCATTTAGTAAAGCTGAGCATTTTATGTGTAGGTAAAATATCGTTGCGTTACTGTTTGCAGTTTTGAGATATTGATATGATAAAATGTAGCATGAACAGGAAAACATGCACTGCGTTAATATAAAAAATAATACTAATAGCAGTAAAACAAACGTCATTGTTGGTGGCTTAGGTGGGAATACCTCGAAGAAATCACTTAAACAGTTTCAATAATTTTCAGTGATTGGACTAGAATTTACTAGAATCTACTGGTACAAAGATAATATAAAAAAGTCGTCATATATAAATAAAGACATGACATTTCTAGTTTGATACTGGTGTGCCTATGTAATTATTATCCATTACAACCTTAGGCCTACTTGTTTTGATAAACTTAATGAGGGCCAAAGGCCTAGGGCAATAGGATATCCATTTAAATTGATTAATTTTGTAAATGAGTACACATGAGATAAAGTTAAGTTCCTATGTTCGAGAGCTTAGCTAGAAATCCAGTTCTCAGAAACATATGTGCATTAGTATACATACATTTCATATATACAAGCGGCTAACACCGTTTTTACTTCGACGGAAAGTCAGACTTCGTCGAAACGACGAAAATCTTGTTCTTACGATCCTTTATCAGGATTTTACCGTTGTATGCCCATGTGTCCAGGATAGTTCCAAGTTTTCGCAGATTTCTTGCATCGCAGGCGAGCCGAGCGCGCCGGGCCGTCAAGTCCTCGTTCACGAAGACTCTACCTTTATTGGTACTCGCCTTCAGTTTGTTGCGCTGTCGGAAGACTTCGTCTTCGCCATTTTTATTCCTATATTGTTATTCGGCACTATACTATTATTATATTTGACCGATTTGCCACCCTATATTGTTATTTGGCCTATACGTTTATTTGGCACCCGAGAGTAGATGAAATTCGAGGTTCCTCTAAAGTTAACCTTTCCGTTCGCTACTAGTATTGTCGCGATTATCTTCCGGTCACGTTGTCGATACCCGTATACTGTTCGTCGATTCGTCAGACCAATATTTACCGTCATGCTTAGATCTACGTACTAGGTTAGCTTTATCTGTTTTAACATTCTTGCTAACACAACATTTTGCAAAATGATTCAGTCGCCTGCATTTGTGCATTCCTTCCCGTTTGCTTTGCACTTCCGCGGTGGGCGACTCTCTCCACACTTTCTGCAGCTTTCATGTGCGTATTTCTTCGATTTATCGTATCTTCGCCCAGTAGGCTTTATGGAGTTTCTTCTTTTGTGTATTGGACTGCTCTGAGCCCGAGGTCTTCCCTCGCTGCTTCCATTGCCCTGCACGTGGCAATCGCGTCGTCCAATGAGAAGTCTTGACGCTCAAACAGTCGTCTTCTTACTCGATCTATGCCGAGTAATAACGCTTGAATGATCATTCTTTCGTATTGGTCACGTCCTCCTAAGTTGCAATCTCTGGCAATATTATGTAATGCAGTGACATACTTCGTCTATTGTCATCTGCCCCGGCTTCATAGTTAGCAGTTTGTGTGTCATTGCGACCACATTTATTCGAATCGAGGTGCGCAGGGCGAGTTGAATTTCTCGATGACAGTTTCATAATTATTTCTGCCTGCGTCAGCATTCCATGTGAATTAATCGAATACGTCATTTCCCCTTTGCCCGATTGTTCGGAGAAATTGTGCAATGTTGACTCGATCTAGCGTATCAGCTCTACTTATTGCAATGAGAAATTGTTCGAACGTACGCTTATATCGTTTCAACTGCTCCGGCAGGTTTCCGCCTTCCGTCAACCGTTCCTGCACTAGCAGTTTCTCCATTTTACTGTGTTTGTTTTTCCGCCTTTACTTGCGTGTACGCTTTTCGCTTCAACGTTTTCTTTAAGACCTTCTTCGTCACGTTCCCTATTTCTTCTTTCTTTCTCACAAGGCACATCATGTTCACGTTCTCGGTTGTGGACGTGAAAAACGAAGAAATAACTAAGATAAACGAACACAAGTTTACACTTATCTAGTAAGTCGCACTTACGGTTCACTTATTTGCGCACTTTTGCTCAATATGCTAATGGGTACTTCCACCTTGCGTGCAAGCCGGCAGTCAGCAGAACGGCATAGATGCTCACCAGGTATCATCTCAGATGAGAAAGAAAAAATATCAAGAAGGAAAGAGCACTTTCAGAGCATCTTATGCAGACCAGAACCAGCAACCACAGCTGATATCCAGGAAGCAGAAGATGATATTGATGTCAACCAGCATCGGATCACAATCTATCAAAACACTCAACAATGGAAAGGCAGCTGGTGAAGACGGGATCTATCCAGAGATACTGAAGGCTGAGGACGTTGTGACGACCAAGATCTTCTGTAAAATTTTGTAGCAGATATGGGACACTGAGGGATGAAAAACTGGCACTATTGTTAAGCTTCCAAAGAAAGGCGATCGTGGAGACTGCAATAACTGGCGGAGATAACATTGCTGCCTCTCACAAGCTAAGTGTTCAGCAGGATCATCCTCAGACGAATTTCAGTTGCAACTGAGAACATCATCCTACAGGAACAAGCTAATTTAAAAAAAAAAGGAAGAGCTTTGTTGATCACATCTTCACTTGCAGACAGATCATTGAACAGTCAGCTGAATGGAACAACACAATTTACGCCAACTTCATAACTTTTGAAAAGGCATTCGACAGCCTCGATCGAGAATCATTTTGGAAAATCCTCCGATCGTATGGGATCCCCAGAGGATGGTGAATATCGTAAAACTTCTATACAAACACTTTGAATGCAAGGTTTTTTGCAACAACCAACTCACATATAGTTGCGGCATCACCACAGGGGTCAAACAAGGGTGCATCTTATCACCATTCCTCTTCACTTACCATGGACTGGCTTATGAAAGTGACGACAACAGACAGCAGAAGGGGAATCAGATGGACCCTAACCACCTACCTGGAGGATCTGGCCTATATTGATGACATCAGCCTGCTTTCAAGTCGGCAGAGAGATGTGCAAGAGAAGACAGACAGACTGACTCAGACAGCACAGAAATTGGGTCTGAAAGTGAACACCAGCAAACCAAAGCTGATGAAAATGAATCACAAATTGAACGACCCAGTCATCATAAACAACAATGACACAGATGAAGTGAGCGAGTTCACATACCTGGGGAGCAAAATAGCAACAGACGGAGACTCCGAGAAAGAAGTCAACTCCAGGATCACCAAAGCCAACCAGTCCTTTGCCATGCTAAAGAACATCTTGAAATCAAAACAAGTGAGAACCAACGCTAAACTCAGAATATTCAACAGCATAACCTCAGCGTCTTACTGGCTGGGGCAGAGAGCTGGAAACTAACAAATGGAATAACCCCACAAAATACATACCTTCCAGAACAAGTGTTAGCGGACGATTCTCATAATCTTCTGGCCTAGAAGAATTTCAAATGAAGAACTGCACCAGTGGACAAATGCAAAATCTCTTAAACAAACTGTGAAGAAGAGAAGATGGGGATGGCTGGGGCACGTGTGTCGAATGCCACCAGATGCACTGCCCAGAATAGCCCTAAGCTGAACACCGTATGGGAGAAAAAAGAGGTAATCCCAAGGAGACCTGGCGAAGAACCACATAGAAAGGGATGAAGGCATGTGGACTGACATGGGAAATCATCACCAGACAGGCCGCAAACCGACAGCAGTGGCACTCTCTTGATGCAACTTTCGGTCAATATGTCCACGCCAGGGGTATTTTTGCACAAAGTGCTATACAAGTATGATTCGAACCGACCTTGCACACACTGAAACATCAGCCCCTTATTTTTTATGTTACAACCCCTCAACAAACATCGAATTTATCCCTATATTTTTACACCATGACCCCTTCACGTTAGTTATGTTCTTAGTCACCAATTATTTACTACGACGTTAACTCCGTTCTTAGACATCAGGCAAGAAACACGATTTGCTATTATTCCTTCCATTATCAACCAATCAGCGTTGCGTACGCTAGATAGACCAGATGTTGTTGCATGCCGGGACGCAACAGTCGTGCCACATTTACTGATTGAGATGTACAAGCATACAACTAGCGAGGCTTGGGCGAAGATGTGTGCGACAAACGGTGGCGCCACAGCGCGGAGCATGGATAAATAAGCGAACTCGTGGCGCCTCGTGCGGCTGTGAACAAACATTACTTATAGGAAGTGTCTGTAGACGCTTCCTAGTTGGCATTTCGTTCCTGGTTCGGAAAAGCTTAACGAAATTACCTGTGTGAAAGACTCGTCATGGCGAATAATATGTTCACGTTCAACACATGTGTTGTTTGGAAAATTAGTATATGTTTTATTGTGTGTTTTCTCGACGAATCTGTAGTAGGTAAGTGCCAATAACTATATCTATGACATTTTGTAGGCCTATGCCTATGGCTATATACATGTCCCTGGCCCTGGTGTGGGCCTAGTCGGAACCCCCCTGCCCTGGTACCCAAGCTCAGAGCCTTCACCTAGCTAGTTCACCCATCGCCTTATATAGTTGACACATTTTTCGATGCTCGAATTCGCATATTTAACGCGCTTTAAGTGTCGCCATCTTGTGAATATGGTGTTCAAAGCATGTTAAATGTGCGACTTCGAGCTTCGAAAAAGGTGCTTAAATGTGTTCCTTCCAAAAGACACTAGGACTAGGCGGCAAAACTTCTAGTTATCCAACTTTCTGCGGGATGTAATATACTATAGGCTTTCGTATATCATATACTAATATAGGGCTACTCGCACGCCCTACATGCACCCGCTCACAGCTAGTCCTGGTCTTGTTTAAGGCCACCACTTCTACAAATTTAGGTGCAATGACTATAAGAGTGGTGGCCTCTTGTGAGGGAGTAATTATCATGGGAAAGCTTTATTTGCTGCATTTTCAAAAATGACTTCTGGTGAGAGAGTGGCCTTTTGTGAGCGACCATAGGGACCTTATAAGAGGGACCACAGCATATATTTATAAACTGCAGTAGATTGTGCATAGGAAATATAAGCTAACTAGCGGGAATATTTATAAAATGTATGCTTACTTTTAAAACATTCTACAATTTCATGTTTTTTTGTCTTCTTAAACATTTAATCAATTCTAGTTTGAACTTGTGTGATTATGTCGAATACATCAGTCCTCAACAACGTGGTAGAGTTGTGAGAACACCTCCTGTGCATCACAACTGTTACAATGAACTCATCGTGTCATAGGAAAGCCTGCAACATAATATTTTCTCCTCAGTCAGTCAGAGGGAGGTATTTAGCTTTTGTTGTTGCCCTATTGAAACACAGCTTATTAATTGAGACTCCACTTTAAGTTTTGAGCTAAGTACGTAGCTATCCTTTTCTTGTTTGGGTTCACAATTTAGAAGCTCTCTGCTTCTAGCATATAGTTGCTTAAATTTATATATTGGTGGTGTTCAATAAAAAACGTCAGCCTTACGAATCCATTAAGAACAGCCGTAACTAGAATACTTTTGGAGAATAGTAAAATGTACTGCATTACAAAGAAGTACTTTGGATAAGGCACCTTTAGCAGGTAATACAAATTTTTTATTGTTTCTTCTGACCTGGAGAAGGGAGTTGTAAGGCAGGGTATTCATAAGGCCTGTCACATACATGTACACTGCAGAGTTGAGAAAGCAGCTGAGAACCTCATGAACTCTGTATCTTAGCCGACACATGATAACAAGCAGGGTGGGAGACACATCGGACAGAATGGAAGCGACAGTGGAGAGGAAGGGGTTGACAGCGAACAAAACGGGGAAGGCAACCGACAGGTTGGGACAAAACAGGAGAGACAAGGGACATGCAACACCATGGAATTGGGGGAATGAGACTATGTGGCAGCAGTTTATGAGGGTCAGTGGTGCATTGGCCTAATACAGGAACACAAGAAAGAGAACGGAGTTTTGATGTGGCAATCATGAAGAACAATAACAAATATAAGTGGGGGCTTTGCAATGAAATTTGGATTTAACATTATCAAGCACCTACCAAGGGCTCTAAGGAAACAAGCAACATGATGGATGCACTGCTTGACAGTCACCAGTAACTTAAACAGTGGTTGAAAGAGATGTCTGCTGAATACTTGTAGTGTCTGCATTACGAATCCCAGTCTGTCTCACGAATGCCGCTGGTCTAATGTTACATGTTTGCCATATTAATTAATTATTTTTGTATCACACATAGTTGTGTCTAGTATGTTTACAGTTCAATGCATTTGTTGTTTAGAAATAACGATGTATCAACTATAAGTAAGTTTACATTTCAAACCAAAGCAGCTGCTAATGGTTAGTGAAATACAAAAAAAGAACACAAGATCTGAGGTTACAGTATGATTACCGCATGGCATTGATGTATGCTTATTCAGATTTATCCACAAATAATTTTTTTCCAAGTTTGGTTATAACTTTTAAACCAACAAAATTAAGTTTGTGTTTTCTAATAACTTCATGTGTTTTTGTCTGCCTTTATGAATCCAAATGTGAAACCTTCATTAGTATTTATTTACTGCAGTGTTATACATAATATTATGACCATGAAGTTTAGTCTGTCACAAGATCCTCTATTTCCAAGTACAAATACATTGTTGCAATATTTTTGGGATTGCCTCTATTTAGATGGCCCCATTGTGAAGTAAGTAATGTCTTCAATATAAAGCTAGTAAAACAATGCGGATAACCCTCTGTAAGACTGAACAAGTATAAGCTGTTTAAAACAAAATATTTCATGTTTTCCTATAGCAGCAACAAATTGTGCATATGTCATGATCATCACATTATAACTAGATAATGCTGGTTTTACTCTAATGCCTGTTGATTGGAATCATGTCTGGGTAGAAGGCAGAAGAGGGGAAAACATCTTACATTTTATCGATGTACTGCGTGGAACATAGTGGGACTTAGTGATTGGCATATCTTTTTTCAAACACGACAACATATTTATTGTATGGAAGCCAAATATGAAAATAACATGACTAATTTAATTTTTCATCGTTGGAAACTTGATGTATCATCTTTCATGGGATTCAACCATATGTGGTATGTTTGCTGAAAGCATTTACAATAAATAGAGTGTCCAGTAAAAAGTGTGAAAAGTTGGCATCACATTGTTAACTGATCACGTCCTACATTGTTTATCTAACCAACTGATGGTAGAAGTTAATCAATATTTTTGATAAATATCACTGTTTCTATTTCTGTAAAAAATATATATCAATAAAAGAAAAACAAACCAATTTGTTGGTTTTTGCTTTATTTGTGGTTTCACCATATCAAGGTATGCATGTAGACATACATGGTTCATCCACTTGCCGGACCCAGCCGATTGGCAGTGGCACTGCGTCGAGCAGACTCACCTTAAATTCTTTCTTATTAAATATTTTGTTTGTTCCCTACCACTTCGTGAACCATTGATGGGATTCAAGAAACTGTTTTCTGTATTTCTTTTCCACACCCAACTTCATTGATGACTATTATCAATAGTTGATAATATGAAGGCTTTCATTGGTCAGTAACTGGTAGAACAGGGCAGAATAGCCAATCAGAAGTCCTCTGTCTTCCTGTGTTGTTTGTATGCATTGTCTTGTCTTGATCTCAGACAGAGGGAATGGGAAAGAAATCCAGAATGAATATAATCGAAAAAGATCGATCACACAAGATTCTATGAACCATTAATTGAAAATGATCGATCACAGAAGATTGTATGAGCCAATCAATCATAGACAGAATTAATTAATCAGAACAGCACTAAATATGTTGTTATAGCTATTTCAGGGAGACATGCATGCATGGTTTGCAATGCTTAAAGTTAAATAAATAGTGATATACACTGTAAGTGATTTAGCATTTTCAAGTTATTTCCAGTAGGTACCATGATCAACACCTTAGATGGTCTGCTCCTCTCCTGTGACAGGAATTTTGGCAGTCATATTCTGGCAGTCATATTCTATAACATCTCAGTCACTGACAATGACATGCACATACATACCTTCATAGCTGATGTACCATCAACATCATTGTCTGATATGGGTTTTCTGCTCCTAGTCATTCTCCGTAAATGGTGCTTCACTGATTATTTATTCCGCAGCCAGATCTTTATCATGGGATGCTACAAAATACAGTAGTTGGAAGAACCAACCACAAGTTGTGGTTTTTCTCCAATTGTGTGAGAGAAGTGGGAATGCATCGGTTCTTATCCTGTGAGTTTGGACCATCTGACCAAAATGACAGTCATTACATTATATGGCAATTCATCCAGTAATGCATAAATGTAGGCAATCACAGTTTCCTTAGTGTGCCCAGTTGCAGTCATATAGTGTATACAGTCATGTGGGAATGAAGGGAACTACAATACCAGATTGCTGCTTTGAAGAGGCTCACCTGATTTTACTTTCAGTGTATACAGTGTTTTGCGATGTAGATGTAATTTTCTGAAAGGTCACCTTTGTATTAGAGCTCGCAATGTGTAATATTTTGTGCTTCCGACTTTGTAACATTATTACCTGCATTGTTCTCCCCCATGTACCAGGATACACATCTTCAAACTTTCAATTATTACTATCTTACACACAACAAGGCTGGCAAGGTCAAGCCAAAGGTCAATTTTTATTAGAAAGTATGTTTTTCACATTTCTTAGTGTTTTTATTATCTACAAAGATAAACACTTCCAACAGCATTACAACGAATAACAGCAACTGCACTCTGTGTGTCACCTAGGGTGGCAGCGACCTTGAAAGGTGTGAGGTAGTTATGGTCAGGTCAAACTTTGATGAATGGAAGGTCAGATTTACCTTAAATTTGGACGGTAACATGAACTCAAAGCAACAAACCCAGTTTTATTAAAATAGAATGTGGTTATGTAATTTTTTTTTTATTGGTTTATAAAATTTATTTTGGAGGGGACATCTGATTTCGACACATCAGTCCTGTGCTATGCAAGAAAGAGAAACATACATGATGTTTTTATGTTATGTGTGCATGCATTAGTATCAAGGCATTTCTGTTGGCCAACAAACTTCAGATATATACCATTAGTTTTAGTAGAATCAATCATGGTTTCTATGTGGACATGTTTTGGACGGACACATTTTTGAGGTGCTGCTGGTCAGGCCTGGTAGCTGTGGGGGTAGCCCCTTTTTACCTGATATAGTTTTTCTCATTGTTGATTATTGATCTCTAGCATGTATATATTGATATCCAGGTGGGTGTGGAACTCTCACCCTTGAGGAAATTGAAAAAAAAAGAAAATCCAAGATGTCCATCACGGAATCTCCAAATTGCAGACATGCCCTGTTATCTTCAATATTATGATAGTTACACTTAGCCATGTTTTGGGTAATTTCACTATGATAATTAGTATCAGAGTTGAATAAAGTAGTCGTGTCTAACTCATTATTGATTTAAAATGGCTCGATATCTTTCTTTTCTAACTTTTGAAATGAGAAATATTAATGCACGTCCAGCTTTTAGAAATGGTGTCTAGAAATTTTCTTTCACTGTCGCTATTTCATGAAACTGTCACATTACTATTGCAATAGTTATGAAACTGTTGCAATAGTATTACTATAATAGTACTGTTATTGCAATACTATTGCAATAGTTATGAAACTGTTGCAATAGTATTACTATAATAGTACTGCTATTGCAATACTGTTGCAATAGATAAACTATCCCCCACAGTCACCCCTTAGGGCTATTTGCCCCCGTATGCTGTCAATACCATGTCCATTCTGTATAGACTGGTTCCATTTGTTTTATATTGCTGTTTTATTTACCGTATGCATCACAGTTATGTTAATGTGACTATATGGACTACTAGTTATTAATGTTTTGTAGTCAAGTAATCATTCAGTTTTACAACATTATCTCATATTTCTTCAGGAAACGAGCCATGATCCCTGTTCAATATTATAAGCTGTTATGTCCTGCATGAATGTATTTTTAATTTATTAATGATGTTGTGATGAAAATGTTTTTGTTTCAGTGTCTGCTGATGGACCAACAAGTGTGACAGTGACAGTGCCAGCTGACGTGTGGGAAGGAGAAGGAGCCACGATGACCTGTACACCTGATGTCGACAAAGCAAGTGTTGCACTGCTGCTTTGGTATAAGAATACACTTACCAACATAGTGTATGGGTATAGTTCCAGTGAAGCAAGAGCGAACAATGATTTAAAGAATAGAGCAGTGGGTCAGTGGGTTGGAAGTGTACATCAACTCCACATAACGAAAACTGAGTTTTCAGATGAAGCCACATACATTTGTGAATCTGGAAGTGGGAAAGACTCAAAGAAACTGACAGTAAATGGTAAGTATTTGGAAATAATGTGGCTTATGGTAAAAACTACAAAAATATTCGTTTGCCCACATTTTAACAAGTACCTGGTATGTAGCTGTTCGTTTATTACTGTGAGAATATATATTTAAAACTTTTGTGAACTTCTGCAGCAACATAGAATTATCTTTATTTGCTTAATGTGTGTTTTCAAGAGCCTAGTTGATGCTCGTTACACGAACACATACATCATAAATACATGCATGCATACATACATGAGCAAGCAAGCACATGCACACATGCGGCACACAACACATGCATGCACAAACACATTAACCCATGGACACGTATGCACACACACACACGCACGCATGCACGCACGCACGCACGCACACACAGATTTAATGAGAAAAGTTTCGTAATCCAGATGGATTACCAAGTTTATCTACAACATCACAAATTTCACATGGATCACAGCATTATGGAAAATGCCATTGTACTATTGAAATAAGATATTTGGCTATACAAATTAAACGCTCTAGTATGAAACATAAATAAACCCACTCCTGACTTTATAAATGAGTTTATGACAGAACAACACGAGTCATGTAATAAAATCTTTATATTTATATATATGCGGTCCTGGGCCAACTACTTGATCATGTGACTGTGGTCACCTGACCAGAGAATCCTGGTTTCTGCATCCCTCTGGATGTCGAGCCAACCCCAAAAGAGGTGATAAGACCAAATGCCCCAAGATATAAGGACGGGGTGGAAATTGGATAATACTGAAAGGTTGTTAATCAACGTTACTCTCCTCTGTATTCTTTCAAGCGTATCTATGTCTTACAATATGATCTCCAAGCTTGTATACAGTAGTCTAAACGAGGCCTAACTGTTGCTTTATACAGAGGTATAATTACCTTTTTTCCTTGTATTTTATATTTCTCCTAATTAATCCAAGAATGTGATTACCCTTTGAAGCTGCAATACCACACTGCTCTGAAACTTTCTTATCAGCGTTTATTGTAACTCCTTTTCTTTTACAATAGTACCTACAATAGTATCTCCCATTTTATAATTTACGTACAATACAAGTTCCCATGTCCTGTATGTTGAATAACATACCATTTCTCAGACCATTGAACTAATTTGTCTAGATCATTTTGTAAATGTTGTTTATCACCATCATTGTTAGCACTTCTGAACACTTTTGTGTCATCTGCAAATTTCAGTATGTTGCTTGTTATATTATCATCCAAGTCATTGATATATATTAAAAATAATAAATGTCCTATACTGATCCTTGAGGTACCCCACTCAATAATGATTTCCAGTTTCAAACCTCCCCCATCTACTACAACATGCTGTCTTCTAACCACTCCCTTTTTTAATGACAAGTTGAACACTCTTACAAGTGGTATACTAATTTGTTCTACTGTTTCCATTAGTAGTTTTGGAGGAATTCCATCCACTCCCGGTGATTTGTTGTCCTTCATTGCCTTTATTTTCTGAACTACCATATCTGGAGTTACAATTAACTGTCCTAAATAGTCCGATTTAGCCTCCTAATTTAGCATCTGGAACTGGTAATGAACTAATATCCTCTGTGGTAAACACTGAACTGAAGTATCCATTTAGGTCTTCCACCATTAAAAACCCTTGTGATATTATATTTCCAGCACTGTCTTCTAGTGGTCAAACCTAGTCTCGTATGCTTTGTTTACTCCCTAAAAACTCTTGCTATCAATTTTTTATGTTACATGCTAATATTTGTTCATAGCTTCTTTTAGATTGTCTAATATATTATCCGTAGCTACATTAAGTGCTGTTTTGTAATTTGTGTAGTTGTCATCCTTTCTGGTACGCCTATGCACCCTCCACATAGTTTGCTTGTACAATATTTTTCTAGTGGCTACTTTTGACAAGTGTTTCTTTTTAGATCGTTTTCCTTGTTTTATTCAAGGGAACAAACTTATCAGTGATACTCTCAATTACATATTTTAGAATATTCCAACATTCGATTGCGGTCTTATTGCTCAGCATGTATAGCATCAACTAATTTAACCTAGGACAGAGAATATTCCTCTTTGTTGATCAGCTCATTTAAACTAGTATGTTTGTCACTGTTATGTTGGGTGGCTAAATTATCAATGACATGCATTTCCCTGAATATTTGCCCTTGAAAATTACTCTGTACAGTGAGAAGGGGGGTATTCTGAATGGACCTCCCTGGAACCCTTTCTTCACTTCTTCCATTACTAGTCGACTGAATATTTCGGGCTGTGCTTTTGCTGTTTGTTATTTTGACAAAAAGTTATTTTGATATTCCAAGCTGGCCACTAGTGACAGAAAAAAAATTATTGCTGACTACACAGGAATCGATATATGTTTCCAGCATTAGCTGAATTGTCAATTTAGATGCTTAGTGAATAATTAATGGCAATTCAGTTATTGCAATACTTCCACAGTGGTGGTCCTGGGTGCATCTATGCCAGGTGCTGTGAAATGAGCCTTTCTAGCAACAAAGAATGCACCATGACATCAGCATCATTAGTGTGGAGTGGATTTTGGCAGGGGGCATTATGGAAATGTTGTTGGTGTGAAAAATGACATGAAATAAATTGGTAATCCTAACAGATTCTTGTGCTGGTACCAGGCATGGTGCAGTTAACTTGAAAAGTTAATTAATTAAATTACAATTAACTCAGAAGAAATGTTCCAGTTAAATTAAATTAACCTCACACTTTTCTGGTCAATTAAATTAAATTAACCTCCCAAATTCTTAAATTTAATTATATTAACAATTAACTTTAATTCAATTAACAATTAAATTATGTTTTGGTAGAAATGCAGATTACATTCATATGTCACTGTTTTTTGTAAGTTAAAGCACTTGATACAAATCATCATTGAAATAATAATATGCTAATTGTTATTTATACATTTTATAACAGTTCTAAAATCACAAGTAGGTTCATAAATGTTACTGTCACGATAGTACAGTGTTCATATATTATATTGATTGAATTACTTTACTTATTACATCAGAGGAACATTATTATTATCATCAACCAAATCTGAACATTCTTGTTGACTTATAAAAGAAATGTGCTTTGCTTATACAATATTTATATACCAAGACATTTGTTCATGGGGTATTTTATAACATTTTAAAAGTTGTAGATGCTTGATAAAATTAATGTTTTTTTGAAAGGAATGTAAAGTTGTGGCTGAAGATTTGCAGGGTGTGGAGTTTCCTCCTATATTCAACCATCAAATTAACAAAACCAGGTAACTACATACATAATTTCTATATACCAAGTTGTTATTTATGCTGTGTTTTAATGCGAAATCATTAGATTTTACCCTTATACACTAGCACTTAAATATTTATACAACATTTTTTATGTATCACTAGAACTTGCTTGCTTTTGATTCCAGTTGGCACTGTAAAAATCCCAAACTGAAGCTATTTTACTTTTCTCTGCATGTTATAATATTATGTACACTTGCAGATGTTCAGAAAAATATAGATACATAGTCTAATGCATAGGTCCATTTGGTTGCAAGTTGCCAGCCAAACATGTTTACTTTATACAGAGATTTGCAGAAGCCATCATTTGTCAACTTATCACACTACCAAAGGACATTCTATTGCCTAGGCCTTCCATCCAACTCACAGGTGCCTGAATGACCAGCCCAATCCAGTTGGTACAGACAGTATTAGTGCTCTCCCTCCCATTCACAATTGCATTAACCTGATCTCTGTCAGGCTAATGAGTGGAATAGTGACTGCAGGCTTTTGGAAATGCCTGGGTAACATGGTTGTGAACTATCCAGTAATATCAACTCTTAAATGAGCACTTGAGAGTTAATTGGGAATTTGTTAATTAAATTAAATTCAATTAACCCCTTTTGGTGAAGTTAGATAATTAAATTAAATTAATCATGCCTTTCTGGTGAAGTTAATTAATTTAATTAACTTAATAGGGTTAATTAAATTAACAATTGAAATTAATCCATGCCAGGCTGGTACTAGGCTAGTAATCTGTTGCAAAATCTAGGGTGCTCAGAATAACTAATTACTGTTAAAATCGAGCCCTGTTCACAAACACACACACACACACACACACACACACACACACACACACACACACACACACACACACACACACACACACACACACACACACACACACACACACACACACACACACACACACACACACACACACACACACACACACACACACACACACACACACCTGTTAAAATCGAGCCCTGTACGCACACACGCACACATGCACACCTTGGTAAAGGTGGGTTGACAACACAGTAGACCAGGAGATTAAGGGAATACCAAATTAGAGGTTTTTACTACTTAGTGGTTATAGGACTGTTTTGTTGAAACTTAAAGAATATAGAAGAACTAACAGTATATTTAGTAAAAAAATAACAATGTAGAATGTATAAAAGGACGCACTTATTTTCAGAAAAGATGAGAAATGACTGGAATAAACAACTACATAAATGCATATAGTGTGAATACCGTATTCGACCTAATAACCATACAATACACTTGAAAAAAAATTGGGCCATGGAAAAATGTCAAGGAATCTGTTCTTATAAGCGTACACCAAAATGTATTTCTCTATATGATAAGGTAACTGTTTAACACTAGTGGTGTCATTTGGTGACAAGTGTGGAACAAATAATAAGTGGTGCCAACTGTTAAACACTAGATGGCGACACTTCAGTTGTCCCACACTAGTCAAATTACAATTATGGATCCTTCAGATTAAAAAGGGGTGTACGCTAATTTGGGCATGCATGCTTAATAGGTTGAGTACGGTTTGTTTAAAACCAGAAATTACAGATACCATATGCTAAGTAGGCCCATTCATGCTAAATCTCCCGGAAATCTTTAAAATCTCCTGTTCTCCCGGATGGGAGAACAAATCTCTCGGATTTCTGATAAAACCAAAAATATTTTTGTGTGGCCTAGCAAAAGATTGAATTGAATAGAAATTTATTCAACATAATCGATACATGTACATTTTTAGTCATACATAGTTGTAAACATAACTACCACAAATGAACATAGACAATTAGAAAATATTGAACAATGAACATAGATAGACAATTAGAAAATGTTGAAGGGAAATGCTAGAAGTTAAAAACTGATATATAACATTCCCCAAAATTACTATATTGCACTAATTCCATACATATAAGACAAACGATTTATACGCACAACATGAAAACAAGACATTATTCATACCTAAGCAAGAGTAAAGCTTTATAATTTTTCTTGAATTGATCAATTGATCACACAGATCATTCCATATCTTTGGTCCTTTTACACTAATACAATAAGATTTTTTAGTAGTCCTACTAAATCGTCAATTAATCCCTTTATTCACGCCCACAACAACAGCAAGGGTTAGTTCAATCATGTTTAGGGCAGAAACGACAAATGAAACTTAGCTAAACAGTATTCTTGTATTTTGCCTGTTATTGAAGTTATTTATACGCGTTAAATGAATGGCCCCCCGTTATCGCCCACATGTGCATATCGAATTCAAATATTGCCCATCAATACGTCTCCATTATATACAGGTTTATTTCAGTCATATATATATTTGATAATTGTCACAATCGGAATACATTATGAACGAAAAGACAATAAAAAAAGTTTTCATAAAAAACTATCTCCATCACCCAGGATCACAAACTTTGAAGAAAAATAAAATGCTTCAGTCCTATCCCTGCCAGTAAATATTGTGTTAACTGCTTAAGTGTAATCAAATATGTAGGCTACTGCCTGCTAGGTTAGCGATTTTTGTCATAGTGTAATAATTTCAGGAGTTGAAATAAATTCTGTATACCATCAGAGTATTTTAACCATATTATGTACTTTACTAGTACACAAAGAATTTGTCTACTGCCAAAATGTTTATTAACATGCAAGTGTACCATTTAATAGCACATTGCAGTATAGTTGGAACTAAAGCTGATATGGTGGTAATTCCCTCCAATTTACATACAATTCTCCGATATCCAAAGCCCCTCCGATTTACATAAATCTCCAGCATTTGCATTTCTGAAACTTAACATGTATGAGTAGGTCACACATAAATTACATATCGTGTAGACATGGTCAATATAAGTGGCTTCCTTGTCCACCTGCCATCTTGAATAAATAACGAAAGATGACATCTTGTTAAATGACAATGCACCAGTCCTGTATGATTATTGTTTCAGCGAGACCACAAGGTGTGACCATAACTGGCCTTGCTGAGTCAGTCAGAGAGAACACAGAGGTTGAAGTCACCTGTGATGTAAGTCAAGTGAGACCCAAGGCAGACATCTACTGGAGAAAGGGTGATGATGGCACACCACAGGCAGGAACTACCACGAGTGAGAACAATTCAGATGGAAAAACCTTTAAACTTCACTCCACCTACAAAGTGTCTTTCAGTCGCAGTGACCACAACACTCTTTTGTATTGTCTTGTCACTCGACCTGAAGACAACTCTGATGTCTGGGGCTCAAGCAACAAGATTGTCAGTGTGTCGTGTGAGTGAATCATACTTGACTGCCCAAGTGTGTTTAATGAACCAGACTTTTAATATAATTTGACTCTTCTATTTACTTTGAATGTTTCTGGGCGAATATCATGTTTATATTCCATGTTGAACTGAAAAGTCGATATTCATAAACAAATAACAGTATACCGAGGTAATTATATATTTTTAATTATGCTTCATTAAAACACGTTATGATGATGATGTTAAAATATATATAGTTTATACTATATAACATAATTTTATGATACAAACTATAAGACTGTGTACCATTACACAACTAAACATTTATTCAACCTGCATATTGACTACACAGGTGATGAAACAGTCAGGGCATAGAAAAAGGAGAAAACAATAACTGAGATATAAGGACTGTTTGAAGAGGGATGTACGAAAGGCAGATGACAGATGGAGGGAGAAGGTTGATGATAGGGAGAAGTGAAATAGCTGGGGTGGTACAGCACGTGAACAAGCCTCACTCCTAAAGGGAGCAATGAGGAAGACCACATGTTGCCCACACTGTGTCACTGTTTCAGATCCACCCAGTACCAAGGTAACACAGAAGACTTCTGGGAATCCAACTGAAGGAGGCTCTGTGACACTGACATGTGACATCACAGATGGCAGACCTAGAAATGACATCAAGAGCGTCACATGGAAGAAAGGAGGGCAAGAGGTCACTTCTTCTGGTCGAAACAACATCAGTGGCACAGACTTGACCATTAGTTCACTTGACCATTCTAAGGATGATGGAAGCTACACTTGTGCTGCAGAGAATGCTGTGGGGATGGGAGGATTTGGTGAACCACTTCAGCTTCAGATATACTGTAAGTAATAATGTATACTCCAGTACACAGTATGCCAACATAACCACTTTGACACATAAAATCATATGTAAGACAACAAAATAATTTCAGAGGTCCCGTAAATTTTCCCTCTTGGATTATGTTTTAGTTGTCTGCCCCTTGTACACGAGAATATGAGACATGTGACAGGCACCACCAAAAAAAATTTTTAATTGCCATCAACATCCAAAGACTCTATAAATATAAATAAATCCTTTTGTTCAAGACAGCCATTATTTTATCCAATGCATAAAGTCTCCTCATAAAGTGGGCATTACCTTTGTTTAGATATCTCTGTGTAGAACATTAAGTAGATTGTGTTTATAAAATCTGAAATATTATATATTGTCATCCATACCATCTTTAGTCTGGTCACATTGTTCACAGATTATTCATGGCTCAAGCTGAGAATACTCCTGTTTCTTGTAGATGTTTGTCTAGTCAGTCGTAATTTCAACTTTAGTTCATTGATTTGTTTGCACAATTCATGTGTGATATGTAAATGTTGGGTGAGAATGTTTATGCATCAAAGCATGAAATCAATAGATGTGCCTCTTCTGCATTAGAATATGAGACATGTGAATGTATGACCAAAGTGATGTAAAAGTCACTGTCGAAACATAGCACACTGTTAAACTAAATGCAGTCATTCAAATGAATGCAGATGGTGATGTGTATGTTAATTGTTAGTTAGAAACCATGTGTTACAATACCGCTGATTTGGTATGTAGCTTGAATATTTGTGAATCTAATCTAATCTAAATTTGATATAATTTACATGGTAAAAATTGTATGTACAAACACATTTTTGCGCAAACATATGGCCTATATTTACATATAATCAAGTTCTTTTACTGTCTGCTATATATCATTTGTGTAATTTTTTAGTATTTTTTTTCTTGTAGGTATGAATTCATATATGCTAAGACACAGACTCATCTATATAATAATTTTGCTGCAAAATCAAGGAAACAGCTTCATTGTACCAGAATGTTGAGTAAAAAACCAAACTTGTCCAGTTGTTACATATTCAAAGATGAGGAGGGTGAAGAACATGAGAAAGATTGTGAAAAAAGCAAGCCGATAGTGAATTCTTGAAAAGAGCAGACAATAGCACAGAAATGCCTTCAAAAAGATCAACTAATTAAACTAGGGTGTGTTTCATTTGATGGACGCACTTGTGAACATACACAAGTTCAAGAACAAATTTCTGTTGGTTTCTATATTTTGCACCATTCTGCCGTGCAAGGCCTACGTATATACGTCTAATCAAGTATGACAAGGCAATCATGTTTGGACAAAGATAGTATATAGCACAGGTGATGCATATCAATGAAGATCAGAGTAATGGTGTGTCATATATGACCCCTTGCAGTGGGAAGTGGAAATTATTTTTAATAGGGGAAGGTGGGGCAAGTCCCTGTGCTAAGGCATGTCTGCACATCTCGTTATTAATCAAAACTGTGTTCTATGGTCGTGTTGTAGGGTGAATAGAATAGAATATTGTGTGGGGCCCTCTGGTGCATAATATATATATATATATATATATATATATATATATATATATATATATATATTATGCACCAGAGGGCACCACACAATATGTAATTACCCACTAGAGGGCCGGGAGTAATGCATACATTAAAACAACGATCACATGATGTAAGGGGGGCACTCTGTTTAAAAAGAGGTGACATAGGAGGTGCATGCAAGTAGCACTTTCTTTGTTTGCTTTAAGTTACGCTAAATTGTACACAACTGTCACTGTTTGATAAGTCAGGTATTTTACCAGATGTTGAGTTTGTATTTGTAGTAATAAATCGGTGTGCAAATTTGAATGCATGCATACAATTAAACAGAGATAGTAGCTGTAAGTGGTTATATTTAATCTAATCCCCCATGGGCTGTTCCCCATTACAGTAATAAGTAAAATGGGAGCAGTATAATAGTAGCATCTAACACATACATTGAGCATTTTAACCAGCAAATTGAACTCCTTTGCGTTGGTAAGAAATTATAAACTAAAATGTTGTTTTTGCAGACTCTCAGTAATATATGCATATTGGTATGTTTATGCATTTTTGGAATGTGGGTCATTATTGTTGTCGTTGCACAAATAGACTTTATCGCCATAAACTGCATACCGTGTTGTTCCCAATAGACGCACAGTGAGCGAGTACAAAGGCTTGGGTGCACATCTATTAGTTCTCAAATGCAGATGGTGATGTGTTAATTGTTAATTGTTAATTAGAAACCGTGTGTTACAATACTGCTGATTTGATCTCACGGGGGCATTTAGTTTATGAGTTATTCTAATTGATCTGCCTTTATTTGTTATTTTGGACACTAAAATGGGTTGATATGAGAATATACCAGTGCTATTCCTATCATTAAATTATTATGCCCAGTGTTAAGCATCTCTGTTTTTGTGAGCCTGTCAATAATTATTGTTCTCAGCTATGTAACTATTGTAGATAAACCAACTGTGTCAATCACGACACCATCTCCAGCTGTAGAAGGACAACCAGTGACCATTGCTTGCAGCTCCCTGGGGTCAAGACCTGCAGTGACCCGTGTCACATGGAAGAAAGGTCAACAGGTCGTCAGAGTGACCACTGACACCAAGTACACTGGTGGGACTGTCCAGACTCCTTCACTGACCATTAAGAGGGCCACCAGGACAGATGCTGGACAGTACAAGTGTCAACTGATCAATGAAGTGGGACAAGACACCGGAACTGTCACACTACAAGTCTGGTGTAAGTAGCTCTTGTAAGATAAGCACAAATGTACTCTGTGAGACAGAATGTGTGTTTTACCTAAGTCATGAACCAATACATGTATATTTGTGTCATAATGGACATTCGATTTGTAGAAATATTAAACATTGTGTAGCATCAATGAAATCACATAGAATGACCTAAATGTCTTTGTAATGATGTTACCCTCTACATGTGTGTCTCTGACGACATCCTTCAGTTTCCAGGACTCAGCAGACTAGAAGAAGCTCCTTGGTCTGTGTTTCACTGTAGTTGGCATTAAGAACCACATCAGTTAAGAATTAAGCAATTGTACAACTTGATAACATGACCAGCTGGTCGAAAGGCAGTATGATGCTTTAAACATTCAGTTCTCTTGTGTTTCTTGAAGACAAAATTATTTGGTTCAAAGGCTGCTGTGGTAACACGTTCTACAATAGTAATTTTATACATCAAAAGAACTTCTTCAACACAGACAGTATTTCAGAGGTAACACTTGCAGTCATGTTTCATCTGAAATTAGACACAGGCATTCAATGTTAACTCTTGGATAAATCCACTGTCAATAGTAAATGCATATCTTGTGTTGTGACACCATAATAACATTTGAGATTTTTTTCAAAGTAAGCCTACAACTCATACATAATTTTTATATACATCATTGTTACTGTCAGTTATTTAATTTTCTCCCTCTTAGGAAATTAATTATTAATTGTGGCTAGTGGCTATGGACATTTGTTGTTGTTGTTATAAATAAAAATGTTTACTTTGTTATTTAATTTGTTTAAAAAAAGGTGGCCTGTCTAGTTGTTTAAATGAAATCAACAGTTGTTGCTCATGGTGCCATACATAATGTTTATAGAAGCAAGTGAGTCTTTAAAACTCATGGTGCAATACAAAACAGGCTATGCACCTAAGAGATAATAAAAACTAACCACATGCAACTAGAAGTCAAGAATGTCACGCAAGTGGTTTACTCAGAATGTGTTCTAAAAGTGGGAGATTCCAGTCATTTCTCCAAATGACCAAGGGCTGACATGTTAAATGCCGTGACCAATAAGCGCATGTGCAGTTCTATGAAATCAGGGGAACCTAGACTACAAGTGATGTATTAAGGGAGGCCGGCATACACAGAACCAATACAAAGTCTCAAACAAACGTGTTATTTTGTTAGAAAGAGAACTAGTTTAGTAATCAAAGGCCAAAATATGTTACATAAGTTGAGTTTGGATGCAAATAGCATAGCTATATCCTATTGGCAAGTATAAGAAAAGGTGTATACAAATATATTTTCATACAGTGAGTGAATATTGCCAGAGTAGCACACTTGTATGGTTATCAAACAGCTGCCGAACAGCCTGTGTGAGATCATATTTTACCTAAATCCTCATCCCGGGTGACTATTTCATAGGAAATATTCACCCCCATCTGACAATTTCATAATAGAATATTCACCCACCCCCCTGTGAAATGTTCACCCCTTTTAAAGTCAAAGCAATATCATTTAGATATGTCAACACCAGGGTTGAAAAATTCATGATTAAAAATTTTTTTTATTTAAATAATTGTTTGATTTAATTTGATATACTGGTAATCTCAAAGTTAGTTCAAGGGGTTGACTATTTCATAGGGGTGAATATTTGATATCTTGTGCTAACCCCTCAATTCCTCACCCCCGAGTGAATATTTCAATATTTAATAATTCATATAATATAATTCATATAATAATATCATATAGAACTTTCAACACCACTTGAGCTCAACCCAAACTGAGCTCAAACCAAAGACTAAGATCAAACAAAAGACTAGCAATGCCTTCTAACTGGCCACCTTATACAACCTGTAATAACAGTGGTGTGCCATGATTGAAATGGAATGATTTAAATTAAACAACCCTGTTCAACACATTGGATTAACCATTGCAATTATCATCATCAGAGTCACACCAAGGTCTCGATCATAAATTATGTTAGCATTAAGAACGAGATGATGAAAGTAGACGTATTTTGTGAGCAGAAATTGTATTTTCTAGGTTTATGGATTAAGTAACACAGGGTTGATACAATTTGAATTTATGATATTTCAAAATAAATCTTGATATATTTTTTAATTCCTGCGTTTGGTCTCAACATTGTATGGGGAATAAGTACTAAAATGCAAACTCTATAGAGCAGTAGTTATTACAGCACTTCTGTACTTTTGGAAACTTGCACGCTGTAGAGAAAGCTCCAAATTAACAAGCATGCATGCCAGACTTCTGCGTAAGATGTTTAACATGAAGTGGCAAAAAAAAATCCCTAACACCAAAGTCCTGAAAAGAGTGAACATGCCCCAAGTTGAAGCCTTGTTAGCAACTGCTCAACTCGGCTGGGCTGGACATGTGATCTGGATTGGGGATGAAAGATATCCAAAGACTGTGTTTTAATGAACTAAAGGGCAGAGATCAGTGGGAGGACAATGGCTCTGATACAAAGACATCCTGAAGTGGCAGCTCAAAGCTGCTGAGATCAGTAGCAGCATGTGAAGCAGTCACCTACCAGCTTGTCGAGTGAGGATTTATGATGTACCAAGGCTAGTTGACGCTCAACATAGAAGAAATACTTGCCATACCCACCTTTCAGCACAGACACCACTCATCACTGGACCTGCCATCACTGCAAGCGTGCCTTCCGCTCCATTGCTGGGCTAGCCTTGCACACCCGACACAGACATCCCACAACTACCCACTTGTCTTTGTTAACTACGACGGATGATGATTAGTATTGAACAGAACAGAAAACTGTTTTTGTAGGCATTTAAAATGCTTTAGATATTAATTATATCTGACACAGAATAATACAGTAGGAAAGATCTGATCACACCTGATTAATATTTTCTGGTCCAAAGTTACAGATAAGATGAGAATTGGCTTCCAAAAGTGTTGTATACATATTTGATATCATGTGATAGTTTTTGCATTGACTGACTGTTTTTTTGTTATAGACCTGCCCAATACTCGAGTGACTCGGAAGACTTCTGGGAATCCAACTGAAAGAGGCTCTGTGACACTGACATGTAACATCACAGATGGCAGACCTAGAGATGACATCAAGAGGGTGACATGGAAGAAAGGAGGGCAAGAGATCACTTCTTCTGATCAAAACAACCTCAGTGGCAAAGACTTGACCATTAGTTCACTTGACCATTCTAAGGATGATGGAAGCTACACTTGTGCTGCAGAGAATGCTGCTGGAATGGGAGGATTTGGTGAAGCTCTTCAGCTCCATGTTTTATGTAAGTACAGTTTACACCTGAAGAGGTTTTATTTTGTTTCCTGTAAATACAATAACAATAATAATGCACTTTACTTTTGCACTATTATCCAGAGCACAACTCTGTTCAAGGGTGTTTACAATGACTAAATGCACTAAAATGTGTGTAGTAAAATTAAACATATATATATATATATATATATATATATATATATATATATATATATATATATATATATATATATATATATATATATATATAAAGGTCTAAACTTCATTAAAACAAAAATGTACTAAGCAAAGATAAGCTAAAACTATCAAGGTACATACAAAAGCAAACGCATGAGTAAATAATTAATTCACTAATAAATAATTAATAAATAATATAAAAAAATTATTAATTAATAAATAATTAAAACAATAAACTAGTTTAATAGTAGACAATTAAGAATAATGTTAATAATAAATACTATGATATGAGTGGAATATAGAACTAAACATTAAAAGCACGTTTGAAATAAGTCTTAAGATGCGCTTTAAAAGTGTCCATGTACCCGGTCAGACGCAGGTCTTCCGGTAGAGCGTACAACTGAGCAACTGTTATTTTGTTTCCTGTAAATACAACTGAACAACTGTTATTTTGTTTCCTGTAAATACAACTGAACAACTGTTATTTTGTTTCCTGTAAATACAACTGAACAACTGTTATTTTGTTCCCTGTAAATACAACTGAACAACTGTTATTTTGTTTCCTGTAAATACAACTGAACAGCTGTTATTTTGTTTCCTGTAAATACAACTGAACAGCTGTTATTTTGTTTCCTGTAAATACAACTGAACAGCTGTTATTTTGTTTCCTGTAAATACAACTGAACAGCTGTTATTTTGTTTCCTGTAAATACAACTGAACAGCTGTTATTTTGTTTCCTGTAAATACAACTGAACAGCTGTTATTTTGTTTCCTGTAAATACAACTGAACAGCTGTTATTTTGTTTCCTGTAAATACAACTGAACAGCTGTTATTTTGTTTCCTGTAAATACAGCTGAACAGCTTATTCTCTTTGTTTACTTTTGTTGGTGCAACTACCTGGTTGTACATACTATTCTGTTAGAATGGATAAACAGTAGCTGTCTATTGGCAGGTAGTCATGCATCTGTCCACCTCTTCAACGAACTGGGACAAAACGAAACAAATTGCCCTGACAGTTGGGCAGCCGAGGGGTGTAATCTCTTTTCACCTGATAACGTTTTGTTTTTGTTGACAACACATCTGACATGTTCATTATGATATCCAGGTGGGTGTGGAGTTCTCACCCTTGGGGAAATTGAAAACATGACAAAATCTAATGTGGCCACCACATAATCATTAAAATCAACTTAATCTCATTATGTTCTGGAAACTGTAAATAAAGCAAAGTGCTGGCCATATATATGACATTATTATATGTACTAAAAGTGACAATGCGAAGCGACTAGTTCAGCAACCAGATAACACAAAATCAAAACTGAATTAATTTTTACTCTGTTTTCATATATAGAGAATTATATAAGATCATCAGTTCTTGGAAAAATACAAATGGAACAACATGCAACCGCATTATTTTGTGTATTAGAACTAAGCAAAAATGGGCACACAGTATATATATATATATATATATATATATATATATGTATATATATATATATATATATATATATATATGTATATGTATATGTATATGTATATGTATATGTATATATATATATATATATATATATATATATATATATATATATATATATATATATATATGTATATATATATATATATATATATATAGTGTGCGTGCGTGCTTGCGTGTGTGCAAGTGGATACTAGTGGATATATATATATATATATATATATCCACTAGTATGCTTTTTCTGCAGTTTTTCTCCAAACAGTAACATAGCATCGAACCCTTCATTTTTGAGAAAGTATGATGCACGTACGCAATACTACGCACACATTCACTCACACACACACTTTTTGCAAATTGTAATAATACTTAACAACGAACTGTAGAACATTTGAATAACCATTGGAAACCTATACAGTTATTCATGCTAGATTTGTTGTCATTTTAACACTACCATTTTGTATCACTTTTGATGACTGTGACACTTTGCATGTTGTTTGCTGATGCTGACTGATCATTGTATATACATCCTTTAATCTTTCATGACTGGACAGCTGACCATAACTACTCAACTGTGAATGACAGGACCAGTCTGCATGAATATTGGGTAACAAACTTCCCTAAACGATTATATTACTGTTTATTGACACATTTTCAAAAAAATAACAGAAATAACACATAACATGTCGTCAACATATTTATTTTATCAAATAAATTACGTTATTGTTGGCTACTAATTTTACAATTAAAACACAGTTGCAACATGTGAAAGTTTTATGGCATTGAATGTCATAGATCTGCCGAGTACCAAAATAACACAGATCACATCTAGTTTATTTTCTGGTCTGAAGTTACAAGTAATAATAATAATAATAAAATGACTTCTTTGGCGCCAATATTCTCGGAAAATGCGAGCTCAGTGGCGCATCAAAACCAAAGGATTAGGCATTCTCTTGATCATGTACAATGCGAATAGTCGTCAACAGATGGATGGAGGTGCCAAGAAGCTAAGGAGGATAGGCAATTTTAAAAAGATAGGTTTTCAGATGACGGGGAAATGAAGCTATATTTCTTGCTGATTTTACGCTGTCGGGGAGTGAATTCCACAGAGTTGGTGCAGCAACTGAGAAAGCTTAAGTTCCAACGTTTGTCTTAACTCTGGGAACAGAAAGTAAATCAGAACCAGACGACCGAAGCTGTCTGTGCTGTCTTGCTGGAGTGAGCATTGAATGTAAATATACAGGTTGTTTGGTTGATAGGGCTTGATAGGTAATTGAACAGATCTTTAAAAAAATGCGATATCGCACAGGGAGCCAATGCAATGATTTTAGAAGTGGCACTGAACGAGAGAAACGAGGAGATCGTGTAACTACCCTAGCCAAACAATTTTGGACACGTTGAAGTTTTGTAATATCCTTGATAGCAATATTGTGAAGGAGGGAATTGCAATAATCAAGTTTGCTGCTAATAAGAACTGTTGCAATAGTTTTAGCGACAGAAAGTGACATATACCGGTGAATACGGTGAAGGTCATGGATATGATAAAAGCAGCAACGACACGTTTTGAGAAATATGTTGCCTAAAGTTGAAGTTCTTATCAAAGGTGACTCCCAAATTCCGCGCTGAGGCTGCTGGTGTGATATTTTGACTCAGGATACATGTCGGGGAAAAAACCATCAAGTTTGCCACACTGCTTTGGAGTACCAATGATAAGATGAGAATTTGCTTGCAAAAGTGTTGTATACACATTTGATATCATGTGATAGTTTTTGCATTGACTGTTTTCTTTGTTATAGACCTGCCCAGTACTAGAGTGACTCAGAAGACTTCTGGGAATCCAGCTGAAGGAGGCTCTGTGACACTGACATGTGACATCACAGATGGCAGACCTAGAGATGACATCAAGAGGGTGACATGGAAGAAAGGAGGGCAAGAGGTCACTTCTTCTGGCCGAAACAACCTCAGTGGCAAAGACTTGACCATTAGTTCACTTGACCATTCTAAGGATGATGGAAGCTACACTTGTGCTGCAGAGAATGCTGCTGGAATGGGAGGATTTGGTGAAGCACTTCAGCTTCAGATAAACTGTAAGTAATAATGTACATAGTTACTACATACAGAATGGCAACAAAGCCATTTTCAAATTGTAACACATTGATGAAATAATCATTTCACAGGTTCCAGAAAGTTGGTCTCTTGGATTATGACCTTTGCAACAAAATATTTTTAAATTGTCAACTGGGTAATTCTCCAAATAGCAAATTTCAATGTAGAAATTCTGGCAGAAGCAACACAGTCGGAAAATATCCTGTTGTGGCTGTATCCAGATGGCATGTAGATCAGGGTTGAAAAAATCATGATTTTATTAAATAAAAAATAGGATTTTTTATTTAAATCAGATTGTTTTGATTTATTTGATTTTTTTTAAATCTGCTATATCAACATTTATGTAAATGTTTATATTTATAGACTCTTTCAAATCGATTTGGGTGCTTGTCTTAATGGAGGGTACATGATTTTTACTTATGTAATGTTATATCATTATAACATAGTTTGATTTACACAGCAACAAACTGTTGTTTTAAAATACATGTATAATAATAATATATCTTATTTGATATAGTACCAGATCCAATTTTATATTTTTTGTGGCACTCATTGAGATGAATCCACCCATTAGACAATGTCTACAAGGCCTCACCCCCTGTAGTTGCATAATCTGTCTTGGAAAGGAAGGAAAGCATGATATGTGTCTGTGGCTGTATCCCTGATAAGTATTAATACTGAGAGGGTGGATTAGCACCTGTCCAGGGCTCTGTGTACTCTAAAGGTATCTAACCAGACTGCAAACTGGTACAGTATTAGACCATTGTAGCCCAGACTGTCTCACTTGAGTCAACATACATAATTGGTAACAACTATCACAAGCTCTAAGTGGACTTTAACTCAGGGCTTCTGACTTGAAAAAATACTTCCTCTGGAAGTTTGTGTGGCTTCACTGCATTTAGAAAGGGAATAGCTCAAACATACACAATGTCATAAATATTTGACTTTAAATACTGGGAATGATCAAATCTGGAAATAAGGAAACAAAATATTACGTCGATGCTTGTAAACAATTATTTGTGTTCAATTCATATAAATCAACAATAAAAAAATTGGAAATAAAAAATCATAAATCAATGATTTTTTGGAGTTATTTAAATCATGATATAAATCAGTGATTTAAATAAAATTATTTAAATCATGATATAAGTCAGTGATTTAAATTAAATTATTTAAATTAAACAACCCTGATGTAGATATACATGCAATTGCCTATTCTATGTGCTATATAGCTATTTTATGTACAACAAGCTTGGCGAAATATAATTTTCACGACCAGATCTCGATTTTTATGCTCTATCGGATGCTAGAAAGCACATGGTAACCAGTATCAATAGAGTGCAATTTCTTCTAGAGGATTAAGACAGTAGTTTTTTTATCCCTGATTGATGCATTCACGTCTACATCAGAAGCTATGTGCAAGGACTTTCATTGGCTTTAACAATAAAAATTAGTGGTATAGCATGTGACAGGTGGGATAACACCAGTGACAAATTGCAATGAATCACCATACTCTATTGCAAGGAATACACATCTCTAAAGTGAATGATGTATCAAAATGGCTAACAGATCAGGAAATGGAACTATTAAAAATGGCACACAACATATTTTGATAATAACCCTCTCGTAAGTTACCAAAATTCCTATAAAACAAGGCCCAAGGCTGATAGGATCACTTTTTTCTGCATTGTTCACTTTTCCCATCTTGAAGCTTGATAAAACAACGTATTCACTTTCTAATGCGATATGGCAGGGCAACTAGATATAACATATTTTGGTGATAATTTGGCATCACTGTTGTTATGGAAGTCACATGTGCTACCACCCCAAATAACATCAGTGACATATTCAACAAAATACAATGCTCCACAGAGGTGGACTGCACAGTGATGTGACTGCCATATTTGAATTCATCAATTTACGAACGTTCATCCAATTGCAGCCTTTCCCTTGAGAAGTGATCCTGTCATTTACAAAATTCATAACACCACTCACTCCTAATAAACATGTCCACTGACTCAGCACACTTTGTGATTGAAGAAGATGATGGGGCTCCTGCTAACACGACTGGCTCATTACAAGGATCAGAAATCCTCCCGATTTTACTGAAGCTCTGAAAACACGCAGAATAACACCGGTGACCACAAAATTGAAGACACTGATTCCCGACAAAATATCTGCTCAGTAATTTAAAATAACTTGGATAATCAAAGAATTTACTATGTTCCCGATATAGGAAGCATTCGTTTTATTTTTACATGATCTAATGAAAAAACAGCAAAAACTTAATACTGTATTTGGAAAATGACCCATCAGTGTTTGATGTAACGTGAAATTGCAAGAAAATTGCCAACAAATCACTTCAAATTGCTGTAGCTCAAGATCTTATAAAGGTCCTACTCTAATTTTTTATGAAACTTGTTGATACATTGACCTTGCTAATGATAACATTTGATTAAAATCGGGGTTTTTGTACTCATTTTGGGTGTATAAGATCAAAGATTTGTGACCTTCACAACAACTTTTTTCTCAAGTGCCATGTGATGCATATATGCAGGACAGTGTTTAGCTTAATTTAAGACAAATGTCAGTACTTTAGCACCATTAGGACCAAAGTTATGTCTACATTAGTTCTCAAGTCGATGAAAACGGGCTACAGACTGATGCTTCAATGTAGCCAAACCTAGCCAAAAATAGCAGCGTATTTTGATTTATTTGGGTGGTGTGGATAGTTTAGAGAACACATTGCCATTGGATATCATGCCTGAGCGATCTGTCTTCACGTTCTCCCATATCTGGTCAAATAACTGGGGAACCTATTTGGCATAGGTAAATTTCTGTATGGCTCCAACATATGTGACAGATGAGAAATTTTGTTGGTTGATTTCATATGGAACGACCCTTATGGTAATTACAACTAGTAATAAATTTAGCATTTTATTGCTTCCACAACATCACATAATGCACACTATACAACATAGTGTAAGATTATAATACTAGCACTGTCTAGCAGCACAAGTATATAATACAGTTAATACAGTCACTAGGTTAGCCAGTCTACGAGCTTAACTCATCATCTTTCTCAGTTAAATAAATGTTATTACATTGACAAGCCAATAACAATCTCAGTTTGGGAAAGTTTTTCCCATTTATGAGGTTTTTCTGGTAAGTACAGGTATTTCCCAGGTGCTTACCATTGTCTTGTCTCAAAACCCAAATTCAGAAAAAATCACCTTACTTTGTGGACTTCCAATAGTATATCACTTGATCGAATAATTAAAAGTAGAAAAATCATATTTTGGTATTTAAACTCAATTCTCAACAGTGTTCTAAAAATCTTATATAATATACATTTTATATGCTATACATGTTAAATTATATTACATTATTCAATAATTTTTCATAAAAAAATTCACTGTGTCAGTAATTCATATTGAATATATATTTGCATTATTCTGTTATAATTCACTCACTGCTATACACTCACTATACTTTACACTGTAATAGCATGCATAAATGACTTTATGTTGCTTAATATACTTATTAGTTTTTTTGTTTTACTGTATAATATATCCAAGCTTCAAGGGCGAATATCTTAAGTTTTCACCAACAGCGAATATTTTAAGTATTCACCAACATCTATAAAATGCCTAGCAATTCTGTGGAATGCCCAGTCATTACATGAAATGTCTAGTCAATACATGAAATGCCTAGTCAATTCGTGAAATGCCTAGTCAATATGTGAAATGAGCACCTTGTTCATACTAAAACAAACTATCATTTTATAACAGGCTGATGCAAAGCAGACTAACTTGGAACTGATGATGGGCTCAATGAGACAGTGGATACGGAAACCCCCCCTGGATAATAAACATTCAGCACATCTCATGCATGCGTACGTACGTACGTACGTACGTACGTACGTACGTATGTACGTGCGTGCGTGCATGCATGCATACATACATACATACATACATACATACATACATACATACATACATACTTAGTACCTACATACATACATGCAAAATACCTAATTGATTTGTGAAATGTCCAGTCAATTTGTGTACGAAACTACACATGAAAATAAGAACACTTGGTTACTTATTAAGAATATAATATCTGTGGCATGACTTTGAAAAAATCACCCTGAGCTGCAAGCTTGAGCTGTTCAATGCTATTAAAATACTCATCTTTAGAAACACAGTTTGACATTTCTTATCCTTTTTGTGTAGATTGTCTTTAAATTTTACTTTTTAAGATTATTCTGACAGCAATGCCAACAAGCAAGTGATTAACACATGGTGATTTCCCTCTTTTTATAGGGAGAGGAATTGCATAACATCCAACTAAGACAATCACCCACCACTGTCAGGCAATTAGCTTTTCCAATTGGTGAACGCTTAGGTCTTCTGGTACCTGTCCACCAAATTAGAGAGCACTAATGAGATAGTTGTCAATCAAACTGAGAGGGGTGGGTTAGAGTCTTGTATACAGAGGTGGATAACGTAACTCGTCAAAATGTTGATATTTGGAGAAAAAATTGGAAATATAAATTAATGGAGAATGTTTACTTGAGTGATGAGACTGTTGGAATGTAGAAATCACATTTAAACAATATACAATGATAAAAGTAAAACAATTTAATTACACAGTAAGCCTGAAATGGTCACCAGTCAAACTGTGTAATAACAGTACCAAATTCCCAGTCATTTCGCGAAATGACTGAGTGAAACAGGCATTTCTTGAAATGCCTAACAGTTTAAGTAATTACATGAAACAGTATGCATGTAACATATACATGTTGGTTGTCCTTAATATCAATTTATATTCAATATTCAGTAAACCACCACCACACCCTAACTGTGAAAAATCTGGATCACTTATTGTAGAACTGCCAAACAACAAAGTAACTTAAATTTGGATTACATGAAATATGTGATAAGCTGTTGATGCCATATTTTTTTCTGTTTCAGATCCACCTAGTACCAAAGTAACACAGAAGACTTCTGGGAATCCAACTGAAGGAGGCTCTGTGACACTGACATGTGACATCACAGATGGCAGACCTAGATATGACATTAAGAGGGTGACATGGAGAAAAGGAGGGCAAGAGGTCACTTCTTCTGGTCGAAATAACATCAGTGGCAGAGACTTGACCATTAGTTCACTTGATCATTCTAAGGATGATGGAAGCTACACTTGTGCTGCAGAGAACGCTGCTGGAATGGGAGGATTTGGTGAAGCCCTTCAACTCCATGTTTTATGTAAGTACATGTAGCACTAGGACAACTTTTATTGTGTTTAGATCTTCTTGTTGGTATTCAGCTAAAATGACACCAAACCAAAATAGGTGTAGCAATTGTTTCACAATGTTTACCTACATTATGATTGTTTACACAGTTCCCAAAATGTACGATATATAGACGTGTATCTTCTGTGTTCTGACAGATATTTTAGTTATGTTATGCAAAAGACCTAAAGATTAGCATAGTTATATGCATTTTGCTGTTGAAGTTTTAGATGTGTGCTATAGTGTCTACTAATGGTGCATTTCAGACAAACCATTGGGTCAAGCAACGACAGACCCAACAAGTGTGACAGTGGCAGTAGAAGAACAAGTGTCATTAACCTGCCTTGCCCCAACTGAGCCTGGCAACCCAGCAGCCTCCTGGTTCACCTGGCACAAAGAGAACAGTGACTTCACTAGGAACACAACAGGAGTGCTGAGTATGACACCTTCAAGAGTGGACGAATCTGGCAAGTTCAGCTGTGTGGCAGGCAACTGGATTGGACAGAGTGACAACTCAGATTGGGCCACGGTGAGAGTGCAAGGTGAGTGGCTGTGTGACAGTGCTAGGTGAATGAATGTGTGACAGTGCTAGGTGAGTGACTGTGTGACAGTGCAACGTGAGTGACTGTGTGACAGTGTTTGGTGAGTGACTGTGTGACAGTGCTAGGTGAGTGACTGTGTGACAGTGCTAGGTGAGTGACTGTGTGACAGTGCTAGGTGAGTGATTGTGTGACAGTGCAAGGTGAGTGACTGTGTGACAGTGTTTGGTGAGTGACTGTGTGACAGTGCTAGGTGAGTGACTGTGTGACAGTGCTAGGTGAGTGATTGTGTGACAGTGCTAGGTGAGTGTCTGTGTGACAGTGCTAGGTGAGTGACTGTGTGACAGTGTTTGGTGAGTGACTGTGTGACAGTACTAAGTGAGTGACTGTATGACAGTGTTTGGTGAGTGACTGTATGACAGTGCTAGGTGAGTGATTGTGTGACAGTGCAAGGTGAGTGACTGTGTGACAGTGCTAGGTGAGTGACTGTGTAACAGTGCAAGGTGAATGACTGTGTGACAGTGTTTGGTGAGTGACTGTGTGACAGTACTAAGTGAGTGACTGTGTGACAGTGTTTGGTGAGTGACTGTGTGACAGTACTAAGTGAGTGACTGTGTGACAGTGCTAGGTGAGTAACTGTGTGACAGTGCTAGGTGAGTGACTGTGTGACAGTGCAAGGTGAGTGACTGTGTGACAGTACTAAGTGAGTGACTGTATGACAGTGTTTGGTGAGTGACTGTATGACAGTGCTAGGTGAGTGATTGTGTGACAGTGCAAGGTGAGTGACTGTGTGACAGTGCTAGGTGAGTGACTGTGTAACAGTGCAAGGTGAATGACTGTGTGACAGTGTTTGGTGAGTGACTGTGTGACAGTGCTAGGTGAGTGACTGTGTGACAGTGCTAAGTGAGTGACTGTGTGACAGTGCTAGGTGAGTGACGGTGTGACAGTGCTAGGTGAGTGACTGTGTGACAGTGCTAGGTGAGTGACTGTGTGACAATGCAAGGTGAGTGACTGTGTGACAGTGCTAGGTGAGTGACTGTGACAGTGCAAGGTGAGTGTCTGTGTGACAGTGCAAGGTTAGTGACTGTGTGACAGTGCTAGGGGAGTGACTATGTGACAGTGCTAGGTGAGTGACTGTGTGACAGTGCTAGGTGAGTGACTGTGTGACATTGCAAGGTGAGTGACTGTGTGACAGTGCTAGGTGAGTGACTGTGTGACAGTGCAAGGTGAGTGACTGTGACAGTGCTAGGTGAGTGAATGTGACAGTGCAAGGTGAGTGTCTGTGTGACAGTGCAAGGTTAGTGTCTGTGTGACAGTGCTAGGTGAGTGACTGTTACAGTACAAGGTGAGTGTCTGTGTGACAGTGCAAGGTTAGTGACTGTGACAGTACTAAGTGAGTGACTGTGTGACAGTGCTAGGTGAGTGACTGTGTGACAATGCAAGGTGAGTGACTGTGTGACAGTGCTAGGTGAGTGACTGTGACAGTGCAAGGTGAGTGACTGTGTGACAGTGCAAGGTGAGTGACTGTGTGACAGTGCTAGGTGAGTGACTGTGTGACAGTGCTAGGTGAGTGACTGTGACAGTGTATGGTGAGTGACTGTGTGACAGTACTAAGTGAGTGACTGTGTGACAGTGCAAGGTGAGTGACTGTGTGACAGTGCTACGTGAGTGAGTGTGTGACAGTGCTAGGTGAGTGACTGTGTGACAGTGCAAGGTGAGTGACTGTGTAACAGTGCAAGGTGAGTAAGCGACAGTGCAAGGTGAGGGAGCGACAATGCAAGGTGAGTGACTGACTATGACAGTGTAAGGTGAGTGACTGTGTGACAGTGCAAGGTGAGTGACTGTGACAGTGCAAAGTGAGTGACAGTGTGGTGACAGTGCAAGGCTGTGACTGTGACTTTTAATCTCTAACCATTCAGCATGCACACACAGACAGTGTAAAGTGAGTGACTGTGTGGCAGTGCAAGGTGAGTGACTGTGACAGTGCAAGGTGAGTGACTGTGACAGTGCAAGGTGAGTGACTGTGACAGTGCAAGGTGAGTGACTGTGTCACAGTGCAAGATGAGTGACTGTGACAGTGCAATGGGAGTGACTGTGACAGTGCAAGGTAAATAACTGTAACAATGCAAGGTGAGTGTGACAGTGTGTGACAGTGTGACTGTGCAAGGTGAGTAACAGTGACAATGCAAGTCGAGTGACTGTGTGACAGTGCAAGGTGAGTGACTGTGACAGTGCAAGGTGAGTGACTGTGACAGTACACAGTGAGTGAGTGTGTGACAGTGCAAAGTGAATGACTTTGACAGTGCAAAGTGAATGACTGTGACAGTGCAAGGTTAGAGACTGTGTGTACAAGATGTGTTTGCAGTTTTTTTATGGTAATATTTTGTTTCCCTGAGCTGTTTATACAGTGTTTGGTATCTAAAGGTAGCAGGTTGAAAAATAATAGTAGGAAAAAAATGTGGTTAGACATGGCAAAAATATACCACACAATAAAACAAGTTTCAGAGAAATTAATGTTATGTGTAATTCCTACTTCAATAGTATATTTCTATATGTAGCTCCAGCCATGGTAGAGTATCCACGCATTGACAACATTCCACGGACCACTGCTTTTGATGACACTGACTTCAACATGACATGCACCGTGTCAGGCAGTGGTGACGTGAAGGTAGACTGGCTCAAAGATAGAGTGTCAGTTGATACTAGTGACTTTGCTGTCACCACTGTCTCAGTGACAGACAGACAGTACATGTATGGACAGACAGACACCATGAACAGTACATTGGTGTGGAAAGTGACAGAGAGAGCCAGGTATTTCACCTGTGGCAACATCACACACTTTGATGGCCTCTACACCTGTGCTGTGACTACAGAGACGGCTGGTGCGATGACTCGTGATGTGTCCAAGGCCTTCTTTGTTAATGTTCTGTGTAAGTTCACCTAAGTATTACATAAGTGTATTCAGTGTTTTTAAATGCACATACTTTTTCAGCTTATTTACATAATGTCAAGAGTTGTTCAGCCTGAATAGATTTGTTAATATTATATAAAATAACCCCACCTCCTCCTCTTATAATCTCTCTTTCCTAAACATTACATAACCTGTCAGGTCCAATTCAACATAATTATGTCTTTGTTGGCCCATGATTCAGTAATACCTTTTATGTAAGCTTCATTATTGTCTACCATACTGTTTAATTTAATTTTTTCCTCTGCTGTTAGCATTTAGGCACATGCATTTTAAATCCAGCTACACAACTTTTTTTAACCTGTCCTTGCCAACTTGTTTGTACTACTGGCCTAGATGGAGCCCATTCCTCATGACTACGTCTTCTTTCCCATCACATTTCCCCACAAATCAATTAATCCAAATCCCTCTTCCACATATAGCTGCCCAACTAGTGCACTGATCATTATCCTCTAGCAATTCCAATATCCCTGACTCCTTAATTCCCCCATTACTGGTAACATCCCTGATCCCTTATCTACCCAACCCATGCCATCTTTAGTTTCCTGACTAACTGCCTGTTTTGTGTAAGTATGGTGGAAGTACCCACACCCCATCCCTCGCTTCCTGTGTATTTTCCTCTCTGTCTCTCCCTCCCTATCCCCCTCCCTCTGATTTCGACCATCTGAAAAAATTCTTATTGGCTCATTGCAGTTAAGAGATCTGTATATATTATACTAGTTTATATATATAAAGACATATCCAGACTTATGAATGAGTTATCATTGCATGTGACACAAGATAAAAAATATGATACATTGAAATTATATTATTATTAATTTTGATATGCAGATGAGGCCCACTGGTCCTCTGGCCCTACGCTGACAGCTGCTGCTCTAAATGAGACTTCGAAGGTGATTGTGTGTTCAGTGTGTGCCAATCCACAGCCAAGCTTCCAGTGGACATTAAAGAATCAGACTCTACGAGATGGCATCATTGCGACAGGAAACAGAATTACTCTGGATGTTGTGAGAACAGAAGACTTTGGCTCCTACATGTGCAGTGTCAACAATGAGGTTAATGGAGAGGAGAGATCGGAACTATTTCACATAGACCTAGTAGAGAGAGGTAGGTTTGGCACAACACTGCTGTCCTACATATGTCTTGTGTATGTCTTGATTTATGTTTCTGTCATCAACAGCCACATGATACTTGCACATCAAGAATGTAATAAGTCTCATAATTTAATTAATTACCCGAATTGCATTTCAGAAATGACTATCAACCGAACAAGAAGCTCATTACCATGACTACCAATCAGCTTCTGTGGAGAATTATTTTATATGCAGATTACCATGGTGATTAATATATTATATATTAATCTCATCAACTGGTAATGTTTGACCACATTTCTGGAGCTCTTTGGCATTTAGACAAAGAATCAGGCACCAAATACATGATGTGAGAGTTGTTCCCTGTGATGACTCACTGGTAAGAACCAGCACAGTTTGTTGGATTCCTACTTTTACTGGTCATTGTAAAACTACTCACTACTACTTCATGTTGTCATGTTGATGGAACTGTGTTGTATAAACGGATGACTTTGCATTGCCATCCTTGACTGATGTGTGGCCGGCCAGTTGTGGCCCACGGTATGTCTGCTGTTGTGTTGTGTACTTTGTATGTGAGTGATAACTCAGTGTTACGATGCTGAACATAAATGTTCCATTAGGTATGCGATTCTCTGCAGTAGTACTGCGTGTGTCAAAACAGGTATGCACACCTGTACATTAACATTAGCGCTTTCTTCCTTGTGTTGTCCATGATGTGGTAACCCAACGAATCCACAAAGACATTATTGGTGAGGCGAGCAATCCATTTAGTCAAATGGATGCCTTTCCCTTCTGATTGGCATATGCTGATCTTCATGTCCATATACATTTTGTTTTTAGTGTGATAGTTAATGTTTGCTGTTTAGTGATCTTGCTATTGCCAAGACTGTCACAACAGCATGCTCTAGTTATAGTACTAGGACATTTAACAAAACTTGCCATTAGTTAAAACCCAATGATAATTTTTTTTTTATTAAACTGGTATGATGATGCCCCCTGCATCAATGCATTTGTGTTGATCAAATACCACATGTATGATAATTTATAATAAAAAAATAATGTTATGCCATTTTTTTAAAAGTGAGATCGAACTAAGAATACACTTCCGAAAGGATGTAATGTCATCTTACACCAGTCATATATGAGCTTTTTTAAATGTTTTCAAACAGTCATGTAAACAATTATTCAGAGTTACTGTTTTAGCATGTTGGTGATATTTAATGAATTATAGATTTATATTTTCTTTTGCTTTGCATTGATGATTGTACAAAACATTCAAAGTTTTAATTACTCCGGGCAGGTCCAGCCAGAGAGCCATTGGAATTCAGTGTCCTACATAACCACACTTCAGTCGCACTCACCCTCCAGTGGCGCCCTGGTTTCGATGGAGGCTATGGTCCACAGACTTTCACTCTACAGTACAAGGCATCAAATGAAGTGGCTCTGATAACTTGGAGTGACATATTCATGTACACAACAGATGAGACTACCTGGCATCAGTCAACTGTGACAGGTCTACAGCCTCAGACACAGTATGTCTTTTCTCTCTATGCTGAGAACAGTCGACCACGAAACAAAGGCCCAAACAGAAGTCTCACAGTCACACGGACTGGCAGCACCACAGGTAGGATGCAAGAATACTATAAAAACTGTAATAAAAATGAGGCTGGAAGAAAGCTATAATGAAATTAGCATATTTGAGGTTTGGGCATAGTTTTTATGTGTTTCAAATTTGATTCCTCTATTGCTATGTTAGCACAAACAGATAAATACATTGCTTGAGCAGCGTACTTATTCCAGCAAGGCCAATGAGTCATCAGGGTTCTTGGAACACTTGTGTAAAGGCACCACAACTCTGTCAGTCTGCCTGCCTCTCAGTCTGTCCAGTGGAACACAACATTTGTACAAATTGATACTGATTATCAAAAGTAATATATCAAATAGCTATTGTGTGCATGCATGCATGTGTGTGTGCACACGCATGCACACACGCACGCACGCCCACACACGCAGACACACAAACACACAGTGCATAAAATATGTGTATTGGTTGAATTGATGTTTATTATTTTAATCAATTAACTGTTTTTATATAGTAATATCATCTACATTTCCCTGCAGCATGGATAGTATCAAGACGGTATGTACTAACTATTCAGATGATAAGCACTATGCCTGATTATCTTGGATATCTGTATTTGTTGGTTTTTGACATAATCCCTGGGTTGATTTTAGTTGGTGATATACAGTTCATGTATAGTTCTGGTGTGACTTTGTCATGTTGGTTTATTACCAATGCTGCTGTTGTTGTTGATAGGGGGACTATTATTTAAAAAAACAATTGTGTCTCATGGTCATGGAAATGTCTGGGAATGTTGCCAAGATATAGAGGATCATTTTTAAATTGGTTTTGTGAGCATCTTGGAACAGTTGGGTTTTTTTTCAGCAATAATTATGACTTAATTTGCATATAAAATGGCAAATGAAATGTAAATAGTTTTATTAAGAAATGTGGTTAAAATAATTCATTGTTCGAATATATTAAGACATTTTAATCAAGATAATTAGAAAATAAAAAATCATAGAATAGTTAAAATTATGTGTTGTGTGGACGTTCATATTGTTAGGTAAGTTAATGTTGACGTTTGCATGTTTACTGTCATTGCATCGTGTCACCAAATCATCTTGTTGAATTAATCTATGAAGTTAGTTATTTTTAGGTGATTTATTGATTGATTTATATATATATTGTATATATATATATATATATATATATATATATATATATATATATATATATATATATATATACATGCATGCATACTGACACATGAGGTAAAGCATTAAATGAACATGGACACCTTTCATTTACATTATAATTAAAACTCTGGGGAAACCTGGTATTAATGAGTTTGTTATGAAAACGTAGTATTTTTGAGCCAATTAGCGATGAGTACGGTATCAATGAATGAGAGAGCAAGCCAATCACACACACGCACGCACGCACGCACACACACACACACATTATGTGTGACAGAAGCGTGTAGTCTCTGTTTTTCAGTGCCATCAACAATATCTATCTTCATTTTGTAGACAAGTTGATTTGCACGTTGTCTACCTACTCTATTGGTAACTGACTGTATAGTTAATTAACTTCTGCTCTATTTAACAGCATCACCTGACGTTATCATACAAAGTGTGATGATAGAAACAGTTAAAATGACTGTCGAATGGTCATTCAATGGACAGAGTTCACAGCGTAAAAAGTCCACATCTACAAATGTGTCAGTGGTGATCTACTATCAGCCGGACGGTGGAGTAGAAGCACATTATCCACTAGAGGGCAGTGTGGCTGCTGAGGAACGACAAGTGACAATCAATGGACAGTTTGATGACAAGGTCAAATACAAAGTCTGGTTTAATGTTTTTGAAGGTCAACTTGTTGTTTCATCCCAACAGACAAATTCATTTGAAACGACAGCTTTAAGTGTTGAAAAAAGAAAAGGTACAGTAGTCAATTCATTTGCTTAATTTTGTTTTTGTTGGCTTAATCTGTTAAAGGCAATTGACCCTCAAAGTTGTATCATTCACATCGAGTTGGAAATCACTACAGCACGCACGCACGATGGACCATCTACACCATAAATGTAGTGATAAATAAAACAAAATTGACATCCAAAATTAAACAGCTGATGTCCAATATTAATAGCACAGATGGCACCACCAAGCAGCCATACATTTTTTTATTCTACCCAAGGCTTCAAATGTTTTAAAAATTGTATAACAAATAATCTAACTGCCTAAAAATAATTATTCAAGAAATGTCCCATTGAATATGGAATTACATAACAACATTTCTAATACAATTTCACAGAAATCGTCATTAGGGGAAGGCAGTGTTAGTTGAGCCACTGGGTTAGTTGAGCCACCCATGTTTCCCAGGAAACTACAGCATCGTCAATTACATGGTATCAGCCAGTGATTGAACATGTTATTTGAACACGATTGACCTATAATAGATTACATTTGTCACAACAGCCAGAACATTTGAGCTAAAAGTATGTTTTTTGATGTTTTTCGAAACTTAGTAATTGTGATTAATGTCTGCTGGTGTGTAAACTATCAATGCACATGACCAGACCTTATTGTTTGTGCACTTACAAATGGTTTAACTATGTACAGAGAAGAAGATTATTTACATCACTTCGTGCATTAATGAGAAGTTAATTAAATGAATTAAATTTGCTTAAATGATCTACTAATAATCATAGTTTTGGTATGTGAGTAAAATAAATTTTGACTTATCAATATGATTGCACCCTCGACATAAAAAAAAGTAAAAAATGGCTCAAATAACATTACCTTCCCCTACTTGTTTTTCATTATTTCGATCAGACTTCATTTTTATCAGAACCATTATCTGGAAGTGTTACATCATATACCATTAAAATATTGAAGTTTATATTGAAAATGTTGAGTGGTGACCATTGAAAATAAGACATTTGTTAGAAATTGGCTATTTTCTTCACTTTTGTCTCTTAAAATTTGTCTAAATTGAAAACATGAACATATTTTACAGAACACTTTTCTGGAGTGTGTTCAAGTTATATGGGAATCAGTTGGTATAGTGCCATCATGACATTGTTGGATCGGGTCTTTTCAACTTCACAGTGATGGCATAACATTTTATCCTATATTTCTCTGACAGCTCTAGATGAAACTTACACTTACATTTCGAGGTTGTGGAAATGGTGGTGGCTATGTATAATACCTAGAAAATATGTAAGACGTCTTTACGTCAAGGTAGTGATGCAGCTGTGATATTAGGAGCTACTGGCTTTCATACTAATTCAGAAATGCCAGTAAGTGGAAGAAGTTGGTAAGATGTAAAAATCTGCAATAAATTAATAAGTAATTTATTGCCTATTTAGAATTCCGATTATTGACTACAAAATAGTGTCTTTTTCCAAATGCAGATAACAAATTAACTCCAAATTATCATGTGATTGTATCACTCTATACGTGTTATTAAAAAATCTGTATTCATTGTTTGTTAGTTTGCTTTGAAAATTACACTTAAGTGACAAGACTATAAATGTTGTGATGTTGTTTGTTTTAATAAGTTGCTTGTTTGTAGAAGTTGATGCCAACAACTCAACCATTGTCATCGCTACTGCCAGTGCTGGTGTTGGCATGTTGGTTATTGGTCTCATTGTCGGTCTAGTTATTGGCATTGTTTGTATGCGACGCAGAAGGCAGTCAGCAAAAAAAGGTATTTTGTCTACAAAAGTTGTCTCATTATTTCTGTTGTGTCACAGAAAATCTCATAGACAGTTAATATAGAAAATATCTCAACTGTAAAATTTTTGTTTGATGCAATAGCCAAAATATGTTCATCCTAACTATGTCGATGAGTATATTAGCAAATCTGTTTCATTAACTGTTGCATACCAAAATTATCTCCCAACCAAATGTGGATTTGTGGTCAGTTTATTGTACTTCTGTTTCAGACGATGTTGCCGAAATGAGGTTTGTAGCCTTCTGTAAATTATTATATTTTTAATACAGCGGAACCTCATACATCCGGACGCCGATAATCCGGAAACCTTGGAAAAGAAATTCCAAACATTTAATTGTATGATTCGTTTATCCAGAAAACTTGTTAATTCGGACACATACACTGAGGACCAAGGTGTCTGGGTTAACGAGGTTCCATTGTGTTAAACAGTGATGGGTGTTTGGTGATATGGCTTTGTTATCAAAATAAAAAAATTATGTACCAATGGTTATGCTAAAATTGTAGATTGTAAACTATTGCCTATACACTAAGAACATTTCCAATAGATTGTAGTCTCCGTACGTGAAAGGTATGCATTTTTGTCAAAACAACGCATACGTAGTGACTGACATTAAACGTACAACACCACTATTATATAATATAGTTTCTTGTGCATAAACTGTGTATGCAATTGTTATTTAGTTTATTAATACTACTTGCTATTCCATTCTGTGTTTACAAGTTTGACCACCAGCAGCAACAAGTACTAAGCTATAGATGGATATTTATATGATAACGTTGGGTATCCTGACATTTTATTTATAAATTTAGTTTATAAATACAACTTGCTATTCCATTCTGTGTTTACAAGTTTGACCACCAGCAGCAACAAGTACTAAACTATAGGTGGATATTTATGTGATAACGTTATGTATCCTGACATTTTGTAAATATTGTTAACATGACAGTCACGAACTACCATGCAAGTCATCCTAATTGGGTATTTTTGCTAGTAGAAATAAAGCAGTAACTAATATAATGCAAAGTATTAATATATCACAATGATTGGTTTCCATGCAATGACACATTGTTTGCTTCACTTTTTCAGTGGACCCGGGACGAAGCACTCCTCAGTACGGAAAGACAAAGATGTCATTTCAACTACTGAATTAAGTGGTGACAGTATTCAATATGAAAATCTCAATGAAGGTCACTCTAGTGAAGTTTCTGCACAGCAAGGTTAGTCAACATAATTTATTATTGACAATAGGCATGCTTCAGTTGAATGACAGTCCCAGTGTACGTTTGTTTATTTCATTGTAAGTCTACATAAAAATATTATACTTGGAAATGTATATAAACCACCAAGAGATAACACCAATAATTACAGAACCTTCATAGATGAAATAACTCCCTTACTAACATATCTCGAGAGCTGCAATTCTGAAGTCATCATCGCTGGAGATTTTATCAGACAAACAAGATTGAACTTTTCAGTGAATTTTTCGATGTACTATCTACACGTTTCTACCCCAAAATTACCCTACCTACAAGGTTTTCTAACTCTAAAGGTACATTAATAAATAACTTTTTCTGCAAACTCTCCAATGCTACTATGAATAATACATCAGGCATTTTGATAAAAAAGTTTTCAGATCATCAGCCTTATTTTACATGCCTAAATATTCAAAGACGTCTCCATGAATCTCCTCCGAAATTTATAAAAGTGATAAAGCAAAAACCAAATGCCTTTAATAACCTACTATATGAATTGACAACCAGCAACATTGCTGGTAAATTAGATCCATCCCCTAACACCAACCCCAATACAAACATAAACATTATGTATGGCACCATTGACACATTAAATAAAAAACACTTTCCAAGCAAAATTGTTAAATTCAGCAGATATCAACACAAAAAAATCAAACTGGGTTAACCAAGCCATTATTAAATCTATAAAACATAGAGATAAGTTGAACAAGAAATTACGCACACTTATACCTGGTTGACATGTCTACCGTGGGTATACATTACTAAAAACAGAACTACAGAATATTAATGTTGTACTGAAGCAAACCATTAGATATGCTAAAACAAATTATTATGATTCTTGCTTTACTAGATACAAAACTGATATAAAAAAGACATGGTCAACCATAAATGATATACAAAATAAAACAAAAAAAGAAATCATTCCCTGAATATTTTACTGTGGAAGAGCAACAGGTCTCAGATAAGCTTATTATCGCAAAAAAATATATCTATTTTTTACAAACATTGGGCTGGAACTTGTAAAAAAATACATAACCCAGGTAATAAAACATTTCAAAACTACCTACAGTTCAAACAAGATGTACAATTTTCCTTTCAAAAAGTGAACCAAAACGACATAGAAATTGTGATTGATCGTCTTCATCAAAAGTCCAGTTGTGGCAAAGATGGTTTGTCAACAAAATTGTTGAAATAATTAAAGACACCTTTACTTGAGCCAATCGAAACTATAATAAACCAGACTTTAGAAACAGGATTTTTTCCTGATATCTTGAAAATAGCTAAAGTAATTCCCTTATTCAAAAAGGAAAACAAATGTTATTCATAAATTATCTACCAACTTCAATACTTTCAGCAATCTCTAGTGTTCGATATAATAATCTATAACCAGCTATATTCCTTCTTCCAAAATCACAAACTATTCTATAATAGTCAATATGGGTTCAGACAGGTACATTCTACAGAGTTAGTAGCACTCAAACTTATCAACAAAATTACCTGCGAAATGGACAAAGAAGAAATTCCTATGACAATATTTTTAGACCTATCCAAAGCCTTTGATACACTAGATCATGACATTTTATCATATTATGTAATTAATGGATTAGAAAACACTCTTTTACATAGCTATTTAACTGGAAGAAAACAATATGTTGAATTTGATGGTACTAATTCTGATATGCTTCCCATTACCACTGAAGTGCCTCGGGGATCCATTTTAGGCCCTCTCTTATTTTTTATTTACTTGAATGACATTACAAACGCTAGCACAGTTTTTGAATTACTACTGTATGCAGATGATTCAACATTAACAAGTACGTTGGGATATTTTAGCATACATGGTAATTTCCATGACATCAATATTAGGTTAGATAAAATAAACAAGTGGTCAAAAGTTAACAAACTGTCATTAAACATTGGAAAGTCAAAATATGTTATTCCATTCACCACAAAAAAAGTCCCAAGATTATCTTTACTTACTTAATACTCTTTGTGTGAATCATACATAAGGCCAACACCAAATAACGCCAATGTTGCCTGTCTGTTGCTTTGTCACCTGGCCCCAACTCCACCCGAGAGCCTTCATCTCCCGCTCTACTGATCTCCTCCACGTCTCCTTGGGTCTCCCCCTCGCTCTCTTGCCGCCAGGGGTCCAGCGCATGGCTGCTCTTGCAATGGATGTCAGCGGCATTCTGCAGACGTGTCCAATCCATTTCCATCTGCTGCGTTTAACCTCAAGAGAGAGGGGCTGCATACCTATTCTTTCACGGAGTTTCATGTTGGAGATTTTGCTTGGCTGTATCTTCCTGAGGCACTAGTTTTGAAAAACTTCCAGCATCTAGCATATGCCTCTGGTGACCTTCCATAATTCCGCCGTATATAGTAGCACACTCAGGATGTTGCTCTTGAACAGATGGATTTTTGTTCTGTTGCTGATCTTGTTTGTCTTCCAGATATTCCTCAGTGCCGCATATGAACTTTAAAGATTATCTTTAAAGATAGATAATATACCAATTGAACATGTAGATAATTTCAACTTCCTAGGATTAACGATAAACAAATATCTTCTATGGAATAATATATATATATATTATATATATATAATATAATATGTATGTTTTATTGTTGCGTCAATTGCCCTATGATGTCTACATTATATTCATACGTGCAAACCTATATATTCATACGTGCAAACTTTCCTTTCTTTCTTTCTTTATCCTCTCTCTTTTTGTCATAATAATTACGAATATGAATTTAACTTTGAATTTAACTCTTTTTATGAATAATTAATGAATTATTAATTAATCTAACTTTGTAATGTATAAGGGTGGCTCTCACGATAGCGACCTCTTGATCTTAGTAAGAGTCTCCCTGGTCAATACAACAACACCTTGTCAACTACTTTTCTTTAAAAAATTTTAAAAATACATCACGAATGTTTAGATGTTGATATGTGTATAATATGTCTCTTTGTGTAATTTACGATATGTTAATTCTTTCGTTATTGGCTACTTGTACATACATGTATGTATTGACCAAATAAAATTTACATTCACATTAACAAGATTTAACAAGATTTGCCATCCAAGCCAAAGGCCCAGATGGCAAGTGGACAAGGAAGCCATTGGCTTATCGAGAGTCCAACAATGTTCATCTACTTATAACCCGCCCTCCTGAGATATGTGTCAACCTTGTTTTTAAACATATTCACGCTGCTAGCAGTTACACAATCTGTAGACAATTTGTTCCATTCATTTATTGTCCTCTGTGAGAACGAGTGCTTCCTGATGTCCAATCTACATTGATCCTTTACTAATTTTACCTCATGTCCTCTAGTTCTGCTATCCTTCTTGAGTGAGAAAAACATATTTCTATCAATATTTTCATACCCATTCAATATCTTAAAAACTTCAATCTGATCTCCTCTTAACCTCCTTGTCTCTAGAGTTGTTAAACCACATTCTTTCAGGCGTTCTTCATAACTAAGGTCTCTCAGTTCTGGAATCATTTTAGTTGCTCTCCTTTGTATGTGTTCAAGCGTATCTATATCTTTCTTTGAGTAAGGACTTAGCCTACACATTAAGTGTCTGCATCATTGTTTTTTAAATAAGCAAACATGGATATAATTAATGTTCTTCCCAGTTGTCAAGGGTATCAAATATATATATATATATATCAATAACTATTTAACTAATAATTTTCACATCCATTTTCATCTACTACATGCAGTTACCAATTTACTTGTGGTACTTAGGTCAAGCACTGGTCCAATATGAATTCCTTTTAATCCCAGAAAATAGCTTCTCCAATATATTGTTCAACGTCTTTAGAACCATTATTTTAATTCATTGCTTCTTGTTTTCCCCAAAGGAACCTATGCAACCATTGACGCATCAGGAGAAACAACAGGGCAGACTACCTATGAATATATAGGTGCCGATGGACCACAAAAGCTGCACGCTTATATCAATGTATGTATTCCACACTCGACTTTCTGCATGTTGTCACAGCCCAATAAATGTCACCACCCAGTAAATGTCACTGGTGACAATGAATATTCTGATTGAAACAATAATGTCAGCTAAGTTGAATAACGCTTTGTGAACAATCCACTGTCATAATATATAACTTGACCTGTAAGTATGCTTGCAAAACATTTTTTTTCCTTTTCGAATCTGTTATAATGTGCTTAGCTCACTCTTATTTTGATGTTATTGCCAATATTACAGACAGCAGTGGTCAGAGATGATGCTGCTGAGTATTCAGAAGTAAAAGAGACAGTCGCAGCAGAAGCAACAAGAGGACAACCTACCTACCAGAACATCAGCACCAAGAACACTGCTAACTGACATGTGGTTAAACTTTGTGGGAAGAGATGACTTTTTCATGAGAGATGGCCTTCATCTGACTTGGAAGGGTGCTGCAGTTCTTTGGTGTGAGTTTGTCAGGGTTGCCGAAGAGGGCACTGGTACCATAAATTATATAAACTAGATGTACAAGGGGAACTGACAGAGAGAAACTCAAAGGAGTACAAAATTAATACACATCCAAAGAAATGTTCACCAATAATTTCGAGTGAGACATTATGGTAGCAGATATAGACCCTCACGTAATAGGTATCACAGAATCATGGGCAAATAAAGATAAAGTTAGCACTGACAAGTTATGTAATGTTTAGTAAGGATAGGCAAGAAAGAAGGGGAGGTGGAGTGATTTTATATATTAAAGAATCTATCCAAACATATGAAATAACACTAAAAATTAAAGCAGATTGTGAGGAAGCAATATTGACAAGATTTAACAAGATTGCAATCCCAATCAACAAGTTCCAGAGGGCAAGGAAGCCATTGGCGATAAGGGAGGTGAGCAGGGGGAATTTGTTATAATGGGTGATTTTAACCATGGCCATATACAGTGGAAATCATTAGAGAGTGCTGGAGGTGACGACCATCAGTTTCTACTTCTAACACAGGATTGTTTCCTTACTCAACATGTCTTGGAACAAACCAGAGGTGGGAATGTGTTAGATTTAATTTTGTCTTCACAAAATGAATTAGTTGACAATGTCCATTTTAATATAAAAGTAAAAACAGGGAACACAAAAAACAACGGAGGAGGAACTTCAACAAAGGCAAATATAAAGAGCTAAGAGCATATCTAGCACATATCGATTGGAATAACTTGCTGAAAATCAAGACAACAGAATGCTGGACTTGTTTAAAAGATGAGATTGAGGGCATTGCCGAGAGATTTATTTCATTAAGAAAACAAGGGAAAAGGTCCAGGAAGAAACACCTGTCAAAAGAGACTATTAAAAAAATTGCTCACAAGCAGGTGCTGTGGGGGTATATAGACACACTGGAAATGTAGAAGACTACACAAACTATAATGAGGTACTTAACCTAGCTACAATGGGAATCAGAAAATATAAAAAAAACCGTTGAACAAAAATTAGTTCGAGATAAGGTCGGACCAATGGAAAGCAACAGTGGAAACGTAATTTCAGACGGGTTTCAAATGGCAGAGGTCCTGAATGAGTATTTCAGCTCAGTTTTTACCACGGAAGATATCAACTCCCAGTTCCAGTTACTAAATTTGAGGGCGATAAATCGGATTGATTAGGGCAGTTATTTGTAACTCCTGAATTGATAGCAAAGAAAATTAGGAATATGAAAGAATATAAATCACTTGGAGTTGATGGGATACCACCAAAACTGCTTAAGGAAATTGTAGAGCAAATTAGTACACCACTTGCAAAAGTGTTTAACTTATCATTAGAAGAAGGAATAGTTCCTTCAGAATGGAAAGAAGCAAACATTACGCCACTAGTTACGAAGGGATCGAGGAACAAGTCAGAAATTACAGACCAGTGAGTTTAACATCAGTTGTATGTAAATTACTCGAAACATTAATTAGAGACCACATGGTGGAATTTCTTGTAAAACATATTAATAAATACATCTCAACATGGGTTCCTAAAAGCAAGGTTATATTTAACCAATCTCTTATGTTTTTTGGAAGAAATTACAAAGTGGGTAGATGATGGGTGATTAGTGGATGTTGTCTATGTAGATTTTCTGAAAGCTTTCGATAAAGTACCACATCAAAGATTGTTACTTAAACTAAAAGTCTATGGTACAGGTAATGATGTAAGCAACTGGATAGAAAAGTGGCTTACACACATAAGACAGAGAGTAGATGGTGAGGTTTTAAACTGGAAATATATATATATATATATATATATTTCATTAAATTTTGGGAAGTGTAAATGAATACACATAGGACTTGGAAACGTGGACAAAGAACATAAAATGGGGGATGCTGTACTAGGTAGAACCGCACAAGAAAAGGACTTAGGAGTAACGCTTAATGCTGACATGAACGTTTCAGAGCTATGTGGGATTGCTGCTTCAAAAGGAAATCAAATTGTAGGGCTAATTAGGAGAACTATCACATATAAGGAGAAACAGCTAATTGTACCCCTGTACAAAGCAATAGTTAGACCGCATTTGGAATATTGTATACAAGCATGGAGGCCATATCATAAGAAGGACATAGACAAGCTAGAACGAATACAACGAAGAGCAACTAAAATGGTTCCAGAATTGAGACCTTAGTTATGAAAGCCGCTTATTAGAATGTGGTTTGACAACACTAGAGACCAGGAGACTAAGAGGAGACCAAATAGAAGTGTTTAAGATAGTTAACGGTTATGAGGATGTTGATAGGAATATGTTTTTCAAACTTAAAGAAGGCGGTAGAACCAGAGGACACAAAGCAGCGTTAGTTAAGGAGCATTGTAGGTTGGACATGAGAAAGTACTCTTTCTCACAGAGGGTGATAAATGAATGGAACAAACTGCCAAATGATTGTGTTAATGCTAGTAGTGTGAATATGTTTAAAAATATAATTGACAGATATCCGATAAGTCGGGCTATACATAGATGATGTTGCCATCTGGAACTTGTTGTTTGAGATGGCAATCTTGTTAAACTGAGGGTGAAAACAGTGTATACTGAGACTCCAGACAGTCTGTGTATGAGAAACATCCATAAGATGTTTAAATGTCACATGAATATGTTGCCTGTATTTTACAAGCTGTGTAGTTTTGCTGTCTGCAAGGGTTTGGCAGATCTAAGTTTAATATAATTGTAACCTATAGATAAATTGTGTTCACTGAATCATTAAGATAGCAGATAACTCTATGTTCCTTTTTGAACTGAGTAATAGTTGGCCATTTTCTACACTAATAGGGTGTGTTTAGTTGTGGGAACTCTAAAATAGGTATGTCATTTATTTTCGGTTAGGACTAGAATCTTGAACTTATCTAGCGTATTATGTATCCAATGTTGTTTTCTGTATAATGTTCAATGTTTACATTAGTGATCTAACGAAGTTTGAGGCTATTGAACATATTTGTATTGCTTCAAACCTTAACCACCTAGCCTCAGTTGGCAGTTGCTAAGGAAGATTGATTTCCTAGCAACAATTGCCAAGTTGGTGCATTTGAAATTGCAAAAATCAACAGGAATGATATTATCTTATTTAATTGATGTATACATATCAAATGGTTAAACTAATAATGGCTTAATTTCGGAAGTTTATGTAGGTTTTTGCTAGTGCGAAACAGTTTCCTAGCAACAGTTCCACAGGGATGCATCTGAAAGTGTCTCCACATCTGAAAATGTTCATTATTCCCTAATCCTAATGTATCATTATGTCAACTGTTATGCTTTTATAACAAACTGAGCAATTGTTATCCAATGTTGAACAAAGCACCTGGACTATAAGTGTTTAATAATTATATTATATGAAGCATTTGATCTTAGATTTAACATTCCAGATGAACAACCCTACTGTATACATGACCGACGATGTAAATAAGGTGTCTTGTTGTTTCGGTTCACTTTTTTCAAATTGCAGTGTATAAAAGACACTTAGTACATATTTACTTATATGCTTACCAACATACTTACCCACTTACGTAGTTAAATAGTTGTATACTGTACTTATTTACACGCACGCACGCAATTTGGAGTTTTTAGTTTTAAGCCATATGCATTTTTAGATTTAGATTTATAACCCTCACATCTGGTAACTTGCTGGGTTTCCAATAGTAACAGCTACACCTCGTAAGTCTTTTCTGTTCATATCAACGTTAGTTTTGGTTAACATGTTAAATATATTTAGTAGACGTGGTAGTTGTCGTCTTCGTGCGTGCGTGCGTGTGTATGTTTACGTGTTGATGTGCGTGTGTGCATGTGCGTTGTTCTATTGATACCTGCTAACATATACTTAGGTATGTAACAAAGCATACTTGTAAAGAATGTCGCTCTGACAATTTAACATTAGTTTTATGCCACGACTTTCTTTCACCTGGCTGGATGCCAATGGGACTTGTACCTCTAACACTGTGTTACTAATTTATTGCATAACTAAACATATCTTATCCAATCATATTAGCAAAAACCCATATGTAAACGTACATTGAAAATTAATTTGCGTTTCTGTAATCCCTATCACCTTATTGAAAATATGGGAAATTACTTGTTAGTGTTGTTTTCCATCGTTTACATAAGTAAACTGTAATCATATTACAATTGTTCAGATTTGTAGACATGCATATTGTGAATATAAAATGATTTCTCATCCGTGTATAAATGTTTTTACATTATGCATATATTTGTACAACGTGTGAAACAAATTCTGTACTCTTGTGAACCGCTTTTCAATAAACGTGTACATATCGGCTTTCTGTTTATTATGAATTATATTATATTAAGTCTTCTAAATATGTAGCAAATATATCGAATATCATTCAGAAGCGACAACACTTGATTGTACCATAATTTATTGCTCGCGGGAGGTGTCATTCTGTTGTCCTAACAATGCCTCGATCTTGTACACTTATATTCTAAAAAATAAGTTGATAACGTACACCACTACGACTTTCTTTCACCTGGCTGGATGCCAATGTTATAAATAACACGTCAAGACCATACTAACAGCTGGACTTTGGCAACTGAGGCGCGATATAAATAACGTGGCAAGCGCAACAGATAAACACGCACGCACGCACGCACGCACGCACGCACGCACGCACGCACGCACGCACGCACGCACGCACGCACAAAACAAGAAGCTATTTAACAAGATTTAACAAGATTGCCATCTCGAACAACAAGTTCCAGATGGCAAGTGGACAAGGAAGCCATTGGCTTATCGAGAGTCCAACAATTTTCTCATCTATGTGTAGCCCGCCCTTATCAGATATCTGTCAATTCTATTTTTAAACATATTCACACTACTAGCATTAACACAATCGTTTGGCAGTTTGTTCCATTCATTTATCACCCTCTGTGAGAAAGAGTACTTTCTCATATCCAATCTACACTGCTCCTTAACTAATGCTGCTTTGTGTCCTCTGGTTCTACTGCCTTCTTTAAGTTTGAAGAACATATTCCTTTCAACATCCTCATAACCGTTCACTATTTTAAACACTTCTATTTGGTCTCCTCTTAGTCTCCTGGTCTCTAGTGTTGTCAAACCACATTGTAATAAGCGACTTTCGTAACTAAGGTCTCTTAATTCTGGAATCATCTTAGTTGCTCTTCGTTGTATTCTTTCTAGCTTATCTATGTCTTTTTTACGATATGGCCTCCATGCTTGAATACAATATTCCAAATGTGGTCTAACTATTACTTTGTACAGGGGTACAATTAGATGTTTCTCCTTATACGTGATAGTTCTCCTAATTAGGCCTAGAATTTGATTTCCTTTCGAAGCAGCAATCCCACATTGCTCTGAAACTTTCATGTCAGCATTAAATGTTACTCCTAAATCCTTTTCTTGTGTGGTTCTACCTAGTACAGCATCCCCCATTTTATATTCCTCGTCCATATTTCCATGTCCTATGTGTATACATTTACACTTCCCAAAATTTAATAACATTTGCCATTTTTCTGACCATTTAACTAATTTTTCTAGATCATCCTGTAAACTTTGTTTATCTGTATCATTAGTAACCCTTCTGAATACTTTTGTGTCATCTGCAAATTTGAGTACTTTGCTAGATATGTCATCCTCCAAATCATTTATATATATTAAAAACAGTATAGGGCCTAACACTGATCCCTGTGGTACCCCACTCAAAACAGATTTCCAGTTTGAAATCTTACCATCTACTATTACTCTCTGTCTTCTGTGTGTAAGCCACTTTTCTATCCAGTTGATTACATCATTGCCTATACCATGGGCTTTTAGTTTAAGTAACAATCTTTGATGTGGCACTTTATCGAAAGCTTTCTGAAAATCTAAGTAGACAACATCCACTGGTGACCCGTGATCTACCCACTTTGTAATTTCTTCTAAAAAACATAAGAGATTGGTTAGACATGACCTTGCTTTTAGGAATCCATGTTGAGATGTATTTATTAATTTATGTTTTATGAGGAATTCCACCATGTGGTCTCTAATTAATGTTTCAAGTAATTTACATACAACTGATGTTAAACTCACTGGTCTGTAATTTTCTGGCTTCTTCCTCGATCCCTTCTTAAACAACGGCGTAATGTTTGCTTCTTTCCATTCTGAAGGAACTATTCCTTCTTCTAGTGACAAGTTAAATAAGTTTGCAAGTGGTGTACTAATTTGATCAACAATTTCCTTTAGCAGTTTTGGTGGTATCCCATCAACTCCAGGTGATTTATTATCTTTCATCTTCTTAATTTTCTTTGCTATCATTTCAGGAGTTACAAATAACTGCCCTAAATATTCTGATGTATTGCCCTCAAATTTAGTCAATGGAACTGGAAGTGAGCTGATATCTTCTGTGGTAAAAACTGAGCTGAAATACTCATTCAGGACCTCTGCCATTTGGAACCCATCTGAAATTATGTTTTCACTGTTGCTTTCCAGTGGTCCGACCTTATCTCGAACTTTCTGTTTACTCCTTACATAAGCATAGAAACTCTTGCTGTCATTTTTAATATTACCTGCCAATTTTTGTTCAAAGGTTCTTTTAGATTTTCTAATTTCAGTAGTAGCTAGGTTAAGTGCCTCTTTGTAGTTGGTGTAGTCTTCTACATTTCCAGTGTGTTTATAGACCTTCCACAGCATCTGTTTGTGAGCAATTTTTCTAATAGCTTCTTTTGACAGGTGTTTTTTCCTGGATCTTTTCCCTTGTTTTCTTAATGGAATAAATTTCTCAATAATGCCCTCAATCTCATATTTTAAACAAGTCCAGCATTCTGTTGCTGTCTTGTTCTTCAGCAAATTATTCCAATCTATATTTGCTAGATATGTTCTCATCACTTTATATCTGCCTTTGTTGAAGTTCCTCCTCCATTGTTTTTTATATGTATTCCCTGTTTTTACTTTTATATTAAAATGGATTTGGTTATGGTCACTTGAACCCAAAGGTTCGTGTACTTTAACATTGTCAACTAATTCATTTTGAGAAGACAAAATTAAATCTAACACATTCCCACCTCTGGTTGGTTCCAAGACATGTTGAGTAAGGAAACAATCCTGTGTTAGAAGTAGAAACTGATGGTCGTCACCTCCAGCACTCTCTAATGATTCCCATTGTATATGGCCATGGTTAAAATCACCCATTATAACACATTCTCCCTTGCTCACCTCCCTTATCGCCTTTTGTAATTTTACATCTTCCTCTTGTCCTATGTTAGGACTACGATAAACTACTCCTATTGTTAATGTTGAGTTCCTGGTAACTATGTTACACCAAATTGCTTCCACACTATCTGCTTCACTTTTCAGTGTAATTTCATATGCTTGGATAGATTCTTTAATATACAAAATTACTCCACCTCCCCTTCTTTCTCGTCTATCCTTCCTAAACATTACATAGCCTGTCAGTGCTAACTCAGCATCTATTATATCTTCATTTGCCCATGATTCTGTGATGCCTATTACATGAGGATCAATATCTGCTACCATAATGTCTAACTCACTTTTTTTATTTACTATGCTCCTGGCATTTAAGCATACACATTTAAGTTCATTGTCTGAAATTATTGGTGAACATTTCTTTGGATGTGTATTTGTAGTAGTACTCCTTTGAGTTTTCTCTGTCAGTTCCCCCTGCGCATCTAGTTTAAATAATCTATGGTACCTGTGCCCTCGTCGACAACTCTGACAAACTCACATGCAAGAACTGCAGCGCCCTTCCCTGTCAGATGAAGTCCATCTCTCATGAAAAAGTCACCTCTTCCCACAAAGTTTAACCACATGTCTACGAAGCCTACTCCCTCCTCCATACATACCTTCTGTACCTGTGTGTTGATCGCCATCCTTCTACAGTTCCTATATTCCTCACCCCTGCCTCCCATTGTTGGTAATATCCCCGACAATACGATCTGCCCAACTCTTGCCTCTTTAAGTGTCTTGATCAACCTCCGGTACTTACCAATGATGGCTGACGTTCCCTCCTTATCTGCATTGTTCGTTCCCACATGCACGAGAACAGCACCTCCCGTGCCACCACCCATGACCTGTCCTGCCTTCTCTGCTATATCCTCTACTTTTGCCCCTGGTAGGCATACTGTTATGTCATCTCCTCTATTTACAATTTTATCCACTTTCCTAATGATGGAATCCCCCATAAATACCCGGGCTTTCCTCGCTTTCCCCTGTGATACTACATCGGCAAAGCTCCTTTCCTGTTGCGCACTACTAGTATGCCCCCTTTCTCTCCTATCATCAACCTCTCCACTCACCCGTTTACCTCTCTTTTGTTGCATTCTTTGCCTTCTGTCATCTTTCTTCTTCTTACCAGCTTTCTCCCTCACATTGCCACTGCTCTCCTTGTTCTCCTCGGTCATACCACCTCTGCTCTCCTCGGTCTCACCACCTCTGCTCTCCTCGGTCTCACCACCTCTGCTCTCCTCGGTCTCACCACCTCTGCTCTCATCATTCTCACCACCTCTGTTCACTTCTGTCTCACCCTGCTCTGTCATCATCAAAATCATACGCCTTAGCTCAATCACCTGCTCCTGCAGACATTTCACTGTAGTACACCCCCTACACACGAAATGGAAATCATCCGCCTGCACCTCCGCCCACGAATTTACACACCCGGACTTTGCAAAGTCTATCCAGCTGTCGCAGCTAGAACATATCAAATTACGTTTTGCCTTTACTTGGCGTTTGCAAGCTATGAAAACATACATGGAATTTTTTCGTGACACTCACATTTCCACAGGATCTGGGAATCATGCCATCAGCTAACTGGTCATTTATCAACTCTGACAACGGGTCAACCAAGGAAGTAAAACCAAACGCCGAGTTTAACAAGATTGCCATCCCAAACAACAAGTTTCAGATGGCAAGTGGACAAGGAAGCCATTGGCGTATCGAGAGTCCAACAATTTTCTCATCTATGTGTAGCCCGCCCTTATCAAATATCTGTCAATTCTATTTTTAAACATATTCACACTACTAGCATTAACACAATCATTTGGCAGTTTGTTCCATTCATTTATCACCCTCTGTGAGAAAGAGTACTTTCTCACGTCCAACCTACACTGCTCCTTAACTATAATGCTGCTTTGTGTCCTCTCGTTCTACTGCCTTCTTTAAGTTTGAAGAACATATTCCTATCAACATCCTCATAACCGTTCACTGTTTTAAACACTTCTATTTGGTCTCCTCTTAGTCTCCTAGTCTCTAGTGTTGTCAAACCACATTGTAAGCGACTTTCGTAACTAAGGTCTCTCAATTCTGGAATCATTTTAGTTGCTCTTCGTTGTAATTCTTTCTAGCTTGTCTGTCCTTTTTACAATTCGGCCTCCATGCTTGAATACAATATTCCATATGTGGTCTAACTAATGCTTTGTACGGGGGTACAATTAGCTGTTTTCTCCTTATACATGATAGTTCTCCTAATTAGCCCTAGAATTTTATTTCCTCTCGAAGCGGCAATCCCACATTGCTCTGAAACTTTCATGTCAGCACTAAATGTTACTCCTAAGTCCATTTCTTGTGTGGTTCTACCTAGTACAGCATCCCCCATTTTATATTCTTCGTCAAAATCCCAGATATTAGAGGAAGGACTATTCAATGGTGTTCTTTTGAAACATTTTCACCAAAATAAATAGAACCAAGAACAATCTAAATAAATTAAAATATAGTTAATAAATATCAGCATGGGTAACACACTGACAGTATTTTAAAGGCATGTCTTAGGATGTAGATGATAAATTATGTAATGTATGACTGGTCTGTACAGTACTGTTATCATAAGCCCTGCTTATTAATTTACATATGATTGCGGGCCCATGTCTAATCATTATAGAAGCAGCTTTAAGACATAACAGACAGGCTACTGTATGTGATAACTGTCCCTTATAGTGAAGAACGGTCTGAAAACATTGGTGTGAATTTTTATTAATTTTCTGAATACAGTATTTCAGCATGACATCAGTTTACAAGATATTTCTGTTTGATGAAGGATTTAACAAATGCAAAAAAAAAACATTTACTCTCACATAGACACTGAGAGTAATGTGAATTAACCACAATTGTAACATTGTACTCATACAGGAATGTTACATAAATAGCAAGTTATGTCCCCTTTTCTGTTACTGAGTAATGTAATCCCGTGGTATAGCTTTTCTCTTGCATATATCAATCATTTTATAGAAAAACTACAGAGAACTTATTAATATTTGCTTAATATTGTCTGTTTATGTCAGGACTTGGGTACAATTGGTTAGTAATCTTAGGACTACATGTGCAAAAGGTACTTGTTAATGTGATAGGTGGGGTACAAGTAATCTATGACTATCAAACTCACCACACATTTAAATATGATGTTATAAATAATCAAAATTTCAGTGTATCAGTGTAACACCTGTACTGCAAAAAAATAACTGTGTACATGTTATAATATAAATAACTACAAAGATAACAATATTCTTTGTTAGCAAAACCAAATATATGTGTGAAATACGAGCTTATATCGCCATTTATAAACATGTTTAAACATAATAATGTTGGTTAAAATGAAGCATCTTATGTCACATAGAGTTGAACTTCTCATCCCTAACAGTACAACAGAATGTTCTTTTCATCAGACATTACATGAATTCAACTGTGTTCCATCATAGGTATTTACAAAATGTCTTGGATCCCCATTCACTGTATTCACCATCAACTAGCACTGAAGTTATTGGTGCTGATGGTCTGGTAGGTAGGTTGTCCTTGTGTTGTTTCTGCTGTGACTGCCTCTTTTACTTCAGAATACTCGGTAATTTCATCACCAACTACTGGGGTCTGCAGGAATATCATTGTTGTCAGAACATACATAATATGTGTGAAGAATAAAAGTCAAATAAATAAGAGAATTAGTGTCTTTCTCTTATGTGAAGTGAAAACCTAGGAATAAGAAAACCAACTACAAACTAAAATCACTTGATACTGCATGACAGTCACAGAAGATTTTTTTAAAAGTGTGTTGCCTTTTTGAAATAATTTCTAAATATATTTGCATTGAATTTTAGGCACATTCTTAATTGATTCCATAAACTATTCCAAATCTTAATTACCGAGTCAGTCAAACATGCATACCATATTCGACCTATTAAGCGTACATGCTCTAATTAGCGTACACCACTTTTTTAATCAACAGGATCCATAATTATTGTAATTTGACATTAGTGTGGAACAACTGAAGTGTCGCCATCTGGTGTTAAACACTTGGCACCACTTTTCAGCTGTTCTACACTAGTCACCAAATGACACCACTAATGTTAAACTGTCACCTTATTGCCTAGAGAAAAAAATTTGGTGTACGCTTATAAGAACAGATTCCTTGACATTTTTCCATGGCCCAGTTTTGTTCAAGTGTATTGTACACTTATTAGGTTGAATACGGTACATACATATATGTGTGTGCACATCACGTGTGTATTTACATAGCATTTGGTGAGTAGTGGACATTACCTGGACAGAACATACCTTTTTTATTGATTTCTGATAACAATAATACACAAAGATATTTAATGTTTTTTTCACACTAGCTTTGCTTGTGACTGCTTTGAGTTGCTTTGATCAGATTGAGTACTGCTAGTATTCAATCTAAAGAAGGCAGCTGAAAGCTATCGAAAAGTTACAATGACCGAAGGTAAAATTTACTGTGCAGATTATAATTACCAATCTAATGAATCTCTTAATAATAAAATATTATAAAACAAAGTATTTTTAATATCTTCATTGAAATAGTTAGAGTGACAATAAGCAAGAACATATTTAATTATTACACCAAATGTGGTCCTAATGTAATGATTTGTCCCTGTCTTAGGCCGTGATGCTCATTGTGGAGGATGGTAATTGACAATGTAAAAAAGAACCATAATTTCTTTTTTTAAACTGTTATATGTTTCAATATTAGGAATCACGTTATTAATCTTAACAGTTCAGTAACCTAAAGGCAATTTGTGTTGATAGTCTTGTACAGACTTACCTCAAGTGTAGATATAAGTATTATAACATAACCACACTGTATCACTTATTTCCAAAATAACGAAACAGAAAGAAGTTGGTGTTATCAATTCTTAAATATTGTTTTTTCCATTAAAACATTGATTTCTTTTAAACAAATAATAAGTACTCTATATTTTTATCTCAGCTGTGGAATAAAAACCTGTTGATTTTAGGATAGCTATCCATTTATTCTAGGTCCTTTTATTGTCAGGTTTTAGCAATTTTAAAATGATCCTCATCGACATATTAACCTAATGCCAGAGTGGATTGTGCCTGCGTGCGTGGTGAGTGTATGCACACTCCCTTAATGACACATTATTTAACCTTTGTAACAACTAACTTATTCTCAAAGTCCAATGTGCAGCCATGATAAATGAATAAGTTCTTATTATTGAGCAGTGACAACTAGAACTGCTAATTCAGTAAATACATACATTAACATAACTGTGCTTTGTTGGTCCACTGGCATCGATTTCTTCATAGGTGGGCCCTCGTGTAGATTGCATTGATGTTTCTTGTTGATTATCCAGACTGGCATATGTTCCTTTGAGGAAAACAAAAACAGTGAAGGCAATGTACAGGTACAGTTTATTGGCACATTTACTATAAGGCTGAATTAAAACGTCAACAGGTATTTATTGGGAAAAAATGGAACTGGTATTGCACCAATGTTTGATGTACATCACAACTTAAGTTGGTTCTTTTGCTTAATGAAATATGCCTAATGGTCCGTAATATGATGACTAACCTTGCACTGAAACATCACTAGAGTGACCTTCAGTGAGACTTTGATACTGAATATTGTCACCACTGAATTCAGTACTTGATGCTGCTTCACTGTGTCTCTCGGTTGGGGAGTGCCCACTTCCAGAGCCACTGGTAGTTCAGGTAAACAACAGTACAATTGACAAAGAACTACATCATATATAGTACAACGACATAGCTCACCTAAACAGTTGATTTTCAAACACTACGTTAGCCATTGTTTTAATTATATTATGGGCTAAACTATTCAAACTTGTTTAAGTGCTTGTACTGTGTGTGCAGACAATCTCTGGGATATAACCCAGCAATCCAGTCCTCCACAGAAAGATACAAAAGAAGAAACTTAGCATAATTCAAGAAATAATAATAACGCAACAGCAGGTAACAACAAAAGATAAAATAAATATTAAGGATGACAGTGGCATCTAACCAATAATCTCACAAATCCACTACCAGCGCACTGTATTGCCTCATGGCCTCTGTGTGGCCTTCAGTGATTTTAATTAATGGGGAAAATGCATTCAAGCAGCAATAACAATTTACAACAATGTTATATAGTCGATATTTTTCGATTTGCCCCTGAGTCAGGTGATTGCCTGACTCAGGGGCAAATCGAAAAATATCAACTATATATATATATATATATATATATATATATATATATATATATATATATATATATATATATATATATATATATATATATATATATATATATATATATACATACATACATACATACATACATACATACATACATACATACATACATACATACATACATACATACATACATATATATATAGCACTTTAACATGTAACATACTTTCTTTGCGTTCAATAAATGAATTTATATATTTTTTTAATATTTTTTTAAACTAATCTGTGCTTAACAACATTGTTTTTAAACATGATATTTTCAAATTGTTATAAAAACTGTACAATTACTACATACCTCATTGCAGTGGCAACATCTGAAACAGAAGAACGACAGACAACTTGTCCATATTTATGGATAAACGTAATTCAACATTTACACTTAGATTACAACTATTTATCATACATTTCCACAAACAGGCATAAAGTGAAGTGGGCACATTGCCCAAAATAATAAAAAAATTGGAGCATAGGAAGCCTGATGAAAATGCATAAAATTCATATAGGGAGAATGGAACAAATTATCTACAGATTGTTTAACTTCTAGCAGCGTGAATATATTTAAAAACAAGGTTGACACATATCTCAGGAGGGCGGGTTACACACAGATGAAAAATTGTTGGACTCTCGATAAGCCAATGGCTTCCTTGTCCACTTGCCATTTGGGCCTTTACCTTGGATGGCATTCTTGTTAAATCGAGACTGGGGCACTATGAGCACTTTACTTTCAGATGCTGGTAAGTAAAAATATTTCGACACCAAGTATTTTGACAAAAATGCCCATGGGCCACCATCATCCGGGGTACCATGGACTTACCTCTAATTTAGTAGGCATGCATAAGATGTGACCAGAATTAAATAGCTATTATACTTGCATATATATGACAAGGATGATATACTTGATGATAGCCCTAACAATGTGGTGAAGTATTTAGTACAGTGACAGTCTTTCATCGTTGCTAAAAACTTAACAGTGGGGAAAGTTTGCTTTGAATGTTACAACAGATCCATCATTGACTTACTTTCCATGACTATTTGGTGCTTAGCACCCATCACTGGCAGTGAGGGGTGCAATGGTCTTATTGACCAAGATGTACAAAAGTTTTCCATGACAAAAATTAGAACAATTAAACTCATGGAATGTACATAAAGAATTACTAATAATACATGTATATATATGCCAATTTTCAGGATTAAATGTCTAAAAGATCTGCTAGTCCTGATGGACTAGCAGTCAGTTAAATCTTAGAAACTCAACTTATTGTAATAGAATTGTACCTTTTGGGTCTGATTGCCGCCTTCGACGCATACAAACAAAGCCAATAACAAGGCCAATGACGACACCAACAACCAGAATGCCAACACCTACAGCGATGGTCTTGACTGAACTGTTGGCAGTTTCAGGAGCTACAAATAAGCATGAATGGTATACATTCTCTTGGGTATGAATCACTGCTGTTATTAGTGAACTTCACTTGGTGGAAAAGTCCCAAAAGGACCTTTTCAATAAGTCCAGGAGTATTCAGGTTGAATATATATGGCAATAAATAGTACAAAACAAATTTTTTCAGGACAGTTTCCCACATGTGTGTTTGTCACAATGAGGCTTTATGTGTGAGAACTATCACAGTAGACTGTAAACCACTGGGTAGAAATCACTTCTGTTCATGAATTCCTCCACCCAGTCATTCCAACAACAATAAATATTGAAAATCTATTAGCCGTAACATCACAAATGACAAACTATTTTTTCACTGAAAAAATATCGCTCATTAAAGAGAAAGGTGCAATTTTTGGGTCAAAAGGTCAATGTTTGACCCTATGGCATTGTGGTTGGTACCAATTTAAAACTAATATATTATCTACTGAATAAAGCTGGCAATAAAAATATCCTGTATGGGAAACGTGCGTACCCCGCTAGGTTAGTTCTTAATGAAATAATGGGGAGCAATGCGTATTCCCATAAATATGAAAGGTTAATTTGTAACAACTGGTTGGCCTATCTTTTGGGATGCATAAACTTACCAACACATTGCTGTTGCCATTTTGTTCTGACCAGTTTCTGACAACTTTCTCTTATTTTTTAGTTTTACCCCATCCAGCACAAGGATGTGGCCTATGTGAGCACCTTACACCTGCCTCACATGATCCCATAGGTAACCACCCAGAACATCCTAGCTGTCCCTCCTCTCTTTGTGCCAAGAGAACCTGCCTTGTTAAATTTTGATTTGATCATATTGATTGCGTCGGAATGTGCAATGTCAAAGAGGTAATCGATAGCCTCGTAGTATAGCTTATTTGGCTTTGAAGCCATTTGACCAATTCGACCGGTTTAGATTCTTCAGCTTGATCCATTCATCAAAATAATTCCCTACCTTTTACTACAAGCAGGTGCTAAGGTCATGTGACAAAATTCATGCATGCATGCATGATAAAAGAATGCCTTGGCTAAGATAACGATTGATTTCCAATAGTAAATTTTTTTCTTACCTGCACCATTTGCTTTTTCCACAGCTGCTTCAAATGGCTCTGTCTGTTGTGATGAAACAACCAGTAGACCTTCATAAACCTTCAACCAGACTTTGTACTTGGCTTCAACATCAAACTGTCCATTGATTGTCACTTGTCGGTCCTCAGCAGCCACACTGCCCTGTAGTGGATAATGTGCCTCTTCTCCACCATCCGGCTGATAGTAGATCACGACTGACACATTTGTAGATGTGGACCTTTTACGTCGTGAACTCTGTCCTTTGTATGACCATATGACAGTCATGTGATCTTCTTCCAGCTTCACATTTGCTATACTAACTTGTGGTGATGCTGTTAAATAAAGTAGACATTAATTAGCTGAACATTGTGTGAATTACACAGGTACATTATGTTTTTTTCTGGAATTATTTTCAGTGCACTAAACCAGAAGGGTTTTTAAAAGCCAGTAAAACTTTTCATTTCATTTGTTTCATACTGCTGCTTTAATAAAAATGCATGTTATCCAGATTTTATATAGAAAAGTATGGTAATCCAGTAAATTCAGTAATCTGTTAATGTACGTGTTACCTGGATTACAACATTATCTAAACTGCCATTGAATAGTGGAATAGAAATATATTCGACTATGGAAAAGCATCGAACATTTAGGGTGTTCAGGATAAAGGATTACTGTAAAAATCAATCAGCTCAAACGATGTTATAGAAACTAGAAGCGAATCTCAAAAGCCAGCTTGTACTGGAAATGGCTACAGGAAGGCGACAGCCCAGATACCAGTGGATGATGACATCATATATGTGTAGTATGATGCTTCCGGATCAAAGCCAAATGGAAGTTCGGAGACTGACAACGTCATTAACTAAGCCAAACGTTAATGTAAATACAGGATGTTGGAATATGAGAATGTTGTACCCTGCAATAGGGAAATCAGCCCAGCTTGCAAGAAAAATGGATAAATATAAAATAGATGTCATGGGCATTAGTGAATGCAGATGGATGGGGCAAGGAAAAGTCAAGTTGAACACAAGGAGAGAGTGTAATTTATTTAGTGAGAGAAGACAACATACACAAACATGGAGTGGCAAAAGACTATAATGAAACAGATGAAGAAATAGTTGAGAAACAATGATAGGACTTTGAGGTTGCATACAACGAAACAGCTCAAGAAGTACTGGGGTACAAAAATAAATGGCAAAAACCACGGATCAGCAAGGAGTCGCGGGAGTTAGCAGAAGAGAGAAAACGACTGAAGAACAACATCGAGCAGACAAAGTCAGACAGGATTAAACAGAATTACATGGATAAATATAGGTGTAAAGACAAAGAAGTGAAGAAGAGCATGAGGCAATACAAGAAGAAGTGGGTCAACCACCGATGGAAAGAACACTTTGAGGAAATCCATAATATACCTATCCCGGATGTAACAGATGTGGAGATAGATCCGATCATAAATGAAATCAGCACTGACCAATAACAAAAGCAGAAATTAGAACAGCGCTAAGGAAGATGAAAACATGAAAGCAGGGAAAAAGACGAAATTACAGCAGAATTATTAAAAATAGACATGGATACAACAGACAAATGGCTTGTAACTTATTCAGAACATTTTGGGAACAAGAGAAAGTGCCAAAAACATGGAAGCAGGGGCTGGTCGTTAAAATACCGAAGAAAGGTGACTTCACAGATTGCGGGAATTGGAGAAGAATTACTTTGACATCTGTTCCTAGTAAAGTATTCGGAAGAGTACTCATTGACAGAATAAGAGATGGAGTTAACAGCAAGTTGAGAGACGAACAAGCAGGTTTCAGAAGTGGGAGACGCACAGTTGAACATATATTTATTTTGTGAAATATTATGGAACAGGTAGTGGAATGGCAAATAAGCACTATAATCAAGAGGAGAAAATGGAGCTGGATTGGCCACACACTCAGAAAAGATCCAAAAATACAACAAAACAAGTACTGGAAAATAACCCACAAGGAAAGAGAAGACAAGGAAGGCCAAAAATCAACTGGAGACGCTCCACACTACAAGATCTTGATAAAGTGGGGGTCACCTGGCAAGAGGCCAAAGCTCTAGCCCAGAAGAGAGTGAGGTGGAGAAACATGGTTGACGCCCTATGCTCCTGAAGGGGCCAAGAGGATTAAGGAGGAGGATAAGGAAGGAGTGGAATGGCAGGCAAATCTATACATCACATTTGTGGAAACGTTTGTTTGAAAAAGCATTTGACTCAGTGCACCAAGAGAGTCTATGGAAAATCATGGAGAGCTATAGAATTCCATGCGAGATAAAATCTTACATACAAACATGTGATAATCAATTTGGATTTAAGAAGGGGCATGGTACTGACTCGTGTATATACATAATGAAAGAGGTGACTAATAGGTACCAGGTGTTAGGTAATACTCTGTATCTTTGTTTCTTAGATGCCTCCAAATCATTCAATTGTGTAAACCATCTTACGTTAATTAATAAACCAGACTGTTGGTCATCAAACAATTTTGTAAAGTGGGGAAATGTTATATCTGATGGTTTTGCCATACGTAACGGTGTTCGTCAAGGTGGAGTGTTGTCTTCGTACCTATTTAATGTGTATATGGACGATCTTAGTGTGTTGCTAAATAGCTGTACAACTGGTTGTTACACTGACAAAACAAAAGTGAACCATCTGATGTATACGGTTGATTTAGTATTAATGCCTCCGTCCATGAAAGGGCTTAATAGGTTGATAAAAACTTGTAGTGAATACAGAACTACACATGACATTAGATATAATGGTGATAAAAGCAGTGTGATGCATTTTGCTCCCAGGAAGGTCAAAAATTTGTCTCCTTCAAAATTCTCTATTAAGGACCACATTATTCAATGCCAGAAAGTTGTACAGTATCTTGGACACATTATTAATGAAGATATGTCTGATGATGATGATGTAAATAGACAGATTTAAGCACTGTATGTAAGAGGAAACATTTTATTTAGAAAATTTAGACATTGTAGCACTAATGTAAACCTACTTGTATTTAAGACTTACTGTGCATGCTTCTTCACAGTTATGGAGTACCTATATATTAAAAACCATGAACAAATTGACTGTAGCCTACAACAATTCACTGAGAATTCTTTTAGGAATTCCAAAATATTGTAGAGCAACCAAAATGTTTGCTTATACTAATGTGGCAAGTTGTCAATGTATTATAAGAAGGAATATATATAATTTTATGAAACATATGGAAAATTTTAGCAATTATATTATTCACAGTATTGTAAAAGTGACATTATCTATTTGTCTCTGCTGTGGAAATAAATCAACTATATTGATTATACTAATTTCCTCAGGATTTTACACTAATTACTCTTGATATGGCTGCTATGACATGCATATGATTGTATTGAGTAGCGTGTTGGTGTTGTTATGCGACCTGTATCTGTATGCCTATGGAACATTCCTTGTAATAAGGAATGAGTCTGAAATAAACTTATCTTATCTTAACCATTATCTAGCATATTAATTACATTGCATAGAGCAAACATGTTTTACTGTAATGCATTTTAAAACTATAATTATATGCCTAAACCTGAAATATGTAATCATGTTCTGCCCTACCTGAGGTGCTGCCAGTCCGTGTGATGGTGGCACTTTTGTTTGGGCCTTTGTCTCGTGGTCGACTGTTCTCAGCATAGAGAGAGAAGACATACTGTGTTTGAGGCTGTAAACCCGTCACAGTCGCTTCATACCAGGTCTTTTTATCTGCTGTGTAGTTGAATACATCTCCCCAGGGTTTCAGAGCCACTTCATTTGATGCCCTGTACTGTAGGGTGAAAGTCTGTGGAGAGTAACCACCATGGAAACCAGGGCGCCACCGAAGGGTGAGGGCGATTGAAGTGTGGTTATTCAGGATTGTGAAATCCAGTGGTTCTCTTGCTGGACCTGCAGCATGAAATACCACAATACAGTGGTCGACATTAATGCTTGACCGCTAGTCTGGGACAAGTAGCTACCACTGTACCAGTGTAGGACAAGTACATAATCATGGACACTTGTCCCACAGCCTCAGGACAAGTTCATGCTGTTGCAATATAAAACATGTACTGTTCATTTTACTAAAAAGACCAAAATTTGACTTGTTGACGCCCAAAATAAATAACGTTTAATGGAATCTATAATTTTTTTCAATGTTGCACATATCACCGCTTTCTTTCCTCCATGCGACTAACTGCCAATGTAGTCACCAGGTGGCGCATGTAGTATTTTAGAAATTAGCTTACTCACTAGGACAGCATCGCTGTTCCGTTAAAAACACGAATGCGCTGTCAATGTTCCTCATTTCCCTTACATAGCTACACTTCTGACATATATGCCCGTTTTATGTTTTGCATTTTTAACATTATTGCTATACAGGAATGCATAAAAAAATGCATAACATTTTAATATAATGTCAAAAACAGATCACTTTCGTAACAAACACCAGAGTTGGTTGTTTAAAATTATGATCGTCTAACCACAAGGATGATGATGACGATGCGATCTCTTCCAAGAAACCAAAGATTGGACGAAAAGAATCACAGCAGAAATGTGTACTAAACTATCATAATTAATATATTATGAGATACTAGATTTTAGGTGCTAGTAGTCTTTGTTCCATGCAGGATATTACTTTTAGCTAAAAATGCACTCTTTATTTGTAAACATAAAAAATTGTGTCTAAGTGTGCTAATTCTGTTATTTCCTTTTGGTCAGAATATTAAAATTTTGCAGAATTACTTTTTAACACAATCAACGTTGGTAAATGCTATAATGCTTCCTAGAATTATTGAAACATTTTCTATACTCAGAAAATGCACTAAAACATATTTGGCAGAAATATCATCCTGGATATTATATAAATCCAGGTGGGTGTTATGTGATGTCATAACAATTCACTGCGTTTGTAGTTTTCTACTACAGGACACGTGCCTTCTAGGAGTTAGTGTAGAGCTCTGCACAATACCAAGTTGTACACAATTCTTATTACTAATAATACTCTTACTTACAAATGATATTCGTGGCACTGTCTTTATGTTTCCTAGCATTTTTGGACATGGCAATTTCCTGGCACAATTTAAATAGTATAATTTCCTGGCACCATGTATTCAAAACGGGCAATTTTCTAGTACACTTTCTTGGTACAATTTGGACAGGACAGTTCTGGTGCAGTTCAGGTTGGATGCTTTCCTGACACAATTATGACAGAATGATTTCCTGACACAGTTAAGGCGGCATGGTTTCTTAGTACAGTTCAGAAAAAAATTAATTATTTCCTTGCACAGTGCAGATGGGACAATTTTATGGCACAGTACAAAATACATGACTTCCTGGTGCAATTTAAACAGGACAATTTCATGAGTAAAGTAAAGTTTGACCCAACACTATGGCCTTGGGTAAATGACATGTTGATAAGTGCATTTTGGGGATGAATATGCAGTGTTAAATCTGAAGTCATTCTCTGCCAGTAATCCCTTGAATTAGGTTACTTAATAAAAGATGAGTCTGACAAGAATAGTCACAACTGTGTCATACAATGTTGTTTCATGTTCCACTACCTGGTTCCACTAATGGAAATTACAGATACAGAAAAATATGAGATTAAACTCAGTTTACCCACATAACACTTACCACTCTCGTCTAGTTTGATTTCAAAAACAGATGTTCTGTGTTCACCATTGACATTGTTGTTGACACTACAAACGTAGGAGCCAAAATCTTTTGTTCCAACAACATCCAGAGTGATTGTGTCTCCTGTCACATTGATGCCATCTCGTAGAGTCTCAATGTTGAATGTCCACTGGAAGTGTGGCTGTGGATTGGCGCACACAGAACACACAATCTCCTTGGATGTGTCATTTGGAGCAGCAGCTGTCAGCGTAGGACCAGAGGACCAGTGAGCCTCATCTGTAAATTAACAGTTCCATTATTAGTTTTTTCTCTCAGAATTAGTCTTTTTCACAGAAAACTGATTCCATAAAATGCCTTTGAGTGACATAGATTTTTTCAGTAAGACTGATCTATTTTTCACTTGTCAATGTTACCTTAGTCTTATACATGCCGATCAAAATAATCAATAACTTAAATGTTACCAATGAATAGAACAGGTGTTTTAAAAACTGCTGAATTGTAGAAATCTGTTGATATAGACATTTTCTGGAAAACATGCTAAAGTATAAACTTACACTGGACATTAACAACGAAGGCCTTGGACACATCATGAGTCATTGCACCGGCCGTCTCTGTAGTCACAGCACAGGTGTAGTTGCCATCAAAGTGTGTGATGTTGCCACAGGTGAAATATCTGGCTTTCTTTGTCACCTGCCACACCAATGTACTGTTCGTGGCAGCCGTCTGTCCATACATGTACTGTCCGTCTGTCACTTGGACACTGGTGACAACAAAGTCACCAGTGTCAACTGACATTCCATCTTTGAGCCATGCTACCTTCAAGTCACCACTGCCTGACACAGTGCATGTCATGTTGAAGTTAGTGTCATCACATGCTGGAGTCTGTTGGATGTCGACAATGCTTGGATACTCCACCTTGGCTGGAGCTATATGCAGAAACATGTACTGTATAATCACACAAAAAGAACAGGAAAGCAAATACGGTAAATATGAGTATCTCCACAGCATCTACACAACTAGGTTGGTCAGTAATATCTACCTTGGCCGATAACATTATGAAATTACAAAATGAATTTGGCTTTGATGTTGCAACTTATATGATCATTTTTAAACATGACACAATAATCTGGTTATATGATCCTAAGTCATGTCGTAGCATTTTACTCTGGAAGAGTTTCACATCCCAATACAGTCCTATGCAATTATGCTACAACACACAAACATAAACATTCCACGGTCACATACTTTGCACCGTCACTCACATTGCACTGTCACAGACACCCACCTTGCACTGTCACCCAGTCGCTCACCTTGCACTGTCACACCATCACTCACTTGAAAAGGTTATATTCAGGACAGTGACCAATAGACAACGTCATAGGAGCCAACATCACTGCTTTTGGCAGGAAAAACCACCTTTTTCCCTCGGCCCCACTTTTTGGACAAAATGTCCTGCATTTATGTAATTTAAAAAAAAAATTAAAATTCACAGTAAAATCAATATCTTTGTTGCACACGAGGCCTTTCTAGGCATATTTTTTCTTTGGTCTTCAGTTATTTCACATTTTCTCATGCATGCGTGTGTTCACTGCACATGTATCAAAATGGCAATTACAAAAGTTTAATGGAGGAGGATGTCTTTCTGCTTTTCAAGAGCACTTTCCCGCCTTTCCATAATAAGATGTCGACACCTGTGCATTGTATCACATCATAAATTTATTGTAATTGGTATCTCTAAATTTGTGATTATCCTGAAATTGTCTTAAAACTCACTGATATAACATCAACTTTGATAAAAACATTTCCATTGAGAAAGACCTAAATCGTTAATTTACATAAACCTACAATTTGCAACCACACGTTGTAGTGGAAATAAGTACCTTCGAAAACAACACCACAATAAAAATATATTCTTTAAAATTATACTTTGTATTTCAAACAGGTTCAATGCTACCGAAACACGGTAAATCAACAAATCTGCTGAATAGCTTTGTATTTATAAGCCTTGATATGGACACTGGCCTAGCAGTGTTTTGAACATTGTTGGGTAATTAGACTGAACCTGTGTGTTAATTGCTAACAGCAGGAACATATTTGACACTTTTGGAAATTGATTGAATTGAACAAAATAAAACTATTCCATTTTTGCAACAAATTCACAATTCTTTCTTTTGTTTGTTTGTTTAATGCTAAGTTGTTCCAGTTCTTGGACCTTTTTTCAATTATCATGGATAATACACCATTGTTCATTTACTGACTAAACAGAAACATACTCTTTACTAGGTAGCCCATTAAAAAGGTCAAGATTAGTGATTATTTTGCCAGGGCTAATGAAAAAAGTTCATGTCCCAGTGGGTAGCCTGGCTAAATGTACAACAATCTTACATGTATTGTGAAGACAGAACCAGGACATGATGGCAACAGTCAACACTTACAGTTTATCTCAAGGTCGAATGTATCACTGAATCCTCCAGTTCCTGCAACATTCTGTGCTGCACAAGAGTACAGACCATCATGCCTAGAGTGGTCAGCTAAACTGATGGTCAATGTTGTGGCTGTAGAAGACAGTGTTGTGCCTCCTTTCTTCCATGTTACCTTGATGACATCTTTAGGATGGCCATCATTGATGAGACATGTCAATGTCACAGGCCTTCCTTGAGTTGGATTCTCTGAACAAGTCACACTTGTACTCGGCACATCTACAACAGTTGTATGGGAGTCTTCCACTAGAGAACTTACTTTCATCCAACAACAAATCAACAACAGGATACTTTGTGTAGAAAGGATGAAATACTCAGAATTCAACCAATAGCAGCACTAAAGAGTTTGAATTTGGTTAGAAACCTGTACCAAATACATGATACGTTAATTAGAAATATGTGTGACTTTCTGAATTATCAGAATATGATTCATTGTTTACAACAGATTTCGAAGAAGAAGCAGGGAAATATGCTAAGTTTATTACAAAACATCCCTATATATATGGTTGATTCTCATGAAACATGGACACGTTGTGAAATTGTTGACTTTGTTACATTGTTTCCCTCTCATGGATTCTTGAAACAGACATGATTATGTGTGTGCTGCCCACGTATGAATAGAAGAAACTCTTTTACGCTACTAATGTTTCAAATCTTGTGTATTAGTCACATTAAGTCACTGCCTACACAGATGCTGACGTAGCATGTGGGTTAAAATTACTACCGTGGCAAATGTGTTAAGAAATGTAAACAGATTTAACAGCATATTCTAACTGCTTTAAGAAAGTGACTGAAGAAATAGACTGAATTGCGCAACACAAACTTATCCATTTTTCTACAATAAAATTCACAATTTGTCGTTTTGGTTTTGTGTAACTATAGGTAATACCAGTTTGTTCATGTTTGGCCATGTTTTTACATTTTGCTGCATAGCACCATTTTCTAATGAAAGTCACAGTCAGTGAACATTTTGTCTGAGCTAGTGACATGAATTTCTGACCCATTTGATGCCTGGTTTAAATGTACAATCATTATGCGCAGACATACCCAGGACATGATAGCAACAGTTGACACTTACAGTTTATCTCAAGGTCGAATGTATCACTGAATCCTCCAGTTCCTGCAACATTCTGTGCTGCACAAGAGTAGAAACCATCGTGCCTAGAGTGGTCAGCTGAACTGATGGTCAATGTTGTGACTGTAGAAGACAGTGGTGTGCTTCCTTTCTTCCATGTCACCTTGACGACATCTTTAGGATGGCCATCAGTGATGAGACAGGTCAATGTCACAGGCTGTCCTTGAGTTGGATTCTCTGAACAAGTCACACTTGTACTTGGCACATCTACAACAGTTGTACGGGAGTCTTCTACTAGAGAAATTGCTTTCACTCAACAATAAATCAACAACACGATAATTTGTGTAAAAGGATACAGTATTCAGAATCCAGCCAATACCAGTTACAAACATGTAAGAAATGTTGACTTTCTGGTATAGAGAAAAACAAGTTCAAAGTGTACAAAATTGAAACAATTGAAATATAAATACATAGTTAATTTAAAGATACTGAAGAAACATATAATCAATGGTGATGCATTATCAATGACTCCAACAGAAACATGTTGTTTTATCTACTTCAGTAAGAGGGAAATATTGCATCTTTGTATGTTGTGTCTTGGAAATGAACTCTTCCGACTTTGTGTATTGTTACGTAACTATAAGAATACATTTTTAAAAAGTTACTAATACTATAGGATACCTCTCTCTTTCACTACAATGGAAAGAGCACTTTAAATTATTGTAAGTACAACATTAGGTGTGCACTTGTCAATTTTTTATGGAAGCGCATAACCAAATTCAACTCACCCAAATCAAGACATACCCAGAGTTTCTGGCCCATTGGGAAGCCATATTAAATGTACAACAATCATTATCTGTTGACAGACCCTGGAAAAGATGGCAACCGTCGACACTTACAGTTTATCTGAAGGTCGAATGTATCACTGAAGTCTCCAGTTCCAGCAACATTCTGTGCAGCACAAGAGTAGAGACCATCATCCCTAGAGTGGTCAGCTGAACTGATGGTCAGTGTTGCGGCTGTAGAAGACAGTGGTTTGTCGTCTTTCTTCCAGGTCACTTTGATGACATTTGTAGGTCTGCCAACAGTGACCACACAGGTCAGTGTCACAGTCTCCCCATCAACTGGGCTTCCAGAACTTGTCTTCGTCACCCTCGTGCTGAGTTGGTCTGTAACCGAGTGATCAAGAGCCCAAAGATAATAAATGATGTGTATCTTGAGTTAAAGTGTACTATTATTTGTCAATGCATGCAGGGTGTGTGTGTGCGTGCGTGCGTGCACGCGTGCGTGCATGTGATGGTGTGCGCGCGTGCATGTGTGCGTGTGTGAATGTGTATGTGTTTTTCCTCGTAACCTGCCTAGAAATATTTAAATGAACATCGACACCACAAATAATCACGTGGCATTAATGTTGTATTTCACAAATTCATCCTTTAAATAAACAGCCCTTTTGGAAACCCCCTGACTTCTTGGAAGCATTGACAATGTTTTCATAGTGACAATTGCAGGTGCTTCGAGTCAGTGAACACTTTGAACCAAGCCCGTAGCCAGGTACCTGTCTCCCCGTCTTCAAGACGGGCAGATGTCTGACGAAGACGGGTAGAATAAAATAAAATACAGGTTTTTCTTTTTACAATGTGATAGTTTTTCATAATAATTTTTTATAACTTAGTCTTGGCGCACGCGGTTGGGATTCGACGAATGTAGTTGGCGGCAGAATAACAAATACCGCTGATCTATGAGACTATATATTTGTAACCTTGACATCGTTGGAAAATAATGATAATGTGGCCTCTGTTTATTGTAATCACTGGTTGTACGTCACTGGTTCTCAGTGCCTATCCATAGGCGCTCTCATTTCAAGAAACACTCCCGTGATCCGGATGTCGTAGGGCGAGTTAAAAATAGCACCTGCCAAGCGAGAGTGACTGGAAAGATGTGATATGTCAACGTCAAAGTCCGCGACAATTCGTGCCTTTTTCGTAAATGTGAATAAGAGCAGCGTTCTGGTGATTGTCCCTGAGCAATCCAAGGTGGAGATCCACAACGTTCATGTGCCTGCCGCTAGTAACCGAGTCGCTACTGCATTATTGCCCAGCGCTAGCACTCTTTGCAGCAAGCATGATCGTGGTCGACTTCGTAATTGAGTCTGATTCAGTCTCCGATTCAGACATAATAGGCATGTACTATCGGCAGCAGTTTCCAGGTTGTTGAAAGAAAACTCAAACAGCAGACAAACCATGAATGATTAGGATGTGCTCAGTCTAGTATATTCATATTGTTTTTTGTCCAATAGAGATTACTGGATCTGGATGATTGTTTTTTATCAAAGAAGTAATGTTTCAATGTATTACTTTCAAAACCAATTGTATTATTGAGTGCTATAATTTTTAAGATGTTTTAAACATTACTGTTCATTAATGTTTATATATTTAAAATAAAGTTTCAAGTTACTTTTTCACGAACCTTCATGTGTTGGCTCTTCGTTTATTACGTAGATTTGACCATAATAATTATAATAATTTTCCTATTTTTCATTATCATGCATGGCATGTTTTGGCTTCATTATTTTTTAACTATGCTAAATACTAAGGCTTAAATGTGTGCAAATTTGTTTCTACTGTGCAGGTGATAATGCCAACCTCACTACACAGCTAGTAAGACTTGATTGGGCCAATAATGGCTAAACTGGAGTTGGCCTGCCATTGAAAAAACCTTATTCGGCCAATAATGGCTGTCATTTGACATATACTCAACTAGCATGGGTTTTTTAATGGCTTTTTATGTTTAAGACTAGCAAAATTTGATTTCTGGCTAAGGGCCACCGTTGAACCAGCATAAATTTGCTTGCTGTGAACGCGGAACATATCGTCTGTTGTGATCCGAGTACATTGCAGTACGATGCCTACCTAAATCATTCGGCAAATATCAGCAGCTAACTTAGTTTATTCTGCCATTGACACCATTACAGAACCCACCAGTAGATGTGACCTGGTGATCCTGCCCATGAATATTTTTTATATATTTATAAAAAATCAAAAAATCATAAAACATCACAAAATAAATGAAAACCTCTCATATTTATTATTTCAACCACAATTTGTGAAGAAATGGTTGGTTTATCTTAAAAACTGAAACTACTCGATTCAAAACAAGCAAAGAATAGCCACCCAGCTACTTTTAGACATTTAGGGAATGTGGTTATATATATATATATATATATATATATATATATATATATATATATATATATATAATATGTGTGTGTGCGTGCATGCGTGTGTGTATATATATATGTATGTATATATATATATATATATATATATATATATATATATATATATATATATATATATATATATATATATATATATATATAAAATATATACATATATATGTATATATATGTATATATATAATATATAATGTACATAAATATTTTGTTTTAATTTTAAATATATCCTATGTAAAAATGCAATATGGAACAAGAATGCTTGTGTTTTGACTTGTAAAAGTACAAGACCCTGCATTATATATAATTTCTTCATTACAGACTGAACATGATCAGTGGTGTTTTTAGACATTTCAAAATATGTTGTTGTGAAAATACAAACTTGTATGTTATACTCAATGATTCAAAGGTTGGAATAAAGTTATTGGAACTTGAACAAGTGAACTCCTGACTTTTGTACCAGGTGAATATTCAGCTGTTGACAAAAACCAAGCCATAACTTCCATTCAGAATACAACAGGCAATGATGCAGCCATTTTTGGCCCAGTTTTCCGAGTTTAATTTTTCTTGTACACGTTAATTTTTTATTTATTTTAAACAATTAATAAGTGTCTTAATTATACCAAGTGTTGAATGTACCCATTATCTGAGCTGTACACATATTATCTGAGTAAAAATTGGATTTTGTCCTTTTGACCTCAAATCTGACCTATGTAAAGTTCAATGTACTGGATATTTATATACCAAGCTAGGTTTAGTGGAGGGGGCAGCCGTGGCCTAGTGGTTAAGGTGTTGGACTCTAAATTCAAGGGTTGTGAGTTCAAGACCCACACTGGTCACACTTACCCTACTTTGCCTCAGTCCACTCAGCTGTAAATGAGTACAAACACTGTTTGGAAGGTACCTGCGATGGACTAGTGTCCCGTCCAGGAGAGTCAGTATAACTGCACTCTAAGTTGCTTCACACTATAGAAACCAGGTTTAAGCACTGGCCATATAAGCCTTCATGGCTTCTTAAGGCGCAATGCCTGGGGAATGACTTTACCTTTTTTTTTAGGTTTAGTGGATCATAATCAATAAATTATATAGATACCAAACACGTTGCCACAGTATCAAAAATACATGGTTGTCACACATCTAGCATTTTTTGGATGAACGCACACAAGAAACTAGGTGACTTGTATTATTCAATATAGTGTTTTGCAACTATCCTGAAAAAATTGCTTAGTAATATTTATTTCTGGGCTCAACCCTAATGCTCCTGAACTATGCAGAATAACTGACATTGTTACATTGGCAAATTGTGAGGAGGAATCTGATTTCACAGGTTAGCATTGAGCAGCATGGGGAGAGAAATATGCACGATTATACATATTCTACTCACATTTTGCTAAGGATCACAATTTTCTAGTAATCTGTTTATTAGATGACATTAAAGTGTGCAATAACATTGGTGAGAGTACTTTGTTTGACATCTCATCTGGAATTGTAAAGTGTTTTCCAGTCTAGTTGCTCAAGCATTACCATCACATCATAGAAAAAAGGGGGTCACCCCATATTCTTTGGATTTTCATGGAGCCATTTTGTTGTTTCTGATTAGAGCAGTCGTAGAATATTCCAACATTGTTAAATATGAATGTGAGTAGTATAAAAATATGTACAATGTTTATACATTACAAATATTGATGATAATTAACAATGCGGAAGTAGAATATAATCAGGGGGATTAAGCAAAAGTTGGTTAATAGTATTTTGCCAATTTTTCCAGCCAACAATCATTGTACAGCGATAACAAAAGGTACACCATATAGTTCCTCATTGATGTGCAGTGCACGAGTATGAAGGACTGTATGTGAGTCTATTAGTTTATCATGAGTGGCACAAGCTGTTGGGGTTGGGAGACGCACAAACTGCATGCATGCCACACACGTGCAACTCTACGCTAGGAAACACTTAGCAAATACACAGATTTATTAAGTCTACCAAACTGACTGATGCTCAATTGACAGAAGACGAAGAATACACGAGACAGACAGCTCGTTCATTTGCATTTTTATAATTCCAGACACATCAGCCAGCTACCGCACAATTCTTTGAGCGGTGCTAAAAAGACAGTCGTGCCATCAAGAAGTCATCATTGGACATTGCAGGATGTTCTATGTCTGTGCTGAATCAGTACTGAAAATTCAAACTCGTATGCTTTATCAACAACAAATGAGTGAGAAACAAAACTTGCTTCACGTGTGGTTTCACTTCTGAAAAAGGAGGTGCCTGTCTATTAGATAGTGCGCTTCTCTTGTGAACTATATCAGTATACGGTATACAAAAAGTGGCAATAGGACGCATACATTTTAAAGGTGCACATAACGTTTTGACTCGATATTTAGAAGAGATATAAGTGAGCATCATGTCAGACATGAGAACACTCTTCAAACTGAAGGTGATCTTGGGATTGGTAAAATACAAAGTCAGAAGTAAAAAGAAAGGCAGAAGTAAAATAGTTCCTAAAATCGTAGTTGCTAGCTATGCCTACGTTATTTTTTGTTCTATGCCATTTATTAATCATCAACATAACACTAATGCGATACTGCTTTTTTGTTTGATTAATTTTGTTTGACATAAGAAGTGTGTTAATGATTTGTTGACCTATATGTTGTTTTATATATCCATTTTTTCCCAAAACAAATGCAATTTGGTATATTTTGCTTTGTGGGGTTAATTTGACCCACTAGACATGGCAAAATCTTTAAGTAATAGTGAAACTTGTTCTGAGACATCTAAAAGCAGAATACAAGACACAATAAGACAAATGTTAATGATATACTCACAGGACACCTTGACTGTCTTGTTGACTGTGGCCCAGACAGTGCCACTATCTCCAGGTCGTGTCACAAGACAATATAACTTTATGTCGTGATCAGTCTTCCTGAAGGACACTGTGAAGGTGGAGACAAGTTGAAATACTCCATCAGAGACTGTCGCAACAGGAGTAGTTTCTGTCAATGTTGTTCCAAGTCCCTTTCTCCAGTAGAGGCTGGCTTGAGGCTTCACTTGATCTACCTTACATATGACCTCCACTTGAGTTTTCTCCTTGACCCACTGGTCAAGTCCTGTCAGAGACACACCAGTTGGACGCACTGAAACAACAATCAACTAATTTTTGAGGCATTTTTAATATATAATGGAAAAGATTGAGTATTTTAGTGCTTATTTCACATCCATGGGTCATATAAACCCCTAATGAAGATTATATAAATTTAAAATTAGCAATTCCCTGGAAGATAATAAAGAATATGAATTAGTAATGACACTGCAGACAGAGGTATATTATTGTGGCTATGTTGTTAATTATAGGTTCTTTTTAATTGAGCAGCTCCAATGATTTTTTTTTAGAATAGCATTAATCATCAAATAGCATGGATGCTGCACTAATTATTCAAAATAAAGGTAAACGTAGACAACTTGGACTCTCTCCATCTCCCGTAACACTCTAGTACAGCTGTTATTATATAATTAGCATGGTAAATTTCACTTTTTCTGTCTAAAGTAATTGTTGAAATCTGAAGAAAAAAATTTGTATAACATTTACTTATTTATTAATTTTCTAGTGCATACAAGTGCAACAGCATATTAATTTAGAATAATAGTGATTCACATTCATTTGAATGATTCATATACAGGGTACACTAAAATTGTTCTCTTATCAGATGGGAATTAAACTGCCTGGATACCAAAATCAGTTAGAGCACGTCCAATACAAGTATGTTGTATCATAACATACAAGCTACGTTGTAGCCACATGTCAAGTATCTGGATACAAACATATATATATATATATATATTATATATATATATATATATATATATATATATACAAACATATATATATATATATATATATATATATATATATATATATATATATATAAACACCATAATTATATTGTATGGGTCTATGGAGAACTTCCCTACTGTACAAAGTTTGCTACAACTATTGGACATATTTTCCTAAAAGAAAAAATGCAACAAAATCTGTGATTAATTTAAGATGATTTAATTAATTGATTAGACCATATTCACTGTCCAGACATGTGGTCCAGATACCTGGGACTATGTAGGTAACATCTGAGGATTCCAGATCTGGCAGACTACACTGCTAAAAAAAAATTCTTAAATCAAGAAAAAAAGCAAGAAAATTTTTCTTAAATTATTTTCTAGGGATCCACACAAGAAAATTTGTAAATCAAGAAATGTTTTCTTAAATTTAATAAGAATATTTTTCTTGTAGTCATTTTGGATGTTTCACGTTAGTAAGAATATTTTTTTGAAAACAAGAAAAACCTTCTGAAAGACATTTTCTTGGAATAAGAAACATTTCCTCATTTAAATATTTTTCTTATAAAAAGAAAAACTACTGATCACTGCATGTCAGCAATCATTTCTGAAAATAAGACAATTTTCTTACCGCAAAATGCAAAATGCGATGCAAAAATGTGATCAATTATCAAGGAACATACTATCATGTAATGACAAAAGGGAGCAAGTGATATTTCTGCCATCACAATGTTGGAACTATCACAATGATGGGACCAAAAGCCATATTTTAACATAATAAAACCTTTTAGATGGTAGATTTTCTACAGATGACATGGCATAAAGGAGCAAGTGACAATGGAATAGTGTTTTATTATGAGAAAAGGGAGTAAGTGTGTGACCAATAGCATCATGTGTTATTGCGACAGCCATGCAATCAGTCTGCAGCTATCATACCCAGTAAGGTCATTCCTTGTTAAATCAACCAATTTTCAGGAAATTAAAAAAGGTGATGTCTCAGAATGTCCTAACATTTTAACCAATTAGCAAATGGTTATATCTGAGCAACTTTGCAGAAAAACTAAGCTAAGGGGTAAATGCACTTGTTATACTTTCAGGTGCCTCTAACTACAGAGCTTAAATTTGCTAAATGTCTAGATATATTCGTACAGATGTGCATCACAAAATTAAAGAAGGATAATCTATGTACAGAGTGTGCAAACATTAATTTTTTTATTTAATTTTTATTTCTGAGAGTGATTTTAGCAGTCTGTATTTCAAATTGTTATTTTATAGGACAAGCTACAAAGTGCTACTGTATACTGTCGGGGATACTTGTAATGACTTCTTAGTTCAATAGGAATGTAGTTACTATATCTTCAGAAAAATTCAGCCTTAAATTCAATATTTTACAAATTTCAACTTTCAGAATGACAATGTTGGACAAGTCTTATGATCACCATATTTGCACTGTGCACAATCCTTTACATACTGCAGCTGAAATATCACTGTTCTGTCTAATTATCTTTTCTCCCAAATTAGCGAGTTACAAATTTATGAAACTATTACAAATTACTGCACAACAAATAGCTTATTGACACAAAAACTGGAAAAGGTCGCATGCTCAAACTTAGAGCATTGCCAGATAAAAAAGCATTACTTAATTCTTAAAATGTCAATTGATTATGACAACTGGTCACATAATTCTGTAATAAGACCTGCCTCATTGTTTCTTAAGGGGAGTTATTCAAGGGTGATTTGATTGCACTTGCTGCTCTATGTCACAAATTTTTTCTGTGTCAATAACTTAATTTATAAAATGACAAAATGGAACAAGTGACACAAAGTCAACAAATAACCATGTCACAAAAAAGTACTAATAATTTTTATAAATACACTTAGTCAAATAGTCCAAAGAATGGTGTACAATTACTGTGCTGTAATATACACAAGAGAGCAAACTAAAATATGTTTTGTCCGATATTTAAAAAACCATCGTCACTTGCTCACTTTTGTCATTTCATGGCAATATATTGTAAAATGCAAGGTCACGGATTTAAACACCAAACGCACACAAACACCCACATTACATCCCTTGTACCTCTACAGAATGGGTGACCTTATGAGAGGGGACTACTGGCAGAGTAAAGTACAAACACACACATTACAGCCCTTGTACCTCTACAGAACGGGTGACCTGATGAGAGGGGACTACTGGCACAGTAAAGTACAAACACACACATTACAGCCCTTGTACCTCTACAGAACGGGTGACCTTATGAGAGGGGACTACTGGCACAGTAAAGTACAAACACACACATTACAGCCCTTGTACCTCTACAGAACGGGTGACCTTATGAGAGGGGACTACTGGCACAGTAAAGTACAAACACACACATTACAGCCCTTGTACCTCTACAGAACGGGCGACCCTATGAGAGGGGACTACTGGCACAGTAAAGTACAAACACACACATTACAGCCCTTGTACCTCTACAGAATGGGTGACCTTATGAGAGGGGACTACTGGCACAGTAAAGTACAAACACACACATTACAGCCCTTGTACCTCTACAGAGCGGGTGACCTTATGAGAGGGGACTACTGACACAGTAAAGTACAAACACACACATTACAGCCCTTGTACCTCTACAGAACGGGTGACCTTATGAGAGGGGACTACTGGCACAGTAAAGTACAAACACACACATTACAGCCATTGTACTTCTACAGAGCGGGTGACCTTATGAGAGGGTGACCTTATGAGAGGGGACTACTGGCACAGTAAAGTACAAACACACACATTACAGCCCTTGTACCTCTACAGAATGGGTGACCTTATGAGAGGGCACTACTGGCACAGTAAAGTACAAACACACACATTACAGCCCTTGTACCTCTACAGAGCGGGTGACCTTATGAGAGGGGACTACTGGCACAGTAAAGTACAAACACACACATTACAGCCATTGTACTTCTACAGAGCGGGTGACCTTATGAGAGGGGACTACTGGCACAGTAAAGTACAAACACACACATTACAGCCCTTGTACCTCTACAGAATGGGTGACCTTATGAGTGGGGACTACTGACACAGTAAAGTACAAACACACACATTACAGCCCTTGTACCTCTACAGAACGGGTGACCTTATAAGAGGGGACTACTGGCACAGTAAAGTACAAACAAATGCAAAACTAAATTGCCGTAGTAACAATTAGTTGAAATTTGAAAAGCATTTGAATTGTGTACAATTTCAAAGACATAGTAGCAATGGCACGGTTTAGATATCCATGTCATTTTGCACACATCAAAGAAGGAACAATGCATTGCCAGTAGATACAATTAGTGAACTTCCTAGTATGTGAAAGCCAAGGATTTCATCCATAGATTTATTTTATTACAAATTAGCTTTCATGAAAGTTAAAACAGTCAGAATGATGACATGTTAATGGATATTTTCATTTCTACTCATGATCAAGTTGACAAGTTGAAAGTACTGAATATAATAACAAATGCAAACTGCCATTTTTCAAACAGCCCGGCTGCTGCACACAAAATGTATTCACTGTGTTTATTGCATGGCTGGGCCACATGTCAAATTGCTATAAAAGAATATGCCTGGACAACATTCTTACCTTTTGTCTCATTGAATGAACAGGATACAAATCAAATCATCCAAAAGTTTTCTTTATCGTGTATTTCCTACTAGTTGTATAAGCAGCACAGCTTTTACTACCACCCTGGTACTAGATTATCCAGATGTGGAAACTAACTGGTGACCCTCACATAACCCTCATTAGCAGACCCTTAATGAGACCACTGGGGCTCTGAGAGTGTGGTCTCACTGCATGTGTGTCACAAGTGTTATGTCATAGGAGACTGACCTAAATCTAAATCTCATGTCAGGCATACATTTATAGAGCACACACACTGACAGTACTTTTAAAATCAAAGTGTGCTGAACAAAGATTACACTTATGCTGAATACCCGATTAATCAATTTTTATCTCATGTGTTCTTGATTACTGTAAATTATGCTTGGATGAGATATTTTACACCGTATCCTAGCTCTAGTAGTTTATAAGCATCAGAAATAATTAATGCAATAGAACCAACATATTTTTTACTCCAAGAGTCAATAGCAAAAACTTATGTTGGAAATTTCACTCTTATCGCACGTGATCTGATAATATATCAAAAATATTTAAGTGAAATGATAATCAATAATATTACATTTAAATATTATTTATGTGGGACAATGCTACTTGCTAATGTTATTGACTCGGAATCGTGGCTAGTTTGCTGAAGACAAAAGTACAAGTAAGATGTATATGTTTGTATATGAGCTTTTATAGTAAGCCAACTGATTATGCAAGAATACAATATGCATATATAATATAAAACGACATCATCAAATCTAGGTAATTGAAAATTCACCAACTAACAGCAAAGGTGGGGGAACCGACCACTTGGTAGCGGACTTGTTAACAAATGCAAATGCATTTGAATGCACATTTTGGATGGCATGCAGTAGCCATGCACATTCATATGCAGTCGTTACATTTTCAGTGCATTTGATTGCATACCACAAATTTTTACATTAAATTTTTCTATTCGTGCAATAGCTAAAAAATGTAATCCAGACTCAACAGAGAGCTAGCATGTATTTGAATGCAACCCCCAAACATTTTATATTTCAAATGCCCATAAATTCATTAATAAATTCATCATTAATAAAATTAACATTCACATTGTATGAATTGTAAATACAGTTGCAAAACATGCTCTTTGTCAGACTTTGAAAAAGTGCCCTGTAGTTAGCAGAATCCTCAGCACATTTTAGAATCATTGTCTGACCTGTAAATCCACTTTAAAAGTAAGACCATAGGGTATATAGTATTACATTGAATGATGCTTATATTAAAACATGTAGCTTTGCTAATATAAGTATGATGCATATATAATGCATAAACATTTGTATTTAAATGTGAATGTGATCCTGGAAAATGGCCTTTGCATTGACATGCATTTGATAACAAGCCTGTTTTATGTTGAATTATATTCACTGGCAGTTTTAAAGCTGTGTAGGGCCTTCTTGTCACACAGTTGACAAGTCAGACATTATTCATCAATAAATCAAAATTAATGAAGTTCGAGTCAACAAATTAACAGAGATAAACATGCTATCAATAGTGCAGCCCCTCTGTGGTGAATTACTTTCACCCAATCTGTACACGTCAAACTAATACACCTCTGCTGTTGACATAGCATTATGTGCCACATTTCATCTTATTACTTTGCCAAGATTGTTTCCTTTACCAATATGCATACAATTACAAATTTGTGGGTGGAAAGAAAATATTGATGTGCACAAATTGCCAAAAAAAAATTTTCAACAATATTTATTTTACATTTATTTCTTCAGTAAGAATTGTTTTCTGAAAGGTGCTTAATCAATTCGATTCTTTTGCTAGTTTTTTAAACCAAACCTACCTAGTATTCACTGCAACATGCTAGCTCGTTTGTGAAGTATGTAGTTTTTGTGAAATCATCAGACAAACTGCTAAATTAGTTAATGCTTGTTCAAGCATTAACTGAAGTGAAAATTTATTTTCTTCCTTGGTGAAATTTTTTAACTGTGTCATGTGATCGGCAAGAAGATAGAGGTCAAGCCCGTGATCAGCATTGACCCACACAGTGTTTACCATTTTGGATATCCACTAGTTTGATCCTTACCAGATCTAGCGACTAAAGTCAATTGTTTTGATGATTTGAAAAAAATATGCATATTTTATTAAATCGACTATGGATGTTACATAAACTATTCACACACTACATATTTGGACACAAATTAACCGGATTTGTGACAGGCTAAATCAGTTGAGGAAGCAGTTTTAAAGTGCATCCTCAATTCGATTTTTTTGCTAGTCTCATTTCAAATAAATTTTACGAAAAACCAAACCTACCTAGTATCCACTGCAACATTCTAGCTCATTTGTGCAACTTTTGTATGTAGTTTTTGTGAAATAATCAGACAAACTAATAAATTACTTGATTGATTGTTGAAACATTAAGTGAAGTGAATATCGAAATGCTGAAAAATCATGATTTTCACCCTTGGTGAAACTGTGTAACTTTGTTGTGTGATCGACGAGAGGATTGAAGTCACGACCATGATCGGCATTGACTCGCACATCGTTTACAATTTTGGATATCCACTGTTTTGATCCTTACCAGATCTAACGACTGAAGTCAATTCTTTCGATGATTTAAAGAAAAATTTGCATTTTTTATTAAACTGCTCACGTTACTTAAACTAGTCACACACTACACATCTGGACATAAATGAACTAGATTCATGATGGGTTGAACCATTTGAGGAAGCAGCTTTAACTCAAGAAAAACTTCTTCATCTAGAATATTTATTTAAAATGTTTTTCTTAAGTAAGAAAATGTTTTCTTAATTAAAGAAAAAAAATTATAGCATTAAGAATATTTATCTAAAATCTTTCTTAAGAAAGAAATATCTTCTTCGTTCTACAAAATGTCCTTATTCAATCACATATCTGGAACTTGCGAAGAAAAAAATTCTACACTTTTTCTTAATTCAAGAAACTTATTTTTGGCAGTGTACTAACTGACTCTTGATTGCAATTGCTAACAATAACTCAATTGCTTCATAACAATAAACTCAGTGTAGGTTCAGTGAAGCCATAAGACATGCAGCATGTTTGATGAATCCAAGAGACATGCAGCATGTCTCATGAAGCCATGATACATGCCAGCCTGGGTCTGAGAGAGCAGGGACTGAGGGAGCAGAGATAAGAGAAATGCTAAACAAACAAATGTAGCCAGTGTATTGACAGGTAACAAATCCTCCTGTTGGTTGCTTTGTTTTAATTGAAGTGAATGCTATTGTTGATGAAATAAAGAGTTCTTTTTTACAGTTTTCCTCATAAAAAATCTGATCAATTGCCTTGTTGCTGAGTTACATAAATTAGATTAATTAATATTTTTTAGTTGAGAAAACATTATTATTTGTTATTTATAAAGTATGTACTCATACTCGTGATAATGTACTCATACTCAGCTTTTAGCAATGTACTCATACTCGTACTCATCAATCATCAATGTACTCATATTCATACTCATGAAAATGTACTCGGCCCCAGGTCTGCTGTCAAGTGTGTGTTATTGTATGTAACTGTCAGTTGAATATTATTTATTTATTCTATATGTTACTGGCAAATGTATGTTACTGTCAAGTGTATGTAGCAGTCAGGTGTGTGTCACTGTCATTTGTATGTTACTACAGTATCAGGTGTATGTTTCTGTCATGCATATGTTGCTGTCTTATATATGTTACTGTCATACGAATGTTACTGTCAGATGTATGTTACTGTCAGATGTATGTTACTGTCAGATGTATGTTACTGTCAGATGTATGTTACTGTCAGGTGTATGTTTGTGGCATGTGCATGTTATTATCATGTGTATGTTACTGTTGGGTGTAGGACAGAACCCCTGCCGGACATAACCCTCATGGACAAAACCCACCTGGACAAAAGCCCTGCTGGACAAAAACCCTGCCATACATAACCCCCCTAATGAGAAAATGGACAAAACCCCTGCTTTTTTTATTTTTCAATATTCAATTACGGAGATGTGTCTTGTAAGTGTGATCTGACAAAAAATTAAATATTTAAATGTTTTGTATGTGTAAATAGGCAAAAAGAAAAAAAATTCATATTTAAATATTCAATTATGGATAGGTGTTTTGTGTGTGTAAGTAAACAAAAAGATAGAGTGGTGATTGAAATACTTTCTATAATTTCTAAAGGAAGCCCAATTGAATCTACTTCATTTAATTGTAATTTTTCTTTGAACAGTTGGAGTAGTTCCTGATGAGCAGATATATTTAGAGACTTTTGCAATAGCTTTTAGAAGCCACTTCCAATACAAAGAGTGATGATTGAATTTCTAACGGAAGTCCAATTGAATCTACTTCATTTAATTGTAATAATTTTTTCTTTGAAGTGAACAAAGCAAGAGTAGATATTTTTGCTATAAATATGGAAGTAACATTAGTCAAATCATCATTTCTCTGAATTCTGCATGACATACTAGACAATACGGCAAAATGGAGTTAATCAAGAACAATAAGGGTGTTTCAAAACTAGTATTCCTTGATTATGTGTACACCAAGAAGTGTGCATCTAATACGACCATATGATGGGAGTGTTCCCAGAGGGCCTCAAAACAGTGTAATGGGTCACCGACTTCTGATCTCCAGATAAATATAACTCGAAAATATATCTTAATTAAACATAATATAAGTCCTTGGAATATAATAACGGTTTCATATCGACATGTCTAGTTAATGTTTTTGCTTATTATTTACTAAGTTTGATATTATGTTTACCAGCTTATTATCTCAATTAAACACAATTTATTATTTACTAACTTGATAATATAATTCTCTACTTGCAGATCCAGAGTGTGATCTGGACTACACCACACAGCCATGATGGCAACAGTGAGACTGTAGAGGCCACCAAGATACGTAGCATACTAAAGGAGACTGCCACTACTAGCAGGAGAACTCCAGCCCAAATCCTCGCTGATCAAACTGCCCAAGTTCCATTTGAAATCCGGGCAGTCATGGGTGTGCGTGAATCTATCAAGCGCACCATACGTCGGGAGAAGGCCAAACTCTATCCCAAGAACCCAGCTAAACTACCGGAGCTTGTGATACCAGACGAGTGGACAGCAACTGGTGATCCTGACAATGAAACATTTCTCATCTATGACAGAGGTTCAGAAACAGCTGAAAGAATGGTAGTCTTCGCGTCGGAGATGGGGCTCACACAACTATCACGTGCAGACACATGGCATATGGATGGTACTTTTGATTCCTCACCGGCCATCTTTGAACAGCTCTATGCGATCCGGGTTCCATTTGGCGAAGGCGCTTTAAGCTGCGTCTATGCTTTCCTATCAGGCAAATCCCAGAGCACATACGAAGAGCGTCTTCACGCAATTCTAAATGGCTATACTGACTTGGGTTTCCAGCCTAATCCCACCACAGTTGTCACTGACTTCGAACAAGCAATCATCACTGCATTAACCACTACTACAGGACTGCATGTACAAACGCAAGGCTGCTTTTATCACCTGGCTCAGAGCACTTGGCGGAAGGTGCAAAAACTTGAAATTGTCACTTCCTATCGCTCCAGTGAAGAAGTGAAACTGTTCTGCGGAATGTTGGACAGACTTGCATTTTTGCCTTTCTCTGATGTGCCAGCTGGAATGGACTATCTCAAGGAACACACCCCTGAAGGTCTAGAACCACTCATCGACTACTTCGATTCCACCTATGTCTCCGGAACATTTCATTGCATCTGCCAACCTCCAGGTCCAGAAGGTGTGGTTCCATCCATGCGTATGCGCAGGATCCCTCCTTTGTTTCCACCTGAACTGTGGAATGTACATGAAGTCACTATCTGTGGAGGGTCTCGTACCATCAACATGTGCGAAACCTGGAACAATGTCTTCAGGTCAATAGTCGGCTGTTCCCATCCAACAATCTGGCTTGCTATCTGCAATCTGCGTAAAGATCACAATGACGTCGCGACCACAGTTCTTTGGGATTCATGTGGACAACCCCCCAAGAAACGTGTCCGTTGAACATACGTGCAGCTCCAGGAGACACTACGCAACCTGTGCACATATGTCTGTGATGGCTGCAAACCCATGGAAGCAGTCACGAAGGCAGTCGGTTACACTATCCGGTGGAAGTGAACTGACAGTATTTCTGTGAATGTGTGAAATATTGTTATAATATATTGTATGAAAAATAAAAGACATTGAAAAAAAATATGGTTACATGGTTGCTACATGGTATTACAGCTAACTGGAAAGCAGGGGTTATGTCCGGCAGGGTTTTTGTCTGGCATGGTTTTTGTCCATCAGGATTTTTGTCCAGGTGGGTTTTGTCCATGGGGGTTATGTCCGGCAAGGGTTCTGCCCGCCACCCGTTACTGTCAAGTGTATGTTACTATATTGTGTATGTTACTGTCAAATGTGTGTTATTTTATGTTACTGTAATGTATAAGTTACTATCAGGTGTACGTTACTGTCATGTATATGTTACTATCAAATGTATGTTTCTGTCAGATATATGTTATTGTCAGGTGTATGGACAAAGATAAAGAACACTCGTCTTCAATCTTTATCCGCTGCTCAACTAACCCTCCCTTAGGCCTTGCGTGGCTCAACTAGCCTTGTTTCGACAAATAAACTTTTTAAATTGATTTCACAATAATGTGTGAAGTGATGTAAATAATCTTCTTCCCTGTATATGGTTAAACCATTTGTGAGTGCACAGATAATAAAGTCTGGTCACATGCATTGATTGTTTCACAATCACTAAAAGTTTCGAAAAACATCAAAAAACATACTTTTCTGAGCTTTGTGACAAATAGAACTTATTGTACATCAATCATGTTCTAATAACATTTTCAATCACTTGGTGGTACCGTGTAACTGTCACTGCTGTAGCTTCCTGGGAAACATGGGTGGCTCAACTAACCCAGTGGTTCAACTAACACTGCCTTTCCCTATAGACTAATTTCGATTTCCAATGGCTGTTTGTCTGGGGTACTCGTTTGAACTTCACTGCATTTCATGGACATTCTTAGCATAGGTGAGTATACATTTGGTTATATGTCATAAGAGGGGGATGTTCCAAACTAGGGCCATCATTTCTATTACTGCTTTTACTGTGCATACTGCTTCTGAAGGTACACCATGGCTGACTTAGATATGGAAATTATACAGAAAAACAAGTGTGGTTCAAGACTTAGCTTAGCTGGTTATTTGTACATAAAGAAACGTACCACTAAGTATAGCATTCAATGGGAATGTACTAAGCATCATGGTTTTAACTGCAAAGGCAAAGCGTCTACTGATTTACAGGCATAGTGTTAATCCATTACTTTTACAGTAATTACTTTCAATTAATTTGGACACCAAGATTCTCTTGTTCTCTTTTGCCAATGCTTGAATAATTGCCATTCTCATATTTGTTTAGCCAGGAGTGGACACAAGTACTACACAAGTAACCGCAATGCAAGTAACTGATTATTTTAACAATCACAGGTTTATTAATTATGCAATTCCAAAACTGTTGCCATTTAAGGATACTTGAGCTATATAATATATGCAGCCATTTTCCACAGCAGTTACAGTGCGAGGAGACGAAATGACAACTGGTGCCCTCAGATCAATCCAATCATATTCCTGGTGCTGATGGATTAGCTGTTGCAAATGTGCGCACCGCCATCAATGAGGCAACATCCTACTGTAGAGCCAAGCCTGCGCAGATTGTTGCCGACACACTTCACGATGTCCCAGTGGAGACACACTCCACGATGTCCCAGTGGAGATCCGCGTGGCTGCGGGGAAACGAGATTCGAACAAGCGCAGCATCCGCAGACACCAGAATGCCAACCTCCCAAAGGATCCAACTACACTGAAAGAGCTCATCATCGATGGTGAGTGAGCCACTACTGGGGGAGCAGAGCCTGAGCAGTTCCTCATCCATGATGTAGGTCTAGAGGCAAGGAATTGTATCATTATCTATGCAAGTTGTCCCAGTCTGAAACTCCTATTGGGAGTTCCGCCATCACATGTGCTCTCCTCACCACCAAACAGCAAGCCACCTATGAGGAACTGTTTAGCTTAAGTATTCGTGTGTCAGAGGAGAATAGTTTCAGCCCTGACCCAATGACTGTCATCGCTGACTTCAAACAAGCAGTACTTCGCGCCATCCCCAACACCTTCTGCCAACAGATGATCTCCAGAGGGTGCTTCTAACACCTAACCCAGTCTACCTTTATTAAAGTCCAGGAACTGGGATTAACTATGCTCTACAAACAGCTCAACTCACCTATGAAGCACTGGTGTGGCATCCTCGACCGCCTTGCCTTCCTCCCTGTTCAACATGTCCCAGCTGGCATGGCTTGGGTCAAGCAAAATGCCCCTGAAGAGCTCGCTGACCTTATGGCCTACTTTGACAGCACCTATGTGTCCAACTCCTTCAGGAGGATCCAGACTCCGCCAGAGGCCGATGGTGCTGTTTTGTCCATGAGGGGTTTTGTCTGTGAGGGGTTATGTCCGTGAGGGGTTATGTCCATAGGGGTTTTGTCCATGAGGGGTTATGCCATACACTCAAAAGGAGTACCCCATGCAAAGAGTAACCATGAAATGCAATCAGTGAGTTCAAACAATCATTTCAAATCCTAATTTATCTGCAACCCAGTCTCAAACATTAGTTCAAGTCTACTCATAGAAACTTGTCAAAACAAGTACATTTCTTTGTGCACCTATATACCTCCTAAACTTACGCACACCTTTTATTCTGGGGACTCTTTCATTGCACAGAATTAAATATGAACTCAGATAAACTTAGATGAAGAGTATCCATGAAATACAATCAGTGTTCAAAGTAGCCAGTCTCTCGCAAACATTAACTCAAGTCTACTCACAAAATATACAGACATTGTGTCTCACATACAACTTATACCAGTACATTAGTAATGTTCACACATAAACAGCCTGATTCAAATATCACCTATTCTATCTCCAAAAGGTGATTCCTCCAAGATTGTGAGGGGTTTTGTCCGTGATGGGTTTTGTCCATGATGGGTTATGTCCATGAAGTGTTTTTGTCTATAGGGTGTTTTGAGGGGTTTTGTCCGTGAGGGGTTTTGTCCATGAGGGGTTATATCCTACACTCGGGCAATGCATACAGAAATGGAGTGTTTAATTATATGAAGTACTATATATATATATATATATATATATATATATATATATATATATATATATATATATATATATATATATATATATATATATATATATATATATATATATATATATATATATATATATATATATATATATATATATACAAAGGCTACAACCTGTCCCTTCGTATCGTCCCTTCTACCATTTCAATTACTCTTGGTTATTCACCCTCTCAGTATGCCTAAACAGATGTTATTCCCATTTCACATAATGAGCATTAAGAATGAATGTTGAAATATAATACTTATAAAAAAAAAATATGCTTTGCACAAATCAGAATTTTTCTTGAGTTAAATCTAAGTACTTTTAATAAGGCCCTTTATTTTGTGTTTATACTTAATCCAAAAAGAACTTAGAACTAAAAAAACTCTGATTTCTACAAAGCCACTGTTTGTACTGCATTGCTAAAAAGAAACCACATCCAATTAATGTTCTGCTCATTGTGAAGCCATTAGCTGGTAGGGGCTTTGTCCTCCACCCTCTGCAAAGGTGAGGGCTCTTGTCCTGATGACTTTTGTCGATTGAGGGCTTTTGTTCATGAGGGCTCATGTCCTACACTCATGAGGCAATTACAACTTCGTGTGTATGTTACCGTTATATATAAGTTATTGTCAGATGTATATTACTGTTAACTGTGTCAAATGTCTATTACTGTCAGATGTATGTTATTGTCCGGCATGTGTCCTGGCATGTGTATGTTACTGTCTGGTGTATGGTACTGGCATGTGAGAAAGTTGCAACTTCATGTGTTTTCCCTACTTCCACCTAATTACGCCACAAGTAGCTGACTAATGTTAAAAGATATGAAAAGATATCCAAAAAAGGACGCGTTATGATTTGAAATGAACAGTGGGCCAAAAGAGTACGCCTGAGCACACCTAATACTCATTTACTTAATTTATCACAATAGCACGTTTATAAATGTGGAAGAGTGACGTAGTAAACGTGTATTAACTAATACAGACATAGGTGAATGTAGGGACGATGTATGGAGTTGCTCTTAGGGACAGACTGAGGTAAATGGTGGAAGTGGTGACCAGTAATCGACGAAAGGTCAACAGATGGTTCATGCTATGTTGACAGCACTGTGTATGCCATGGGAAGACTAGCTAAACGCGTTACTATATCATCATTTATTTTTTATTTATTTCACATAATGAATGTGTTACACAATTAGAAAACAGTGTTACATATGTGGCAAAACGCATTAGCTAAAAATGGTAAAAGTCATGTCATGCAGTTACAGAAAATTACACAACAATGTTACAGTTAAAGAAAATGACAGCAAAAGGTCATGCAGTTAAAAAAATGTAGAACTGTCTTGTCTTGTGTGTCTACCAGCGGGACATTTTACAAATTGTAAAAGCGTGTAACAATGCTTCCATTTACATTCAGTCAAAAAAAGTCAAAAAAAATGACACAACATTAAAGAAAATGACAGAAAAAAAATTACTCACAGCTAAACAAAATGACAGAAATTTCATGCAGTTAAATGTCTGCTGATGTCATGGCAGTTATTGCGCATGCGCTGTGTTTGTTCCTTTCTTTCACACAATCAGTCAAGAAAATGTCAGTTAAAGAAAATTACACACATTTAAAGAAAATATCACGCAGTTAAAGAAAAATGACACAAAAATGACACACAATTAAAGATCGTAATGTAACCTTGTTATGCTAATGATTTGTTATTATAACATTGGCTTGTCAGATTTCCAAGTGTTTAATAATAAACATATTTTTGTATATTTAAATTTGAAGTTTAAATGTTTATATTCAAACAGTGACATTACGAATGTTTACGTTGTTACCTTTCTGGCTATGAGACCTTCACATATGGGGTGGAATTAATGGGATTTCACATCTTGGGTCACCATTCTGCACATTGAAAGAAATGAAGCTAAGCAGGCATCATTCAACAGGCATTATTTCACAGTCAGGATGCAGTCTGGCTAAAGTGGGAAAGATATTGAGCCCAGGACATTGGCAGGTGCTAATACACACTCTCAAGGCACAGTAATTGTGATCACAATGCATGTCACAGTGTGGTCACTGCCTGCTACAACATGGCTTCTAATATAGGCTAATTAAGGAACTACAGTTTAAGTAATAGCAGTTATGAATGAGCCCAATATAGGCTGACAAGTTAATCTACTTATAAATATGAGACTAGTCTGCTGGCAGAACACATACTTTCTCTAAAATGTTCTGTTCCATGTTGTGGTTCCGTGTCACGATTGATTGTTTCTTTTTCATGTCACTATTCCGCGTTACTGTTTTGCGTTACGGTTCACTGTTACTTTTCTGGGTTACTGTTCTGGGTTATTGTTCCATTTACTCTGTAGCTAAAAGTGATTCTTACTTAGCTTAAAAGTGTTAACATACAGATAAAATGTATACTTACTTAGTTTCAAAGCATTAACATGTAACTAAAAGTGATACTGACTTAGCTCAAAAGCGTTAACATTCAGCTAAATGTGGTACATACTTAGATAAAATGCAGTAACAAACACATAAAAGTTATACTTACTTAACTTGAAAGTGTCAACATGCAACTAAAAGTGCTATTTTACTTATCTAAAAAGTGTTAACATACAGCTAAATTTGGTAATTACTTATGTACATGTCCGTTTGTGTTTATTAATTTCTTTCTTAGGTCATTAGTCATGTTATGTACATGTGTATACTACCTCTATTATTTAATTTGTTGCACATATGCTATTTATTAATGATATACATAATCTCTTGACATCAATATAGGGAGAAAATATCGCTGTAGCACTGAAACGTGATCGTTTACTTAACTGGCCTAAATTATTACGGCTTTATGCAGACGGTTTTTCCAAAATTTGTGTACCTGAATGGGTTCCTTACATCATTCCGCATATGTTCCAGTAAAAAAGTTCACATATTCTTAAAAAACATTGTGTTTTAGGCCACTTTTAATAAGTTTTACACATCAAAACAGTGGAACCGATTGCACGATAAACATGCCGCGTGTGCGATTTGCGCATTAGTCACGCCTCGGTGCCATCAGAACCGCGAAAGCGGTGTTTGTGTGTATTGGGCATGGACATATATTTAAATATGTAAATATAAGTCCATGGTATTGGGCATACAATTACTCAACGTAAAAAAATGAAGAGAAAACATTTAGAAAATAGGCTCCAAAATTTTTTCAAATGAAGACATTCTAGAAAAAACAGTTTTTTTATTAAACGCAACATTCACTTCTAAAGTAATATTTCATATTTTATTGAATGAAATATTTGATGTTGCAAATATTATTTGTATGAAAATTATGTGGTCGATATTAAATGTTATGCGCATGCGCAACTACAAGGGGACATCTCATTGCATATCATTGTTAATATAATTAAATTTAAAAGAATGCATCGGTTAAATTATCTGTCGTTTGGTGAACAAAGATTATTGTTTTTGTAATAAAAAATGATATACTGATACCCATGCATCCTTTTAAATTTAATTATATCAATAATGACATGTAATGAGATGTCCCCTTTTAGTTTCGCATGCGCATAACATCTATTATCGACCACATAATTTTTATATAAATGATATTTGCAACATCAAATATTTCATTCAATTAAATATTAAATATATCGTTAGAAGTGACTGTATGTGCTCTACAAATGTTGCGTTTAAAATGAAAACTATAAAGAATGTTTGAATTTTTTATCTATAATTCCTTCGTTTGAAACATTTTTGGAGCATATTTTCTGAATTGTTTTCTCTTTATTTTTTACGTTGCGTAATTGTATGTCCAATACACACAAACACCGCTTTCGCGGTTCTGATGGCACCAAGGCGTGACTAATGCGCAAATCGCACACGCGCCATGTTTATCATGCAATCGGTTCCACTGTTTAGATGTGTAAAACTTATTAAAAGTGACCCAAACACAATATTTTTATAGAATATATGAACTTTTTTACTGGAACATATGCGGAATGATGTAAGGAACGCATTCAGGTACAAAAATGCTGGAAAAACCGTCGGCATAAAGCCGTAATAATTTAGGCCAGTTAAGTAAACGATTACCGAAACGTGATAGGACGTAAATAAAACAGGCCACGCGCTTACAAATCCGATTTGCACAAGCTGGTATAAATTATTTCCCAGTATTTCAACTTGCCGTATTTCCAGCTATGATTCATAGAGTCGGTCTCTCGCTCGCCTGATGATGCACCCCGATTGTCAAAGTCCACTAGCTGTATCGCCTTACACCACTGATCGCTTCAACTATGTGTCAGTCATTATTATATCTATGTTACTTCATACACCCCTAAGCTCGGGGCTTCTGCTGCGGTAATAATTAACACACCCGTAAGCCCCCATTATACTATGTCTACCCTGCTTGTTATGTAATAAAAAAATATGTGTAGGCTTACACGCTCGATGCCGATGGTGTTTGTTTCTTTCTCATTAGTCGTGTTGCTGGAACAACTGACCCAGATATGACCCATGGCCATACTGACCTAGTTATAATTGACCACCCCTACTGACCTAGTTATAATTGACCACCCCTACCGACCTAGTTACAATTGACCACCCCTACTGACCTAGTTATAATTGACCACCCCTACCGACCTAGTTGTAATTGACCACCCCTACTGACCTAGTTATAATGACCACTGATCATCTTGTTCGACCTATACTGACCGTATATGTCCCCCTTGATTGGAAATGACTGCTTGACCACCATCGTGACCCACTGACCGGAAATGAACCGAGCCCGCTTGACTGGAAGGCTCGGCTCTTGCCTCTGCCTCTTGATGATTGTCGATCGCTTATTAACTACTCAGGACTGCGTCCAATGGCTTTCGCTCTTCACCTGCAAAGTCCACATTGTTTGCGTATTCCCACTCTAGTGGCATACCCAGGGTCAAAATAGGTGGGCCAGGCATAGTTCTTTTCTGCCTGACCGCAACTAGAACCGCAACAAACTGATGCCTTCTGGGGAGCTGAGTGTCATCTCGAACCAGGCTGACTGAGCAGATCTCACTCGAACCAACAAGTGCGAAACTGCGAGGAGGAGACGCACGAGTCGGAGTTCATGGTCACCACATACTGCCATGTGTAGAACTTATATTCTGTGTCGCTGAATATGTGGGACATGTCAATGCACATCTTATATAAATCCCAGTGACTGGTTGATGAACTTGCACTATATTACATTTGAATTTCATCTTTAACATACAATCTACCAATTAAACGCTGGAACAAGGTATTATATATCTGAGTACGTGACAGATACAACTGTACATAAACTAATGTTTACTGCAACACATTATGATGTATTATTTTTAATGTCTGCTTTTACTGTCTGCAAAAACATATGGAACTCGTGTTGTATATATATAATATTATGCTTTGTTGAGACTTCATTAAAGATATTGAATTGAAGTTATTGAACCCAGTTTGAAAACTGTAAACATTCAGATGAAGATACCACTTGATCCCATGCAAGTGATACAGCAGAAAGTGGAGTTTGACCAAAACCGTGTAAGCATAGGAAATTGTGTGAAGACACAGAGTTACTGAACTATGATTTATTCCAGACTAGGAATACTCACCACCAACTGTTAGAGTACCTCTGGCAGTAATTGTACCAAGTATACATATGTACACGTCTTCGTCTGTCAGTCTAGTTCTGTTGATGTAGAGTTCATGAACATTTCCCATCCGTCGTCCCACAGCTCTGTTCTCCAGGACAGTGTATGCCTTTGTACCTGCAGGTACGCCACTGTCATATATGTATACTCCATTCGCGGCAGTCACACTATTCTTGAACCAATAGAGCAGCGTGGTATCTGCATTACTTGGTTGCCAAGTACATCTCAGCCAGGCTCCTTCTCCGTCCCACACATCATGTTGGACGGTGACTGCCACACTGCTGGCAGCATCTTTACACACTGAAAACATAAAACACTTTTAGCACCGTTTTTTGTCGACAACATCTGATAAATTGTATATACATTGTACAGCTGTACTTATAATGTCATGTTACTCCCTTATAGTGGGGCGGCATAGTTAAAAATACCATAACAATTGTGCACTTATTGTGCACTTAGATTAATATATAAGGATAATTTTCAGATATTAGGCCATCTGAAATTATACATCTTGAATTTCAAAATGGCTGCCGTTTTTTTTCCATAAATTGTTGTTATTTATTAAACAATATTGACCATGACTCCAGTGCAATCACAACTAAAAATTCCTTCTATGGAACTGGTATCAGTTTATTTCAACTTCCCATTTCGGGAGATGACGGCATTGATCGTGACATTGGTATTCTCAGTGGTAACGCAGGCTCAAAGACAGTTGGGCACCTACCTCACTACAATGCTGACTTGCCCCTACCATTTCCAGTATAAAAGAACTACAGGTGTCAGCTTCAAAGTGTGAAATCCTTGACCAGGAACAACTTTGAATAACATGCACAAGAAGAGCCCCGAAATGCACATTGGGCTGCATACCAGTGTCCGGCAGCCCTTTGGAGATCAAACACTCTCACCCACTGAATTGCTTCATCTATTTCATCACAATGCCAAGAAAGTGGCAATAATCAGACAGTATATTTGTATCTATATGTTTATATTTGTATGTGGTCAAGAATACAGCTAGGCAAGAGTCAATTAAACTCTCCTACTGATTTGACCACCCACTATGTAGCCACATAAGTATGGCATTTGGTGGGTTCCACATAGAGATTGCAGTTCTGAGGACTGTGGGTGATTGGCTGGAGAAGTATATGGACACATGTATTGGTATTAACTCGCTTATCCTCTATAGTGCTTCAAAATACCATTTCAACTGTTTACGACTGGATTTGTTAACCGACTAGAAACTGTCTAACCCATGAGACGCCAACCTTTCCATGTTTCTGGATGACTGAACTTGTCCCATGATTCGATGCCTCAGACCAAATCAACTCACTCGCTGGAACGTAGTCCATTTGAGAGATATGGCCGTGCGACCAATAAACCTCACATAAGCGCGTATTGTCAAATATCCACATTGACCAAGGCAACAAACATATTAATCCTTCTATGAAGGGAGACTGAGGCACAGTTGGTCTAACAGACACACATATGCCATTAGAAGATGGGTGGTTACAGTCCCAGGAGTCGCCAGAATGATAGTAGTTGGTCAAACAGACAACCAGATGCCTTCAGAAGATTGGTGGTTGCATGCCAGGGGGTCGCCATAATTATTGCAGAGTTTGTGGAAGCCCATCACCTCTGGGAGAAACGAGTGGACACATGTCACCATGACCAAATCAAACTCTGAGTGTACAGAAAGCTTTTGTCATGTTCACTCGTTGCCGTGATCGAGGAACTTGGTAATCCATGTGAAGGTGGACAATACAAAATTATATGAAAATCAATTCAGGAAAATCGGAAGAAATTATTATCAGTTATACAAAAGGTGGGAATATTCGAAATAACAAACCGAATATAAAGATAGATGGGATGGATGTAGATAAAATAGACCATGCTAAGTGTCTTAGCGTTATAATTTCTCATGGTCCAACATGGAATAAGCATATGGAGAATATAAAAAACAACAACTGGGAAAAGATTATATATGTTGTACCAGTTAAAACTAAAATACATCTTTCCTGACAATAATATGCAGATATACTCAATGATTTAGGTGTACATAGTTTGACAAAAGGCGGGACTGTATATGTGAGCGATATTTTAACAATATGAAAGTTAGCTCACACAAACTGAGTAATCTTTTACCTGACAAAAACATAGATTATTATATAAGGCAGAGTAATACGTATGCATTGCCAATAACTCGGACGAATAGGTATCGAAACTCTCTGATACCATGGGGTTTACACAACTGGCTATAACTACTATAATAATATTATATCTGCTGCGCCACTTATCAGTGTAGGGTTTTATGATTATTGTATTTTATGATTATTGACTGTTATATGTATTTTTTTTATTGACTCTATAATGAGGTGAATCCAACTTAGTGGAGTTGCCAATACAATTGTATTTATCTTTAAGTGGAGGACAAGGAATTGTTTGTGATTGATAAAGAGGAGATCGCAGTCCTTGATGAAGTTGAGAAGGTCAACAATCTGGAGAAGATTAATAAAGACCAGTTGATTGCCTTGAAGAAAGAATGCTTCGTCGACACATATGTCACAAGCTAGCATTATTCAGCAACCCCACCTCCAATGTTGTGAAAACGAAAAGCAACATTTCCATTTGATGAATATATATGTAGGACTCTTCTCAAAGGCATATATTGGTTGTCAGACGAGGAATGGCAGTCTATATTACTTCTTTCAATATTAATCCTGCACTATATGAAGCAGGAAGACTCTGCCCGCGTACTGACATGCCTAGAAGTATCTTCTGTGCCACAGTATGAGTACTGCCACAACTTAAAACTTATGCCCAGAAGGTTTCCCTAGAAATGCATCACATCTTGATTTGGTGTGGGACTGCCATATAGGCACTGCCACAACAAAACGTGGATGGGGAGTCAATAGACATATTGTGGAAACTGCACCCACACTTAGAAAGTGAAACACTTTCTATATGTTGACAACAACATGAGTAAGCTGTTTGATACAATCCATTGAATTGATGAAGATGGAAAGCGACTTGTGGTCACAGCAGCAGGTTCTCTCTCCCCCACCACTACCTGATATCAACTGACTCGCCCCATGCAGCCATGAAGAAGCAGACACCTTTATGTTACTGCATGTGGCAGATGCAGCACAACATGGTCATCGCCAGACCCTCATACTTACTGCTAACACTGATATTGTGGTGTTGTCTGTAACGATCGCGCAGACCCTTTCAGCTAATGCTGATCTATGGATAGCATTCAGAAAAAGGGATAAGTTTGCGTTATTTAGCCGCCCATCAACTACCTGCCATCCTTGGACCAGGTAAATCACACACTCTCCAAAGTTTCATGCACTAACAAGGTGCAGCACTGTATAATCCTTTGCTGGACATAATACTGTTACAGCCGTGGCTACCTGTAGCTCGCTGGTAGAGTTCACTGATGCACTGTTTATTTTAACATGTGCACCAAGTAATATCCCAGAAGAAAGTATGTGTGTATGTGTGTGTGTGTGTGTGTGTGTGTGTGTGTGTGTGTGTGTGTGTGTGTGTGTGTGTGTGTGTGTGTGTGTGTGTGTGTGTGTGTGTGTGTGTGTGTGTGTGTGTGTGTGTGTGTGTGTGTGTGTGTGTGTGTGTGTGTGTGTGTGTGTGTGTGTGTGTGTGTGTGTGTGTGTGTGTGTGTGTGTGTGTGTGTGTGTGTGTGTGTGTGTGTGTGTGTGTGTGTGTGTGTGTGTGTGTGTGTGTGTGTGTGTGTGTGTGTGTGTGTGTGTGTGTGTGTGTGTGTGTGTGTGTGTGTGTGTGTGTGTGTGTGTGTGTGTGTGTACCATCTAGAGGTTCATGATAATGATTTATTACAGAACAAGCCCATGCAGTGATTTGAATAAGCACATAAAAATATGTATTAAAACATACATAAATATAATAAAAACGAGTTTGTTGGCCCTAAAACTTACATTAATGGCAAGTGTTTTTATTCACAATCAGTTATAGTTAAATTAACAGCTGATTGCACTTCCTTAACTCTGGACATATTTACTGATGTTATAAATTAAATTATTACTGCAATTTCTAGCACAAATCGGCTCATTTTTCAAGCGACTGCACATGGACGCACGTGTACACCACCGAGTGACTCAAATCTGAAAATTATCGTCTTATATTAGTGTAAACACTGGCTTTTTTGTGCTTTAATCTCAAAATAAACAATTGTTTTGCTATGCAGCCCCACTATTACTGCATGAAGCCATGATACCAACATTTATTAGACTTGACTTGACTAATGTGGTCTTTCCAATTTAACGACTAATCAATACGAACTCCAAGAAATATTGTAACACATACTTTTTTATCTGTATAATTTAAAGTTATCCTGATATCTATATCAGGCACTAGTGCTCGACCACAAAATAACATGTAGTTTGTGTTGGCTATATCAAAAGACAATTTGTTTATTGAGAACCGTATTTATAGTTAATGTCTCTACTGCATTTATAGCTGATGTAATTGTGGCAGTTCATAAATACACAGTAATATTATTTTTATACAAACAATTATTAAGACAAATATCACCTTAGGCTTAGCCTTAGAAAATAAACAAGCAGGGTTCTTAAATGGCATTACAATATTAAATCACTGCTTTAAAAACCTGTTCATTAGCCTTAGGATATTACAACAGTGCCATGGGCGTAGGAGCCGGTCCGGCCGTACCGGCCATGGCCGGATAACTTTTTTCCTAGCCTCAAAAATGCCCTGGCTGCTAGGCACAATGCCGTAAAAAATAAACAGTGGTTTTGCGCGGAAGAGCGACAAGTCTAGACACTAACTAGTCACTGCGTCTGCAATCTAGTCCAACTGCTTTGGGGAAATGCCACGGCGGACGCCAACCCCATTAACGCGTAGAACAAATAAACGCAGTCTTAACTGCTGCATTGTTTCGCCTGGTAATGCGTGCATTGTAATATACAAATAACAAATACAGAGTTCGTCCGCGATTGTGCACGTGACGATTAGCGCTAAAATAATGTTAAACATCAGGTCTACTTTTAATAGATGGCCCAGCGGCATAGGCGTATCTAGGTTGTTTCATTTGGGGTGGTGGCAAAACCTCTCAGCGCAATTTGCATTAAAAAACCTGCCGTTCAAATAAACACAGTTTTGCACCACATTGTTATTATATACTGCCGGTGATGTTGCATGAATTGGTCATATACATAGTTAACGCAATAAGCCGTTGTGCAAAGACACCGGATCATATCTTTACGAAAAGTATCAATATTCTAAATCACTAGCCGTTATTTAATCAATACTGTTAGAAAAGTTGCTTTAAGTGAAATACTTACATTTTATTCAACGAAAAAAAAACGCTGCGACAACCGATGCCAATGCGATGGTATACTGGTCGGTGTAGTTTTCGACCTACTTAAGAGAATATGTCGTTTAAAAAAATCTGAAGAAACATTTTGTGCAAGAGATCGATATACCAAAATCAGCAAAAGCTACTTCATTTATTCAATGCAAAAAAAATATTAAAACAGTTGTTTTGAGTGAAAAACTTACGAATATTGAACGTCTCAACTATGTCGCGCGAGTCGAGGAAACCGGCGGAATTCGACCTATATTTATGGCAAGCCGTAAAGACGATCGTTTTTAATTTTACTACTTTATCCAAATTATGTCAACTTTTTATAACAACCAGGCTTGACATAGCGCTTTATAAAACACATACACATATATTTGTATTGAATATATAACGTTAATGTAGTAAATTTTTTCTCGTATATTTAACACATTTTAATTATTCCTACTTTTATGACAAGATTAGCTTGCCATACATCTACCACAAAAAAGGCTATTATTGTCACGTGGCCAAGAACTAGACATGCGTTAGTAGACGCTCAATAATAATGTCTGGTAAGCATGCAAAGTCGTTTTTTTAGGTATGTATATCATAAACGTGTTCCATGTTATATTATATATCAAAATATATTTTGCTGAGACAAGACTCTGTATCGTTATTGTCGGACGCTGTGACGTCTCTAACGCGATATCAAGCGAGATTTCAATGGATCGAAAACTGGCGTGGGTCGAAAACTGCACCGGTAACTATATCTCGCAATTTGGTCATGGCGGCTGTGAATAGCCTCGTTCTACGGTAAAGACGCAGCGCGTTGCTAAATCAACCGCACGGGGCCGTTCGTTAATTTTCCTGTGATTAATAGTATAATTAATTGCGGGTAGTTTGGCTAAAAAGGGAAATATGAAGTATGTTTCTCTCACCATCATCGATTTTTACGATTTGTGATGCGCTAGTGCTGCCACTTTGTGCACTAGATACTAAAAACGTTTCAAAAACTTGTTAACGTAAATTGTCTTCGACAATTTTAAATTAGTAGGACAGTTATTATCTTAGTGAACCATATATACGACTAATGGCGTTTTTAATGTAATATCCAGTAAGATTTCAAAGCTTACGCTAAGGGGTCACCAATTTGTGAGAGTGACCAAACCATGCAAGGTAAATATACTAAAAGACCCGGACAACTGCAAAAAATTTACGCGAGCACGCGCAAACACACAAGTTACCACGGGCATGGACATATATTTAATATTTTAAATATATGTCCATGCCATGGTTACCGCATTGCAAATTGTTTTAGTCCATTTATTAATAAAAACACATTTGTTCCTAATAAATTTAATAAAAAAATCCATATGTAAATATATGTGACGGCCACATTTACACAATTGTGTACTATATTATGCTAACCGTAAGACTAAGTCCATAAGCTGCTGCTGCCACCCACTGATCTATATATAACCATATATAGATCAGTGCTGCCACCATAGGGTGGAGTCCCCCATTGTTACTGTTTTAGGGCCATAACCCGAACATGTATTGTGGGTTTGGCAGAACAAACTTCAATGCATTTTTTAAAACTCAAAATAACCTTGTTTACAGTGTGGCCCGAAACAAGTGTACTAAGTAACGATGCAATTAAAAAACATTCAGTGTCTCCTATGTGTGTCAGATGTCATCAAAATCGGAGTGGGTTGAAAACATTGCTAGTAGATTTTATATGAAAGTTCATTATTCAGGCGAAGCCTCAAGGGGCGTGTACATGGAAGGTTACTGAGTGACATCAAGGGTCGTGTACATGGAAGGTTACGGAGTGACATCAAGGGTCGTGTACATGGAAGGTTACTGAGTGACATCAAGGGTCGTGTACATGGAAGGTTACTGAGTGACATCAAGGGTCGTGTACATGGAAGGTTACTGAGTGACATCAAGGGTCGTGTACATGGAAGGTTACTGAGTGGCATCAAGGGGCGAGTATATGGAATGTTACAGAGTGACATCAAGGGCCGTGTACATGGAAGGTTACTGAGTGACATCAAGGGTCGTGTACATGGAAGGTTACTGAGTGGCATCAAGGGGCGTGTACATGGAAGGTTACTGAGTGACATCAAGGGCCGTGTACATGGAAGGTTACTGAGTGACATCAAAACTGAAAAAAGATTCATTATACTTATGTTGTATGATAACAACTTTTTAAAGTAAGATAAATGGAAGCTATATTTCCTAGTAATAATCTAGAGCTCAAAGTTAAACCAGTGTCTTAGTGGAATAATGGCGGCGATTGTTCAATATATTAATTGTAAAATTGGATTTGCGCTCTCCGTATAAGGGTGAGATTACTATAACTATTTTGTAATTATGTTTGACGTAAAGTTGTTCGAGTGCTTCAGCTCCTATTTGAACCAGCTGCCCCCATTTGCCTTTGCAATGATGGATGCTCAGCCCCTGATAAGTAAGATTTGTATTTGTAGAACCAAAGATGTGACAAGTGATGCTGGTTCATGTACATTTGAAGATGGGACGATTGGGAACATTGCTAAAATCTACGGTGATAGGCGTTGCCTTTTTCGTTGCATGGCAACTTACCTTCTGGGTGAACTCCAAAAAAGCAAACGAACAGATTGCGGAATATCTTAACTGGAACGAGAAGAAAGAGACTCTGCTGATCTATTACGGACCGTAAGACGTGAAGTTACTGGAACGTGAAAGTGACTTCCTTAGCAGAAATTAAACAAACTGGCTGTTCCTTTTGGATAGGGATCTAGATATTCACTACGTTTCGATTTCTAGCCGGATCCAAGAGATGTAAAAGCCTGGTGAATATGCTGAGTACTTGGAGATCACGGTAATGGCATTTATTGTAAAGTCGCCTATTGAAGTTTACCAAGTGAAAGGTAATTACTTGCATCTTCTGGCTAGATTGCCAACAGAGGCATACGGTACAAGAGAACTACTGTGCATTGCGAACACTATGAGCACACATGTGCATGCATTTTGACCTGATAGTGGTACTTGAAAAGCATGGCAACAGCTATTCTGGAACAGTGCTGGAGAATGCTGTCATGTTGGGAGACACAGCTGATGATGACATCAAGAATTTACCCCCAGCATATGTGATCGATCCTTGTAGCCAGAGCAGCAGTTTGAGCAGCGACGAGGCAGCTACGTCACAGAGTGCTACCCAGACATCTAGTGATCCTGCAGCCTCGAGGGAGTTAACTTGTGATGTCGACACAGGAGCAGACAATGAAATACCAGTACGTGCTGCTCAGTCTACGGATATGCAGTCACACTAGTCTAGATTCTGCTTCACAAAATGACAGTTCTTTCCACATCCCAGGAACAGTTGGACACGACACAATCCGCGATCCACCGGCTTGCCTGCCTATTGGGTGTCCGACTAGTGCAACATCAAAACCACAACATGGCAGCACTTCCAAGTTAGCAGGAACAACTGAAGATAGCACAACTGAAAAGCTACCTACACCAGATGTTGGAAAGACACCCTTCCAACCAAAAAAGTCAAATTCCTTAAACGGTCGTTTAGAAAAACAAAGACTGTATACAGAAGCTTTCAAGCTGCCTGGTTTGATCTCTGGTTATGGCTTCACTATGACGAATCTCTTGACAAGACATTCTGTCACGTTTATGCTACAGCCTACAAACATAATCTAATCGCATCGTTAGTACTAGATTCTGCGTTTATATCACGTGGTTTTGCCAATTGGAAGGATGCAAATGCAAGTAAAATGGGGTTTCCATCGCAAGACAGGTCTGATTGCTACAAGGAAGCAGTTGAACGCCTGCTGACTTTACCTGCGAACACACGTGATGTCGGCGAACATTTCTCAGCAGAGAACGAAGATGAAAAGCTACTAACAGAAAGAATTTGCTAAAGGTTCTGTCAAACCTACGATTTTGGGCAAGGCAAGGCCTCTCCATGCGAGGACACAAAGATGAGAATTACTCTAATGTTATCCAGTTGTGTAGGCTACGCGGTGAAGATGACCCCCGTTTGATGGCATGGCTTAAGAAAAAAACAGACAAATACACAAGTGCGGAGATGCAAAATAACATGTTGCAGATCATGGGCTTGACAATATTGCGAGAAATAGCTACCTGCTTGCAGAACTCGGATTTTTTCTGCATCATGGCTGACGAAACGAGTGATTTATCGAACCACGAACAGCTTGTGATTTGCATAAGATGGGAAGACGATAAACTGGAGGCCCGCGAAGATTTCATTGGTCTTCAAAAATTAGAACGCGCTGATGCATCATCCATTACAGCCTTGGTCAAAGATTGGTTAATACGAATGAATCTGTCCATACATAAAGCTAGAGGGCAATGCTACGATGGCTGCAGTACAATGTCAGGAGCGAAAACAGGCGTAGCCACACAAATGAAGAAATCCGAAACATTCGTTGAATCTGGCTTGCGCCGATTGTATCAGACGAGTAAAAATTATGAAAGAGGCATTAGATACCAGATATGAAATAACAAAACTCGTCAAAAAATCCCCAAAACGTGATGCAAAACTGCAACAAATTAAAGAACAGTTACAACATGAAACTTCTGAATCATCCCCAGGCATTCGTTTGTTGTGTCCTACGCGACGGACTGTTCGGGCATCAGCCATTCATAGCATCGTAGAAAATTACCCCGTCCTGAAGGAACTGTGGACATGGTCTCTGGACAACTGCTCAGACACGGAAATGAAAGCACGGATTCGAGGTGTTGATTACCATATGATGAAATTTTATTTTGTTTATGGACTTGGTTTGGACGAATGTATACTTCGTCATGCTGACAGCCTAAGCACAACTCTGCAAAGGCCAAACTTGTCAGCGGCCGAGGCACAGTCAATTGCATCCATGACTGTGAACACCTTTAGCAATTTACGCTCAGAAAACAATTCTGACTTGTTTTGGGCTGATGTCATGAACAAAGCCGAAGAGAGAGAGACATTGAAAAACCTGCACTGCCAGGACGCAGCCACACTTTCTTTTAAGAGAGTGTGGCTTGAAACAGGGGAATTTTTGCCTGTAATTCGCTACAACGACATATCCGTACAATGTTTCATATAATGTTGATAATAATGCTTAATTAGTATTAAACTGAAAATGTCTTCATTGTTGTTTTCTTCCAAGAGTACTATGTTGTCAGTATTTCCACATAGTTTGAGGTACTTTTAAATGAAACAGATGGAAACAACAGGCGTGATATGATATGATATGATATGATATTAGGCATGTGTAATGGTGAAGTTGTGCGGGCACTTCAATTTAGCAGCATTTATTCACCAACAACCAGCACGCATGTGATAAACATTGTATATCAACAGTTTACACAAATAGTCTTGTTTTTGCTTGTACAACCAGCTGGGCTTTAAGTTAACACTGCCAACTGATGATGCAGAGATGATAGAAACTCCTGAAGATACTGCATATGGTCAGTCTGTGCCTGACACTGCACCTTGTTCACCACAGATCTAAATCGGAAGATTCTGAAATGGAGGATTCCAACAATAACTTAGGAGATTTTATTGTCGCATGGTCCTTTTTGGTTTCTTCGGGTTTTGGCATCATCTAACTTTGCTATTTATTATTTGTTGAAAGTGTCCAATATAAGTGCGTTGAAGGAGAGCAGAGTCTATGAATACGGCAGTGAATGTGTTGTAGGCACCACGCATGGTTAAAGAACAAGGAAAGGGGCATTTATTCAAACTAGACTGTACGAAAGAAGTTGTATGCCACATACATTTGAACAGATGCATTTGTGTGAAATTGCTACAGAGGAAACAGCTGTACTTCCTAAATGTGGCTGAACAAAACAAAATGATCTGCTGTATAAAGGTTTTAATTGTTTCGTTATGAAACAGGACTGGACTGCAGCATATTTGTCATCAGTGATATATTAAGCTCTTGCGTTATTAACGCTATTTCTTATTTGAATGTGTTTTTCCCATTATTTCTAGTTCATTCTAGCTGGCAATGACAATTAATTGCTTTATACATGCACAAATTGATGTAAAATGTTCTTATGGTTGGTGTAGCAAAATGTCAATATCTAATAAACTGCTTCCATCATCTTAAAAATGTGTTCAGGAGTTGTGTACGAGATGTCACTCTATCACCACTCTATTTTACCTTCTCAAAAATAGTTTGTTTTACCCCATGACACATTTAGGCACAAACTCAGTAGATTTATTCTTGAATGTACGAACCATCCCTGTGAATCCACGAGCACGCCTTCAAATACATATACGCGGAACTGACAGCTACACACTAATTTAAAGTACAGGTTCTGCCATTTTGATCATTGAACGTACCACATATTTGGGGCATATTGACATAATAAACCATTTATGGAAAATTATGACCTCTTATTCCACTGAAAGTTTAATACAACGCCAGTTGATTAATTGTAATGGTATTTATTTAGTTGCTAGTTTCATATAATAGGCCTGTATGCATTAGAGCGCAACGAATATTTGTTATTACTTAACCATAACAATGGTCCACTTTGTGGTCCCTGAAAGTGCACTTAGTGGGGGATCGTGGTTGAACAATGGCGCCACACGGTGGACAGGAAGTGAAGTCATTGTGCTCCTAAACCCACATATGCGTGACGGTGACGAATTGTTTTGAATAGATCAAACAACGACAAAATGCTATTTTTGTAAACAGCTATAGTATATAGATAGAGAAATGCTACCAATATGTTGAAGTCATATAATGTGTTACGGTCAATATTTGTTAGTTCAAAAAATTGCATCCCAGCTACGGCGTCCTGTAATAATGGTAAGGCTGTATAAGTCTGCTGCACGTACGGGTCACTACTACCTGTCCCTGTCTTTTGGTGACTTACCTGACACTTGTGCGCCGAAGAATATGGAAATACAACATATCAAACAACACTTCCAAGCAGTATGTGATCTAAAGGCCATACTGCATTCAGCGATGCCACTATGCTCCCGTGACTTGGCGAGTTGTTTTCTAAGAGCGGAACGAATCCTAACGAGGAAGTCAGTGACAGTGTGTACTTCCTCGACGTGACTTGTGTCCTGTCCACTGTGTGGCGCCACTGCAGAATCAGTGACTGGGTCAAGTCAACCCCACCTAATTTTTGAGATCAACCTCTTACCTAGCACTGCCTACCAAACCCCCTCAATATGTCTCTCTTCTGCGGGATATTTTTTGAAGAAGGTTTTAATTAATATTTGTTCCGATGGTGGTGATATCTACCTACCGGATGTCTTTTAAGCGAACGATGCAAGACCCCTGATCTGTTTATCGGCCATTCTACGTTAACTTGCTACACATTTTTTATTATACAAGAAGCGTTTTCAACACAGAAATGAGGGGTTGTTACCTTGTACCGTGTTGTTACAGTGATTGCATTGCATTTTTTGAAGAAGGTTTAATTAATATTTGTTCCGACGGTGGTGATATCTACCTACCGGATGTCTTTTAAGCGAACAATGCAAGACCCCTGATCTGTTTATCGGCCATTCTACATTAACTTGCTACACTCGTTTTTAGATACACATTTTTTTATTATACAAGAAGCGTTTTCAACACAGAAATGAGGGGTTATTACCTTGTACCGTGCTGTTACAGTGATTGCATAATAAGGATGACAACGTATTTAGCATGACTATCAAGGGCGCAGCTATACGTTTAAATTTATGTGAAAGTACAAATCCATTTTTAAATCAAACTGTATGGGAAGGCAGTGTTAGTTGAGCCACTGGTATATTATTTATAGAGATTTGTTTGCCAAAAGTTTTTGTATGAATGTTTTCTTTGGGGTTTAAGCAAACAGAAAATAAATGGTGGCAAATTTAGTTTAAAGTTTTTTTAATGGGGTCTCAAATATACCTACCGCTAGTGGCTGTATTATCGATATGCCAACATCAATGTTAATAAAGAAAAATCGTAGAAAAAACTTAAATAAACCATGGACGTTTTAGAGCCACTAGCCCATCTATTGTACGAATATGATTTCAGTATCTTGAATATCTTTGAATTTATTGCAATAAACATGACATTGTACTCTGATATCCTATTTTGTTCTTGCCAATGCTATATGCTATTTGTGTTGGATTCACAGTCAGGCAATGCAATTGGAATTATAAATTAAAGTAATAATTACATTTCACAAATTGCACTTTATTAAGTCTCTTACTTCACACATAATCAGGAGAGTTACTGGTGGGGATGTAAGTCCCTGGTAGGTTTACTCAAGCCAGGCAGTCAAACGAAGTGTAGCCGTTCACAAGGGGATATGGCTCCCATCCGATGTGAGACCAACAAAAGGACAAAGAAAACAACGTATTTGGACAACTCAGCAGTCACAGTCCCTCTATGACATAATTAAGTATTTAGTGACAAAAAAATGTATTCGCTTTAGTGTGAACAATAAGAAATTCCAGACAGAGCATCTAGCTGTTTTGACCAAAACCATGTTGCTACTTTTACATGCCTTCTTCGTGGGTTAACCTATGTTCTGTGGTTTCCGCAGTCCACGCACTTGCACAACGCCGTGCAAAGCAAGCCATTCTTATAACACGAACAGTTGGTCTTCCCTCTATACGAACTGAGGTATTTTGCGACGGTTTCTTTTTCCAAACATCCAAATGACTGGAATGTTTTTAACAATTTCGTCATCGGGTGCAATTGCAGCACATCTTTCCTTTATGTCAATTGTTCGGTAGAACTTTCCTCTGCCAGTTAGTAGCTTCAGTCGACCTGGTACGTGTATTGTGCAAGTTGCAGCTAGATTCATCAGCAGCAGTAACACGTCTGTGTATGGAGACCACATATAGATATGTCGAATTGCTGTGCCTTACATCAATCACATGGCCTCCTCGTGACTTTGGGTCGATAGGTTCTTGTTAACAATGTTGTCTTTGTTAGTGTATGTTGTTATTCCAAAGACAACAACACGCCCTTGTTCACTCACAACGAAATGATCCGGCAATCGTTTGCCAAGATATTCTGTAAGTTGCGACTTGGTGTCAACATGGGACAACAGTAGTTTCATGGGCGCAGTGCGCTTGTTCATTGAGTATGATGAACTTGACTGGCTGTGTAGTTCCTGCTCTCTTGGTCCGTCTTTTTTTCCTTCAACGACCCAGTGATATACCTGTCAAATATAATTCGGCCTTCTGAGTAACCCTTCATCAATCTGTCGATATGCTTAATGAACAAAGTCACGTATTTTGTCCAAACCCGGCAATGTTGTCATGCTTTGTACAACAGCTTAAACAAACTACAATGTATGAAGTTATGCAGACGCCGATTTTTCAGTCAAAGAGTGGTGGATGTATGGAATTCCTCGTCCAACAATATTATATCTGCACCATCTACTAACATTGAAAAAAATAGAATATATTTTATAAAAATTGGGTTAAGATATGGGCAAACTATAAAAGGCTTAACCCTAGCCTTACAAATGCTCATCATTTATAAGTGTAAGTGTTGTCCATCAATAATGATCACATTGTCTCTGTGGTAGTTCTGGCACGTCTTCTGTAAGCATGTCCACTGCCAAATACACCTCAGTGCAATAAACTCGACTATGTAGCTCTGGGTTAATTGGGGCTGTATGATCGCACACGGCCGTGGTGCTGTGGTTATTACCGAGTTTACTGAGTGGTGGTGAATATCGCTCTACTTCCTTCATAAAGGAAATGCTGTCACTCGGAATCAGTAGTGTTCCATGTGTGACATAGAGTGATCTTAGTGTGACTGCCATCTCGTAGTTCCCGATGGTGTCCCCCAGTTTGTCCACCATATTTAAATGTGACTGTTAGATCACCAAGAAGCGAACAAGTAACTATCGATCTGCGCGAAGTTTCATCACCTTGTTTCCAACAACAACGCTGACTTTCTTCACACATGTGCTGTGAGTCTTCAGTTTCTCCATCCTATCCCAAAGAAACATGGGAGAGGCATCAACCAATCTGTCGGCCACAAACTCATCGTACCGTGATTAACCTTTCTCATCCCTGTGCAAAATGTCGTCTAGCATTTTCGGGTACTTGATTTTCTCAGCGTTGCTTGACGAACGTTGAGCAACAGTTCCCGACATATGGTAGTGCTCTTTTGGACACGTGCCAGTTAGAGATGAGTATTGATTTTGAAAATCACTAATGATAGGAGTCCACTCTGGTGCTGTAAGTAAAAAACGGTTTAGTTCAGATTCGTTTTGTGTTATTCCCGTAATCCCTCTCGCTACTTTCAGTCCTCTGATTTGTTATTCTAGCGTCTGGTCCACAAAGAGGTTAGTGAATGGTGTTCCTGTCTTCTTGACACAAACATCACCTTCTTTGAGCGCTTTTGATGTTTCAGGACTCTCTCTCTCTCTCTCTCTCTTCAGCTGATTCATTTGGGCGAGGTGTAATAGCATCAGTCGTGCATAATTATAAAGGTCCTGGGCAAAGAAATATTTGATCTGATCATCGAGAGCCGCCAAATAGTCTTCCCATTCGCCTTGTCTGTATGCACGAATGATGTGTAGTAGGCACTCAACTTGTTGCACGTAATTCGTGAGGAATTGGCCAACTTCTCCACTGCAGCTACTTGTCGTCTCGTTCTCGACCCTCTCTGTATAGTGTGTACGTATATCATCGAACACATCAACACACTGTTTATCTCGTCTGTGCAGACATTCTCGTAGCTTGTGACATTGTTCTACAAAGGAGAGTCGTTGGCATATCACCAAGAACTTTTCCATACTTCATGCTGTAGCATGCCAAGGCATTCACAATGTAATACTCCACACCTCTTTTGAATGCCTTTCTTTTAAATATTAAATATATTATGTGGAGTTTTTCTGCGCGTGAAACCCAGTTTGTGCTTTCTTGGGTAGATCGTATCCTGATTGCTCTCTCTTAGAGGTCCAGGTCAAGGGTGATCAGCTTTCCGCTCTGGCCACATCACAACAGCTGATATGTTCTGTGTCACTGTCAACACAGTGTACACTATTGCATAATCCGTTGGTGCTTGTCGGAAAAGTGGTGCTACGACTTCACTCGTTGTCCTAGAAAACTTCTCATATTTTGTTGGATGCAGACCATGTTGGCATCACATACGTCTTTTGAGAATGTGTAATGTGCGTGTCAGAGCTTCCATGTAGTTCCATTGTTTCACGATGCGTGTACTGACCGTAGCTACTTTCACTTTCTGATGTCATAGAGCTTGATGCATCCTCGATAGTTCTGCTGATATGTGCATCTGCGTGGTTATCTGGGTCATTTTGTGACATCTGTCCATGATGATCATGATGATCAGTGTTGGAGTTACTGGCATCGTACAAACACTCAGGCCTGGCTGTGCAACGTTGTATACTACCATTACCCAAGTGAAATGCTAACATCCAAGACCGGTCCATTACACCATATCTCATATCTCTTCAACAAGCCTGAACGGGAGTTGAATTGTAAATCTCAAACTTGATGGTTTTGGGGACAATGAATGGTTATGCACGGTAGATTGTATCTATTTGTATAGGAGTGATCTTGTCTGGAATAGCCAGGGGTTCGTTAACGACCGCGCCATCCTTTGTTTCCTCTTGGTTCATGAAAATTACTGTTCCGTGTAATATGTTTTGTCCATCTAAAGAAGGGCAATATGTCTACAAAAGATCAATTTATTGATATGGCTCAGAGGGGAATCTTGCATTTAAAAAAGGCTTTATATTTCCTGTTCCATAACTAGATGCCAGGTTACTATTTTTATGTTACCATTTTCATGTTCGATGCGTCACGAATGGTGAGGTTTACTTTCGACTCGAAAGTCGAATAATAATGGCAATATCATGGACATAGGCAGTAGTACCCGAGTTATGGTGTGTTTATATTAATGCATGCGACAGGAAGTGAGGAATGTAATAGCATCATAGCAATAACAGTGACGTATTGCCGAATGGCTTCTTCATACGGTTCATGCGAAGAACTGAAAACGTGCTTTGGCATAGCCATACCATAGCCATAGAAGTGTTTACTTATGACGTCAGAGTTCCGGTGCTAGAATAGCTAATGATTATGTATATGTAAATATGTGTACCTGCATGTTACTGTTTGTTTGAATTGTGTATGATTCAACAAGACCCGCCATCACATTTTACACGATTGAACCGCGTGCAATCCAGTTCTTTACAATGATATTGAAATAGCTGTTAACATAAACCGGTGTCCTGGCCGCGAAATTGCGAAACGTACCCGGTATAGCACAGTCGAGACTAAAACCACGCCCATTCGCTATTACCATTGGTCGAGAGCGAGCGGACGGGATTAACGATGTATCAACAACCTTTCAGTCGGCTGTTTTTTTTCTCAAATAATAAATAAACCTGGCAAAGTGTGTGTAGTGTCCAACGAAAGCAATTGGAAACGTTTAACAAATATCACAAAATAATCACATTTTAATAATGATCCCTCTTGTAGGTAAGATGATACAAACATCACAACAGCCATAAACCTGTCAGGGTAGATTTTTATTGAGGCAGTAACCTAGCCAATTAATTCTCCGCATCTTTGAGAAATCGAAATTTTAAGCATGGTAACTCAAAGAAGCATATTGTATACATACTAAACAAATAAATTTTAAAATGTATGAGTAGTTGATAGTGGTCTACATGTGAGATGGAAAGTTGGCGGTCAGCAGGGACTTCAACTTTGGAAAATTGTTTCTCAAAAGTTGGTGGTCCACATATTAACATAAAATGTAATCAACATTTGCACATGTCAGTTTTGGAAGTACGTATTTTGTATATGTTGATTTGTTATGTAATTAGCCAACCATTTGATTGAAAGACGTGGTATGCATGTTTTGTATTACTCTCTTTTCTGCCTTAGGCCTATATCTTCAGTATATTAATGTCTAGAGTCTAGAGCATGTCGCCGCTCGCATTGTAATTCCACTATAAAAGTGTTTCAAATAGACATGCTTTTCCTGAGTTAGTTATTACATTTAACCATCTAATTTGTCCAGTTCGATATACTGCCAGTCATGCCTAAGAGAGACAGAAATGCAAAACGAAAACAAGAAGAGCTACAGAAATCTGCCGCAAAATTTCAAAGCCTAGACACAATTTTTCGACGCAGCCTCAATGACTCATTGCCAGAAATACCCACAATGCCGCCAGGGAACTATGATCCGTCCGCTGCCATCACATCTGATGTCACTCCCAAAGACAAAGGTGTACCACCAGTCATAGAGATTCTGCCTTCGTCGTGCTCTCGCCCGAGTACCAGTTCATCAAGCAGCCATGATCCGTTCACTGCCATCACATCTGATGACACTCCCAAAGATAAAAGTGTACCACCAGTCACAGAGATACTGCCTACGTCGTGTTCTCGTCCGATAGCCAGTTCATCAAGCAGCCATGATCCGTTCACTGCCATCACACCTGACCACACTCCTGGTGACAAAGATCACCACCTTACACAGACACCTGGTCAGGAAACCGACAACGCAACGACAGAGACCGTCAAGTTCCCGCACACCGACGTACAAAGGAATTCCGTTAACTATTGCAGATGTTGTCAACAAATTCCCCGAGCTTCGCTCATTTTCAACAAAGAAATGTGTCCGAACAAGGGCTCACATTCTATGCACAACATGTCAGGAGCATGAGGAGATGGCAAAGAAAAGTTCTAAAAATGGCACTATAGCAATCGCAAGCGGCGTCAGGGCGGACTGTAGTGATAGGCTGGAAAGGGTCATTGACCATATGACCTCTAAACCGCACATAGCAGCAACAAACAAGAAGAAGATGGACGAAGCCTGGGAAGAGTGCACAACGTCGCATCCATGGCTACGCGCACTCACTGCTTACAATAAGACTGTTTTTGCGATGCTTCTGCGAATGGCCGTCGACGTATACAACGATGTTGGACCACAAGTTTGTAAGTGGACGGATGGCTAACAGTGATGGTAGCGTAACGAGTGTGTTCGTCGTCATGCATTCGCCAGAGAAGAACGGCGCCCCTGGACTACTGGAAGCGGTGAACAAAGCTTTGGATCTGACCGGAGGTAAAGACACGAAGCTCGTCGGTGTCACCACTGACGGCGAATCGGCAAACATAGGCAGACATGGTGGGTTATGGCGTTTGCTTGCTGACCAAGTGCAGAGAGGTCTGGCAACTTTCTGGTGTGCTGCTCACCGGTCGGACTTAGCCATTGAGTCGGTCGTCAGCACCGTACCGGAGCTGGGCATCTGGAAGTCTAATCTACTGGGGCTCGTGCGATAGTTCCGGACGCCGAGAAGGATGAAGATGTTGTCAGCGCAAGCCGGGAATGTCAAACAGTTCCCCTGGCACCACGATGTCAGGTTTGCCCAGCACGAGCTGCAGCTGGTGGATGCTGTGCTGAATAACCTACCAGTCTGCATTAAGGTGTGGGAACAGATGCAGGCACCAGAAAGTACCAGATATTTGAAACACTCCAGAAGAAGTTGCAAAGGAGTGATTTGTTCATCAGCGATCTTCTCACTGTGACTGGCGCTGCCGTCAAGAAGTTGAGATTGATGAGGGTTGGACCATTCCCGGGAAGAAGAGAGGAGAAAGAGAGTTGCCCAACCGATAGCACCAGTGAGGACCAGCGAAAGTGGAACCACCAGTTCGTTTGTACGAACCGCCGTAATGCACGAGCAATCAGGCTGGAGGTCGTGCAAGCATCCCACGAATAGCTATCTGAACGCATGCACCCGGAGCAGGAGGACGTCATCAAAGACATGAAGGGGTTGGTGATACCACGCAACCAGGGATCATTCGTTGAGCATGGCGTGCGCGTCGTCGGGCGTCTTTTTCCAGACGAGGCATCTGACTTTGCGGACGGGGCAGCCGAGCAATGGGAGAACATGGTGAATGTGCCGTTCCTGCCTGATGGCTGTGATCTCGGTTGTAAGATGACTGTCAGATTGCGGCAACTTCTGCCAGTCACCACAGGTTCAGTTCAGAAGTTGTTGGCATCTCTGGCTCCACACTCTATGCAGACCGAAAGGATCGTGAGCCACCACAACCTCGTTGTCGATAATCACCGCACCAGCATGTCGCCCGCCTCATGGTGGCACTGAATGGTGTGGGCACCGCCTACTTTGACCCCCGACCCGCTGTCGTCAAATTCCTGGAGAAATCCAGAAGATGCGGGGCTCCAGATTGGGATATCTACGGGCACCGTGAATTCGTTAGGAAATTCACCCGCGAAACGGGGCTCGTCTAGTAAAATTGAGACGACTGTCAAACGTACTGACTTGCAAGTTGCTAGAGACGTGTCATGTTTCTCTAACTACTGCATGTGTTTGTAATAACAAATTCTGGGATATAAGTGTAACATTAATTTTGTATGTATGTATGTATGTATGTATGTATGTATGTATGTATGTATGTATGTATGTATGTATGTATGTATGTAATGTATGTATGTATATATGTATGTATGTATCTATGTATGTATGTATGTATGTATGTATGTATGTATGCAAGTATGTATGTATGTATGTATGTATATATATATATATATATATATATATATATATATATATATATATATATATATATATATATATATATAAAGCTTTCATACATTCCTAATTTTATGTAAATAATAATTAATAATGCGTAAGCTGCCCTTTTCAACCATTTGGAATGCCCTTTTAGGACATTGCCCCCCCCCCCAGTGAAAATTCAATAAAAAACGCCCTGGACTGGTTTGTGCGGTTCGGGTGCCTCGGCGTATCCACAGTGATCAAGGGCGCAACTTTGAGAGCACATTAGTTAAAGACGTATGTGCAAAACGTCGTACGACGCAGTATCATCCCCAGGGGAATGTACAGGCAGAGCGGTTCAATCGCATGCATGCGTCCACTACTTACTTACCATATTACCTGATGTCTGGGAGGGAACCTAAACTCTTGGATCATCTGCTAGCCGAACCCTCAGCCGAGGCCAACTAGATTTGTGCATCAACGACACCTAAGATATGCTTTTCGGATGGCCACAAGATGCAGCGAAAAGGAGGCACTGAAGAGGAAGACACGGAACGACAACTGTGTGAATGCGACATAATACTGGGTGCCGAGTCTTCGTCAGGGATTTAAGGATTCGGGGCGAACAAAGATGCAGGACAGATGGGAGGAATAGCCATATCAAGTGGCGGCCCGACCGGATCTTGAAGAGAATGTGTATGTTGTTACACCTCTCCAGTCGGCGGTTCCGTTAAGGACGTTACACTGAGATGCGTTTCTGGACGCTCGAGAATTAGTGCCTGAAATGGAAGCAGACAGTGAGCAGAAGAAATGTCATACACCCCGGACAGGTCCATGAGTTCTGCTCCGTCTGGCAATCAGGAGGAATGAGACTGGGAGGTTGTACTGATGAGGTTGCCAACGAATTGTGGACGATTATTCATTAGAAAGTCTGGGCATTGAGGGAATCGTCTAGGCGGACTGCTGGACGCCATGTTAACACCAATATACTTCCATGTGCGGTGGCACAGGAGTCTAAAATCGCGGCCGGGGAGGGCCGAGAGTGCTTGTCACTATCGCTCAGATGCAGTTAGTGTAGATGCTATTCAAACCTGTCGTTACATAATAACATTTTCGGATGAGGTGTCGTTGTCAAGGATAACAACAGTTTTAGAAGGGGAGTGTGTAACGGGGATGTATAGTTATCGAGGAAGACGTCATTCTCGCAGTAACTGTGGAGTAATGCTTTCACGCTGTGAGGCCTCGACGACGATGCCACTCAGCGTCTTCCATGATGTTACGATGGTGGTCGTATGACTACGTGGTGTAGGGTGACGTAACAAGGGAGTAGGTCACTAGACGTAGTTTTATAAGTGACTGGGGACACCATCTATGTATGGAGGGTCACCAAAATAGGCCAGTGCAGAACATAACATAGTGTTTATTGTTATGACAATAGTAAAACATTAAGTGACATCAAATCATTGCATAATCCTTTGCTTCAAGTAAAACAGTTTTCACAGTCTCTCTTGCTGAAAGCGCCTCACCATTTCTTCGTGGTGTTGGTCTCTTTTGGACGACAGGAGGATGAGGCTGCTGAGGCGTTACCTTCTGCTTGACGAGAGTCTGGCCATCCATGGCTCTGATGGTGATCTCTTAACCAACTGGCAACTAAGGTCGGCCGAGCAAAGACAACTATGTGGCAGTGGCGCTAATTCGTCGATACGCCATCAGCAAAATGCGACTGCGTGGAAATCGGGACAATGTTCCTCCTCCTCTGTTGCCGACTACAGGACGATACTACCAAGTGACGTGCAGTGAATGCAGGAAAGTTACTGCTTCTTACGCGCATGTCAAAAAGCTACTGGTGTATGAACAACACTGAAGATAATACCCTAAACCCAATATGGCTGGCTACCAGTTGCAATGTAAAAAAGTGTTAGTATTATTATAGAGCCTAACTGCCAAGTTTCACTGTTCTTTATTTGACATGGCCACCGACATAGACATGTCGCTGACGGGCCAAGGCTTCGGTGCTTTCTGGTTTTCACAATAAAGCGGACTTTACAGGCAATATATGTTCGCCACGTTCTCAAAACTAATACAGTCTTCATTTTGTTAGTATTACGTCACTGCACAAAGAATAAGAAAATGTTTATTTGTCCCATTTACATATAATATAGTACAACAATAAAACATATTAACAAAACCAACAAAAAATACACCACACTCACTGAAACAATCAGTTAATAATGTGAACAAATAAAGTCATTAATAAAGTAAAAATGCAATGTAAAATTGTAATTACAAATTGATATATGGGAAGGGAAATCCCTATTAAGACCAAATTTGGTCGCCTCACTGTGTGAGTACGGGAAGTGAATCCACAACTCTTGCGGATGAGCTTTGTATTCACTACACTATTACACCTATCTACCAGTTATCGTGTTGATTAGGAACTGTACAACCGAATTAAAAGTCTACATGTTTCCATTGTCCGAAAATATCAACTTCACGGATTACCAATTACAATGTAGATGGACAATGTCAGTTTGCGGGAACAATAAACATTTTATTTTTAAGCTGAGCATGATTAGTTTGTCAAAGTCTACGCATACTTTATTTCACGCGTTACACAATGTTGCACAAAATTTAGCACACAGTGTAGCACACAATGTACACTGGACATCAATTCAACTGTACATTTGTATTAAGCAAATATAAGGAGTATATGCACCAATGAGGAGTCTACCTTGTCAATTGTCCTTGACACGTGAACTTGCAACCAATCGGTGAAACTGAACTGGCGCACAAAATACGTCTTACATGTTAGATTGAACTGTTCTGTGATAATAAATACAACCACAGTTACTAACATATGGCATTGGTCATGATGACAGGAATATGTTGACGCTGAGTGTCTGTCACATATCAGCATCTTGCTAAGTCACTTCAGCATATTCTGTATTATCACCACACATCACCGGCGTCTGCAAGAAAATACAGATATTTAATTTGGAAGATTAAATCAACATCAAAACATGCATATGCAAGCAAGCACACGCGCACTCGCATAAGCAACACCGTCCTTCAAACAATGTTGTAATAAAATATTATGTCATCGTAATAAGACCAGATCCTCGCACTAATAATCCTGTATTTTCTATTAATCGAAAATGTTCCATTTCAAAATGCACATTTAATCAAATCTAGAGTAATTTAAAGACACCAAAATATCATGGTTTCGCAATCCATTAGTTTTCCCTTTACAAATAAAAAATCCTTAACGCATATTATTGGGTAACATTGACCAATTCATTGTCAGACCAATGTGATTTTGAACGTTCCAGTGGTGGCTCCATTTCTCAATGTTAGAACACGTGAACATACATGATATTGGTATTTATTTTTACAAGTAAGTGTTGCTGAGGCAACAGAAAGTAGTGGTGCCCTGTGGAATACATACGTTGACATAGGTGTGCTTTGGTTGACTAATAGTGTCGACGTTTTCGTATGCTGTTCCTGACGCAGGTTGTTGTGTTGCTTCTGGTTCATCAAGGCTGGCGTAGGTTCCTTCCAGAAGGTTAACAAACAATTATAACTAATGAATTGTAGCGCAGAGCACATATGTAAATAGTTCGCACAATCTGCACAATAGTCACACCGAAAAGAGTTCACACTATAAATACGCCCCATTGATGCAACGACTAAATACCGGACCGACGAATGCACCCCTCCAGAAGGAAGCGCCGTCGTGGTCCAGAGTCTCACATGATTGTGCCCCAGCTAATAGTAAGTACGAAAGCAGTATATTGGCGCTGTGAGCAGAGTTATTCTACTTGTAATTATGTGTTGACATTTCCAAGCGGAGTATTACACCTGTTGCAAGTATTATTTCTGTGCTTTCGCTTTCAAGGGTTAATGTTTACAACTTACGATATAGTCAAAAGCGTAATAAAGAACCTGTCTGCTTCTAGTTACGCTTAGGTTAGTTTCGCAAGTAATGCTGAACGATTTGTTACAATATTGCTAGGTTCAACGTATACAAAATTTACATAGAAAATAAATTTTGGCGCCATAACCAGTTTTGGGCGTGGTCGCATGGAAGCTAACGCATTGTAACTTCGCGCGTTTGTTGCTTAGTTACACACAGCTGATTGGAATTGAAGTTAACCCTTACAAGAGTATTGTGTTCATTTCATTTTCATGTAGTTGATGTAAGTGTTGTTAAAGAATATTTCGATACTTTCGAAATTAATTGACAACACTAATTGTGTCACTGTCATATCAGGCTAGGACACTGACTGTTTTCATAATATAAATACCTGACATTATCGCCAAATCGCTGTGTAATAGACGCACGTTTGCGATTGTGTATCCTGTCCTTGAATTATATTTTTATATGTTAATATTTAGTTGCATTATTTTGGTGATTTATCTTGCTATTTTGTTCTAGTGACAAAAATGCATCAGTAATTGTTTATTACTAGTTATGTTTCTGAAATGTATAGAAACGCACTATAACATTTGGTCTGATTTTGAATGATTGTAATCAACGTTGTTATATACTATTACATTTCTAGACGTAGTTTGACATGACAACACAAACATGGCATCTATGATAAATATTTACACCTGCACTAAATTAGAACTATGGGCGTTGTTTCATGACGTTACTTCAGCAAATCAAAAGAAGCTTTGGAAGGTTGTGACGACTGATCGTCACGCATTGATGATCACGCATTGCATCGTGAAAAGGGGAACATATCCAAAACATGCCCAAACCCTCCAATCGAGAAAGTTGGACTACTTCACAAAGACACTCCGGTCGGCGTGAAACGTGAACTAGCTCGAGAGAAAGATGGCTCCCTAGATAGTTTTACGCTACACCAGGAAACGCCAGGAAACAAGCCCAAAGCATAACCAGAAAAGACGGTGGTCAAATAAAAGCTCAAACAGACGATATCATCTGACGGTCACTGGAATCAAGCGAACAGCTTCACCTGTTGTCGTACGATACCCAGAGGCTACCGTCGGGCAAGTGTCAGGTGTACGTACTCCATGTGATCAGCCCGGGTGAGTTATATGTGCAACTCGAGGGGAAGAGGTAGCGGATCCGGAGATTGGGCTAAGTTGTACGATACATAAGTTATACGGTAGTCTGGATGAAACGGATATGTTCTTAGAGAAACCCTTGGTTAGGATGCCGTGTTATGTCAATGAAGGGTGCGATTGGTACAGAGCCGTCGTCTGTGACAACACCGAAGCCGGTAAACGCGTCGTCAAGTATGTTGACTACGACAGCATTCTCACTATTGATAGGCAACGCGTAAAGGAGCTAGATTACGCTTTGTGAAGGTTGGCTCCATTGGCTATTCAGTGTTGGTTTATAACAACGCAGACTAGATGCCAGATGAGAATGGTGTGACAGCAATAGTGGAGAAACTGCCAGGCGACGGGAACAGCAAGATGACAGATACTGTACATCAAGGCTAGACCGAGGAGGCACAACGGATGTTTGCCACGTCTGTGGTGGACAAAACGTTACTGGCACAGTTTGTATCGGCCGAAGAGATAGGCGACGGAAACACACCAGTCCAATGCTATGTCGTACATTACCTGGAAATGGGAAATGTTTGTCCGTCAGCACCTGCTCGACTTGGTAGAACATTTAATAGAGGACTCGGAAGAAGCTGACGACGATGCTAGCGATGACAATGCCAACACTGACTTGATACACGTTGCTGACTCAGGCGAGTTGCTGCGCAAAGGCATGTTTAAACAGTTGACAAAGGACATGCATTAGTACTACACATCTCACACTACATAATACTTCCGTGTCGGTGTCGGTACTTTCTGCGAAACAAAATATGTCAGGGAGGAGAGTTGGTGTCGTGTCCGTGTCACCTGCGTTGACGCAGACGATGTTGGTGTATTCTACACCGACAACAGCAAAACTGGGACTACCGACGTATCGAGTGTGCGGTCACTACAGAAGTTCGCTACATTGCAGGCTCAAGCGGTGGCACGTCGACTCGATGGAGTTAAACCCTCTGACAGCGTGAGGGATGAAGATGCCATAAGACTTTTACCGAATCAACTTGTCACAGTAGTCAGAGGTTACTGACGTCACCACAAATGATATCTCTTACGCCATCAACCTGCTGGCCATGGGCATGTCAGTAGCGCAGAACATGGTTGCCGGCAGCTACCATCAAGAAACGGGACACAGTGACATTCGACCGTAGTGTTTCTGACAAAGAGTCGGATGTTGTAAAGTGCTCGGAAACACCTTTAAAGCCAAGCGATACGCTGGAAGTCGTCAACGTAATGGCAATTGTGTCGCCACACAACTTCTGGTGTCGATCAGCAAAATCACCAATACCGGAACTTTCTCTTTTGATTGATAACATTCAGAACTGTTACTCGCATTCATAGGCCGAATGTGAGGACGTTTGTGAACTGTTAACCAGCACACAATATCTGGAATGGTGAGAACTGTTACGAGAAAATTATCACGTCGGTTGCCGACAGCAACTACGCCACTGCCTGTGTTGTAGACTACGACATAATAGACATTGTACCCAGTTCAGAGGTCAGGATGATCTCTTCACTGAACTGTCCAAACAGGCGTTCATGGAATAAGACATGTTGATAGTCGTTCAATACTAGAATAGGTTGATACGACGTATATATTATTGGTAGGGATAACTATTCACAGAATAGGATAGGTTAGTAAGACGTACAGTGTATATATATTATTGGTAGGGGTAAATTTGAAGATGAAGATCGATGTCCCTGAGCTTATAGTCGGCTGCCGGGCGATTAGATATAATCTTGGATGAATTAGATAATCTAACCTGTTGGTGTCAGGGTTTTTGTATAATTGTGCGAATGCATTAGGATAGCCTGAGATACCCGTCGGTATCCGGGTTTTATTCAAGCTAATGTTAGTATTGGACTACCAAAACTATTGTGTATTTTTCTTTCGTTGCTATCCTAATTTTTTTATATATGTTGTAATCCTCAATAGTATACGACTATTTACGTGACATTCCGCATATATATTCCTCGTAACATGTCCCGTCCTTTTTATGATGAGGAGGAACATATTGCGGAGCACACGTGTAAATAGTTCGCTTTCACAGTTAATCCGCAAAATAATCATCCGCACAATAGTCACACCCAAAATAGTTCACACTATAAATACGCCCCATTGACTCAACGACTGAATACCGGACCGACGAATGCACCCCTCCAGAAGGAAGCGCCGTCGTGGTCCAGAGTCTCACACGATTGTGCCGCCAATACTAAGTGCGAAAGCACAATAGAACGGTTGTTTAAGTACGTTAACATGCAAATAAACATTATGTTTTTATATGTTTTATCGATGCACAACCAAGAATGTGTGTTTACTTTTATTGACGTTGAAACCTACGGACACAGTCTATGCACACCGTCAGACTGGCGGCCTGATGGAGTAGCAATTAACTATCATACATATCTGGGTTAGACACCACATCTTATCTCAAGACCTCCGACTACGACTGTACAATGCGTTTATATTTCCTGTGCTCACGGACAACATGGGCACGTGGGGACTAACACCAACGGAATGGGCCAGGATTGATGCATTGAACCGTCGTCAACTAAAACTGGTCATCGGCATCAGATACCCTCAGCGAATCTCGAACAACGCCCTCTATCGAAAATGTGCGTGCAACCTAATGAGCGTGTCTGCCACAAAAGCTCTGTGGAGTCTATTTGGACATGTGCTTCGCATGTCACTTGGCACCCCTGCACAGCTGGCCATAGACCAGTATTTCACATCCGCTGACGCTGTTGTCTGGTGAGGGCGACCACGAACAACACTCCCAACTGCCCTCGAAAAAGATTTGCAGGAAGTCGGCAAGTGTCTTCGAAACCAGCGAGGTCTAGAGTAGTCGATACCGCATGATTGTTCCCACTGTTGCAGCGAGGCAGTGACGCGAAAGTGCGATCACGCACGCACGCACGCACGCACGCACACACACATATGTATAAATCTACATATGTAACTTTGCAAACAACATATGTAACTTTGATTAAACATGTTTACAGGTAAATAAACTTTATATTTCTTTTGGCATACTCATATGTTTGGAATGTTTGTTTAAACTACAAACAACGGAGAATATGTAAATCATTATTGCCCTACCTCGGAGGTTTGAAGTATCTTCATTTGCACGATCTCTGAGAGTTTGATATTGTTTGGTGTCATCAATAGCGTCTGGAGATGACAACCTGGTGGCGTCGGACATCTCCATAGGAGTGTGTCGTTTTGTAGCATCTCTGCCAAATAACACATAACGGTGGAATTAAACAGTTCTCAATAATATAAACGTGTTGAATTTTGTAGCAATCATTATCCAATGTGACAAGTATGCAATATATTACGTAGCTGGTAACAAACGAGTTGTCCAATATCCACTTGTAAATAATTATTCTGTCACATTTAAAATCCTAAGTACGAATGGAAAATTGTGCTGATAAATTAATAGGAAAACAGTGAAATTAGCAAAATACATAGCATAATAAGTTTGTAGTACGCATTAAAGATGTCTTTCACGAACCAACTTAAAGCAGATGCTGAACCGAATTTTAAAAGATAGCATACCTGGCATGAGCAGCACCCTCTGAAACAGCAACAACATCTAAGTAATGTTTGATTATGCTAAATAGAAACATTTGTTTCACATATGAACATTTAGCTGAACACAACCAATACCCAATCAGTTATTAGCCTTCAATGCAGGTTTACATTGCCACGATTATTTCTTTAAAATGGGTGTGTATGTCCGTCAAAAAACTATCCCAGTGTGTTAGACATGAAAATAAATATTGAGTGTGACTTTAAATAACTAAACAAATCAATTGATCATGCTCGAAAACATTGTACCTTTACAGTTTGATTGCTGTCTTCTTCTCCTAATGAAGCCAAACACCAGCAGTCCTAACACGAAGCCAAAGAGCAAACTGCCAACAACGGCTGCAACCACTGTCACTGTGCTGCAACTGCGTTCTACGACATCTAGAATACACAAACATGCATAATACAAGCACGGAAAATAAATGTACAACACACAAATTAGTTTGATTAGCTATAATTATCCGACACGGAAATAGGCAAAAAACACAACATTTAATGTTTACTATTCCTCAAACATTAATAGGCAAGATGGTAACCTAAGTTGACAGACAATAACATGAAGATAGCCCATGTAGTCAGTACAAATATCATAGTAAACACATTGCTTAAGTAACTAATTTGATATATGGGCGTTGTACCTTTGTTCTCCGTTGTAGCTGTAGCTTCCAGTGGTTGTAATATTTTGGAAGGAAACGTCAGCTGACCTTCATACACTTTTAACCAAACCTTGTAAGTTGCCTCGGTATCAAACTGTCCAGAGACGACTGCCGACTGCTGTTTGACATCCACGCTGCCCTCTGGTGGGTAACGACCCTCTTCACCACCATCTCGCTGGTAGTGAATGACAACTGACATGACTGTAGACGTGGATCTCTTACGTCGAGAGCTGTGTCTAGTATTCGACCATGACACAGTTATACGATCTGCCTGAACGTCAACAGCTTCTAAGGTAACTGCTGGTGATGCTGTCAAAACAGACGAGGTTCAACTTATTAAATGTCCATAGGTGTGTAATTTACAGAAAGAAAAGTATTACAGAGATGTCAACTTACACAATATATTTTGTTTCTTATTTAACACAAATAATACATCTACCCAGGGTCTTAATCCAATTAACTTGTAATTATTATTTATTATCCAAATCATTAGGACCACACATTGAACCAATCCAAGGTCACATTACCATAGCTACGTATAATAAAAATGACACAATGCAGTAATATAATTTATCTGCGTAGCATGAAAATCCTTGATGGGCCAAAAAGAAGCCGATAACATAAATTGTTGGGTACTATCAATAATCTATGTTCGGTTCCAAGTTACGAACATATTGATGACATTGGTAATAAAACACAATGCGTATATATTTGGTCTACCACTGTCTCTTGCAAATGGTCAGTGTCTTACAAGTCGTAAACACTATTCATTTCTACCTGTTGTCCAGGCCGACACTGTAGTTACACCACTTCTGATGACATCCGTGTTGTCGCTACGCGCATACAATGTGAACTTGTACAACGTCTCTGGCTCCAGCCCAGCAATGGTCACTTGCTGCTGTTTGCTGTCTTCAGCTCTGATTATCTTTACGTGAAACAAGTTCAGTTTAGTATCTGCCATGTACTGAATGGTGAATACCTGTGGAGGGTGACTGCCTCTAAGTCCGGGTTGCCACTGGAGGGTGAGGGCGACTGAAGTGGAGTTGTTGAGTACAATGAAATGTGTGGGTGTTTCTGGTGGCTCTACAAGAAAACAACGGCGGCATCACCAACATATCATAATATGGAGTAAATGCTGTATTTTCTCACATATTACAACATAAGAAAATATGCTAAAGTAACAAATTGTATCAGTAAGACAAATTGCTCAGCAGTGTATGATATACAAATATTTGATAACGTCTTAGTAACACTATATCGTGGATTTTTTCATTCTAAACAACATTTACTTCTGGAAAAACATGCAATCAACATATATACCTGCGTAGTGTAGGTGTATGTTTTTACTACTTGAGACAATAGTTGCATATACTGCAATGTTTTATTCAAAAAAAATTGCTTAGTTTTAAAAACTAATTGTGCCCAATCACACAATCACCTTTTCCATACAATTACTCATATTGTACTGTGACACAGTCACTCACCTTGTATTGTGACACATTCACTCACCTTGCACTGTCACACAGTCACTCACCTTGCTCTGTCACACAGTCATTCACATTGCATTTTCACACAGCCACTCACCTTGCACTGTCACTGTGGCCCAATCTGAGTAGTCACTCTGTCCAATCCAGTTGCCTGCCACACAGCTGAACTTGCCAGATTCACCCACTCTTGAAGGTGTCAGAATCAGGAAGCCTGTTGTATTACTGCTGAAGCCACTGTTCTGTTTGCGCCAGTAGAACCAGGAAGCTGCTGGGTTGCCAGGTTCAGCTGGGGCACGACATATTAGTAAAACATGTCCACCTACAGCGACAGTCACGTTTTCCATCTCCATTGTAGCTTGTCCATATGGCCTATCTAAAATTACAAGAGAAGTTATAATTATATTATTTTTATTATTGAAAACCCAGCGTCTATTTACTATTAGTGAGAGAGAATGACACAGCAACAAAGTCTATGCGTCAACTGTAGGTCTACATTTCTCTGTCACACCTTGTATATAGAAAGGTAACATTGATTTTTGTCAGCCCAATTTCTTTCCTAAACAAACACTACTTAGCTCTAGTATACCGACATTCCACATGCGATGATGTGCACGAAATATCACACTCGTGTTAACACTAATACTATACTGTACCATAATGCATTTAACTGTGCTTAGCATAACATATGAGTATATATAATGTATATAAGATGTTTGTAAAGTGAACAAAAAAAAGTTCAATGGCACCTCAAACCTACCTAACTGATTTTTGTCATTTAGTGGAATCTCATGTTTTCCTCTGGCCTAGAAAACATACCCAGGAAACCTACTACATAAAATTTAATGTACATAATTTGACATATAAACTACTTACGCCAGACTTGCAGTTTGACAGTACTGCTGCCTTGTCCCACATCATTGCTCAGTTGACATGTGTACTGTCCACCATCTGTCCTGGTGGCCAGCTTAATGGTAAGTGAAGGGTTCTGGATTGTCCCTCCAGTGTACTTGGTGTCAGTGGTCACTCTGATGACATCTTCACCTATCTTCCACATGACATTGGTCACTGCTGGTCTTGCCCCTTGAGACCGACATGTAATGGTCACTGACTGGCCTTCTACCACAGGAGCTGGTGTCACGACGGACACAATTGGGTTATCTACAAAACATACAGCTGGTGGAAACAGTGATTGCTTAGAGGTTCCTATTAATGTATTTAGTTAACAGAGCATAGTATTTTAGTGATGATAGCGGCTAGTGTCTAAGCAATAAAACTAAAACAATATACCTGAACAATAAAACTAAAACAATATACCTGAACAATAAAACTAAAACAATATATCTGAACAATAAAACTAAAACAATATACCTGAACAATAAAACTAAAAAATATACCTGAACAATAAAGCTAAAACAATATACCTGAACAATAAAACTAAGAAAATATACATGAACAATAAAACTAAAATAATACACATGAACAATAAAATTTAAACAATATACCTGAACAATAAAACTAAAACAATATACCTGAACAATAAAACTAAAACAATATACCTGAACAATAAAGCTAATACAATATACCTGAACAATAAAACTAAAACAATGCATATTCAACATCAATGCCAGGGTCAGTAATCAGTTAAATCAGTTAAACTTAGAACTGTTTTCTTTTTTACTATATAGAGAACTTATGTTATTAGACCGGTGCTAATTTCATAAATTTGAAAACCTGTAGACATTTACATCTAAATTACAAAAATTAATTACCCCATACATTTCGTAATTTTTTAATTCGGCATACCCAGATCACC
>OY759272.1:16342229-16352229 GCA_963662155.1 Lamellibrachia columna | reverse complement strand
CGCACGCACACACACACAAACGTCTAAACTCCCGATTTGATTATCGTATGTAAGAAATTAGTAAATAAAACCTTCAAATGCAAAGTGTTTGTATAATTTTACATTTGTAGTGAGACACAAGTTATCCCACAATAATACATTCACACAGATGTGCTGACACCATTGTAAACTGTGTTTAATTGTTGTTGTTGTTCTTCTTCTTTTTGTTGTAGCACAAATGAACCTCACTATCATAAACCGGATTTACCCAAAAACAATTCCACAGCATAAAAGACGCATTTGCATATCCACACACACCTGTGCGGTTATGTCCCACTGTCCCAGGGTAATGGGGAATAACCGCACATATTATATTTTGCCAAATACACTAGTTTCTTAATGGAATTGTAATCTGGTAACTGGCAGCTATCAACTACTACATATACTAGTTTTCGAGGCCAAATTATACCCTTTTGGCATAAATAGTTATTCAGCTAAGGCGCATCATGCCTTAGGGGTGCAACAATGCATCTCTTCCTACTTCATGTCCTTGTATCCGATCTATATTGCTATTTATAGCAAATGTAGTGCTGCTTTATGGAAAATACAGATATTTAAATGCTGTAGATATGTCAACCTGTTTTAGCTACTACAGTTTGCAAAGAAATCATCAATGCTTGAACTATTTCTGAAGGATTGTTTTAACAAAAGCTTCACATATATATTATTCCCACAGTAATTGTCGAGCAGCTCCCTGTGTGCTACAATGAAGGCAAATGGATAATTTTTTGTTTTTACCATAATCAGAGTTACTACCAACTACTTACCATTTACTCTCAGTGTAACTGAGTCTGTTCCAGTTCCAGATGTACAAATGTAAGTGTCTTCATCTGTCAGTGTAGTTTTGGTAATCTTGAGTTGATGCACATTTCCAGCCCACTGACCCAACGCTCTGTCCTGTAAATATTGGTATGCTTTTGTATCACTGTTACTCCCACGAACGTATGCATACACAATGTCACCACTAATTTCTGTATTCTTATACCAATACAGCAGTGCAACATCCACTTTGTTGACATTAACTGTACAGTTCAGCACGGCTTCGTCTCCTTCCCACACATCAGGTGGCACTTTCACTGTCACCCTACTGGCTGCTCCTTCAGCAGGTACTGAAACAAAAATGGTTACCATCACAATATTATTATTAAATATGAAAGACCAGAGATTGTGGCTCATTTGCTGAAGCAAGTATATAGGTGAAAAGTAAAAGAGCTTTATTACAAAGCTAAACATGAGTAACAAGTACATATATAGTCACATAATAACTCAGTATTTCAGATACTGAAACAAAATGGTTTTCATCACATTATTATAAAATGATAAATGCATGCATGCGGGACATAGCAACATTTACCAAGGATCATAGCTGAAGAAAGAACAGAGGGTAAGTTGTAAGAGTTTTATTCCAATGCAGAAAATGTATAACATGTGCATATAAAGTCAGGTAACCACTGAGATGTACATGTAAAACAACAAAGGTAAAACCAATCGAACCAGTCATAACATGGCATGAACTGTAAATACAACATCTTCAGCAAAGGCGTTGAAACAGCCCAAAGTCAAAATTAAGTTTTTAAAAAAGAATGCCCCTCCGGCCATGGAGAAAAATATGACCCACTTACTCTACATCCATCCCTGGTAAAAGGTGGATTTTAACGTGCTAGGATTTTGCAGTTTATTAAGATTGTTTACATGCTTCAATGACCCGTGTACTATATAATAGTACAATTAATTATGACAGCTCGTGTTCTACAATATCATTCAACATCAAACTTGTACTGTGATGACTATAAAAATGCTAAGAAATATTCCTGATAATTTTATTAATAGACAAATGCAAACACTTTGCAATAATAACAGCTGTTTAAGCATAAGCAGAGAAGACATACAATTATGCAGGCAATAATAATGGTTCGGTAATAAGTATTTACGAGTGAATCATATCTACAGAAAGGGTTCAGTTACTATCCTCTCCTTCGTTTGGGCGGAATGTTACTGCTACACGACTGAACTTGTGGATGATGCATTCCACATCGAACGTCTTGTTCTTGTGGACATACAATCACGACTGCTGTATACATGTTAGGGTACGGAACAGGATTGATTTGCTGTATCATGTCGAGTGTGCTGGGTCTCTCAGCGACATTCATAATTTCCAATCTTGCCTCTCACAGTTGAACAATCTAGTGTCAGATTCAACCGCTGTCGTGGTGTAAGGTACTGGGTCACGTAGTGATTCTAAGCTACTAATAGACGTGTGTCAATTTCCCGCAGCAAGTGATCCATGAACAGCAGATACATTGCCCTCGTCTAATACTGGCTTGGCCTGTCTATTATATCAGCAGGCATGATCTCACGGATGGTGCCTTTGTCTACCATCATTGCCCGACTTGCTCGCTTGAATCTCAAATCTTCCCGCTACCTCGAAAGCATTGTCAAAGAATGCATTCCATACTTCTGGGTCGACTGTTACAACCAGTAATGTAATACTCGACTGGTAATGTAATAAATCGACCGGTAATGTAATAATCGACCGGTAATATAATAAATCAACCGGTAATGTAATAAATCGACCAGTAATGTAATAACAATGATGATGGTAATCATTATGATGATGATGTTAATAATGATGATGTACAAAGTGATGATGAGGGTGATAAACGATTATGATAATGATGACAATTAAGGGGTCATCATAGTGACGATGATAATGATGATTATGACGATGATGATGATGATTATGATGATGATGAAGACAATTAATCAGCCGTCTTAGTGATGGTGATGATGATGATGACAATGAGGGTGATCATTATTACGATTACACAATGACAGCCTCATCATCCTACTCCTCATCGTCATCATCATCCTCATGTTTACCCTTATAATGGCTAGCCATGCTGACACCCACTCGACGTTCACAAACGTATGATTAACACAGGAATCTCAGAACGAGTGAGCCGCATGTTTTTTGGGAGGACATATGGAATGCCGTTCATATAACCTCCCAGGTAACGCACGGCAGTAACTACATGTTGGCAAACAATATGACCGAGACAGACAGAGTGGTAAGGAAGATGGGGGTCATTAAAAAGGGTCGCCTCAACAATTGAAAGAGGTAATCTACACTCAATTAAGGGATCATCTCAAACAATTATTTAAGGGATCATTAAAAATGCTTAAAAAAGAAATACCTGATCATCATTTGATCAAATTAAGGGGTCCTATTAAACAACTTAGGGGAAATCTCAAAACGCAATATGATCTTATATTAGAAACTTAAGTTTAATTGCAAAAATAATAAAATAAAGGATCGGCTGAAACAATTAAAGGATTATCTCAAAAATTAAAGTTAATGGTAATTTAAGTCAAGTAAAATGATCATCTAAACGATTAAAGGGCACCTAAAGTATTTTTAAATATTACTAAAATTAAGGGATTTTATCAAAAATAAAGTTAAAGGATAACTTAAAAAGGAGTCATTAAGGGTTCATTTAATAATGAACTAGCTGATCATCTCAAAACATTTTGGGGTCATATCATAAAATCAAGTGATCGTCTCAAAAAAGTTAAATAAATTAAGGGGTCATCTCATAAAATGAATGGGTCTTCTCAAAAAAGTTAAGGGATCGTCACAAAATATGTAAGAAGTAATTAACAAGTGAACTAGCTGATCATCTTAACAAAATAATGAATCATCTAAAAAATTAAGTGCGTCTTCTCAAATAAGTTCATGGATCATATTAAAAAGTGTAACCAGTCATTACAAATGAACCAACTGATCATCTCAATAAATTAAGGTATCATTTCATAAAATAATGGGGTCTTCCCAAACCAGTTAAAGGTTCATTTTAAAAAGCAGGGATCATTAGAAACTTATCTAGCTGATCATTATGAAATGAAACGGTCACTTCATATAATTAAGGAAAATCTAAACGTAAAGATTCATAGCAAAACACAAACTTAAGGGGTCATCAAATAAATTATGGGGTCACATCGAAAATGTAAGGGGTTATCTCAAATAAATTAAACGGATTTAAAAAATAAATTACGGAATCATTAAAAAAATGTAAGGGTCATTTAACAAAGTAACTAGCTCATCATCTGAAAAAGTTAAGGGGTCATCTCATAGAATTAATGGGTTATCTCAAAATAAAAATGTAAGGAGTCATATCAAACGACAAACTTAAGGGGCCATCAAAACATTAAGGAGTCATCTAAAAATTGTAATAAGAGGGTCATCCAAAAAATCAGCCTCTTATTTTACATTTTAAGGTGATCGTTTTTAATTTGAAGATACCCTTTAGTTTTGGGGATTACCTCTTAATGTCGTAAATTTTAAATGTACCCCTAAATTTTATATGTTGAATTGCTCGCTTAATTGTTTAGGCAACCCCCTTTAATAGCAACTTAAATCCATTGATATTTACTAAATATAATCAGTACGTGTGTGGGTTGTTGATTCAGACTAAATGTCTCAACTATTTTCCTGCATAATTTGGGGCAAATACATGAGACGGCCTTCTTAGATTTATGTTCTTTGAGTACATAATAATAACATATAATTATGGTATGTATATGTTGATGAGTTACGCGACCGAACACTGGCAGCGCACAAGTGGATAAGAGAAGAATCGCCATGCCATTTTGGGTTATGTTCTAGTAAGACGTCCGTTACTGCCATTGTACTGAGACATCCGGGCTTAATGCCGTTGTACTCAGACATCCGCGCTTAGACGTGGGAACACAGGAGCACATGGAAACACAGAAACGGACTGCAGGAACGTGAACACATGATCTCGGAAGTGCGGGAATGCCCGAGTATATAAAGGTGGAGGCGGGCGAAATCAATCCCTTGCGAACCGTACAGTGCGGATCATATATTCACGACATCGATGTAGGAAAGAGAGAAAGTGAGACGGAAAGAGAAAAAAGAAATTTTCATTCGGACGTAAAGTGGAGCAATGTGTTTTGTTGATTTGTCATTATTTTGTTCACATTGTTAAGATAAATAAAATTTTCATTTGCACGTTATTAAGCGATATATAGGCAAACCGTTATTTCATCCATCAACAGCGGGGTATATAAACACGTCTTGCCACAATGCTCTTTTTTCAATAGTTGTAGCATATGTGATTTTCAATCTCTCAATCTCAATCGACCGGTAATGTAATAATCGACCAGTAAAGTAATAACTCGACCGGTGATGTAATAAAAACGATGAAGATGATTATGATGATGATAAATGGTAATAATGAATAGGATGAGAAAGATGAAGATAATTAAGGGTTTTTCTTAGTGATGATAATTATGAGGATGATAATTATTACGATGATGAAGAAAACGACATCATCCTCATCGTCCTGCTCCTCCTCCTCCTCCTCAACATCCTCATGTTCACCCTTATCATGGCTAGCCATGCTGACATCCACTGGACATTTACTAAATACTTAAAATAAGATTCTCAGAACAATTCAGCGTCTTGTTTTCTGGGAGGACATATGGACTATATATCCTCCTAGATAGCATACGGCAATAATAATAATTGATGTGGGCAAACAATGGGTTCGAATTAGGCAGGGTAGCAGGGAAGACAAAAAGGAAGGGGTCTTTTAAACAAATAAACGTTCATTTGAAATGTAAGATATCATTAAAACAAAATAACTAGCTGATCGTCTTAAACAAATTAAGAGACCATGTTATAGACTAAATGGTCATATCAAAATACAAATACAAGTCATCAAAACGCAAAGTTAAGATTTTTTGTAAAACAAACTACAGAGTGTACTAATGTATCATATCATAAAGAAAACTGTAAGGTGTGATTTATAAAAAAATTAATAAACTGATCGTCATGATTACTTAATGGATCATCTCAAAACATTAATGGGTCATGTAGTAAAGAAATTAGTCTTCTAGAAAAATAAAGGATGATTTCAAAAAGTGCAAGGTATCATTTAAAAACTGATGTGGCTGATTGTCTGAAAAATATGGGATAATCTTATACAAAATAATGGGGGTTCTTGAAAAAGCTATGGGATCACAAAACATGCATTCGATCATTACTGATAAATTAGCTGATCATCTCAATAAACTAAGGGGTCATCTTAAAACATTAAAAGGTCACTTCATACAATAAAGCGATCTTCAAAAAAAGGATCATTTAAAAAACGTAGATATTCATAAAAAAAATAATTAGCTGATCGTTTCAATAAATTAAAACATCATCTTAAAATATTAAAGGGTCATCGAATAAAATAAAGGTTTTTTTTCAAACAAGTTAAATAATAATTTCAGAAAATAGAAGTATAGATTAAAAAGAACTGGCTGATCATCTTAATGCATTCAGGGATCATCTCAAAACATTAAGTGATCTTCCCATAAAATAAAAGGGTCTTCTCAAAAAAGCTAAAGTGTCATTTCACACTAAATGTAAATGTTCATTAAAAAAGAACAAACTGATCATCTCAATAATTTAAAATACCATCTTAAACATTAAAATGAAAAGGATCTACTCAAAAAGTTTAATCGATCTTTTTAAAAATAGATGTGTTGATTACAAACAATTGTATGATCGTCTCAACACATTAAGGGATCATCTCAAAACATTAAGTGATCATCTCATAAAATAAAGGGGTTTCTTAAAAAAGGTAAGGGGGTCATTTAAAAAAATTTAATAGTCATTAAAAAGAACAAGCGTCATCTGTCAGAAGTGTGGAAAACTAGTTGTAGAAATAAGCAGGAACTCGCTACGTAGGTTTATCGACAGCAAAGGCGCGGTCCATCAAATAGGGTTGCTGTGTGTTCAACATGCTTTTCCTAATAAACCAATGGATTCATTATCATACAGTTCATGCATTATTTTATAGACTTTTATCATGTCTCCCCTTAGCCATCGGTATGCTAGTGTGGGTAGCTTAAGTAATTTTAGTCTTTCTATATATGACAGGTCCCTCATGCCATGTAGTTCTTTTGTGGCTCTTTTCTGGATGTTCTCTATTGCTATTTTATGTTTCATCTTATTTGGATACCATACTGTTATGAAATAATCTAGGTGAGATCTAACCATTGTATGATCTTCTCTTTCTTACCACTATATAAGACCATTGTCTTATATAGTGGTAAGAAATTGTGTGTATCTAGGAATTGGAAGGTTCTTCGGATTATTTTTGTCATTTTGGTTGCTCTATTAACCACTTGGTTTATTTGATCATCAAATGATAGTTTTAAATCGATAATTACACCTAAGTCAGTTTGCTTATCTGTTGAGACTAGTGAATGTTTAACATTATTGCTTGAAATAAGGCAAATTATGAAGGAATGAGGAAAGAGTTTTCAGAAAGAAATACTCATGAAATACTCATTTTCACCTATATTATTTTTTTCCAATTTCCATGTTTATATTTGTCTGGGTGGAATTATAGTAACCATTTGTCACTCCATTGTTCTAGGATACTTAGATATTTTTGTAGTATATCCTGGTCATTTTTATTTGTTAAGGCTCCAAATATCTTAATGTCAACAGCAAACAGAAATGTATTAGATTGAGTTAAATCTGGCAGGTCGTTTATGTATAAAACAAACGGTAAAGGTCCTAGGACAGATTCCTGAGGTATCCCTGATGTTACTTTATGCAAGTTTGATTCTTTTCCGTTTACTGCTACCTTTTGTTGTCTGTTTGTGATGAATGTCTCTATCAAATTAATTAAGTTGTTCCTAATGTTAAAACTTAATTTACTTATTAGTCTCTTATGTGGCACAGTATCAAAAGCCTTCTGAAAATCCATATAAATAACATCCATGTAGTTACCCTTATCCATTTCTGAGGTCCATTCATCTAGTACTTTAATTAGTTGGAGAACTGTTGATCTGCCAGAGATAAAACCATATTGTTTTTGACTGAACAGACCATTGTCTTTCATGTAACTGATAATGTGATTTCTAATAATTTTTCGATGCGTTTACAAATTATGCTTGTTAGGCTTATTGGATGGTAATTGCAAGCTAATTTCTTGTATAATTTTTTTATATATTGTTGATATTTTGGCATCCTTCCAGTCATCCGGAATATTTGATGTTTTTATTGACGTTTCAAATATTTTTTGTAATGGTTGACAGATATTCTCTGACAACTCCATTAGTAATATGGCGCCTATTTCATCGTGGCCAGGCGATTTGCTTATATTTAATTTTTTAACGTCAATAATATTATGTTTTCGGTTACTTTTAACTCATCCAATTTATTGTTTACTTTGGGTGTAGTGGGGATAGACCATGGCTGTTCAGTAGTGAATACACTAGAGAAGTAGTCGGTTGCTTTTTCTTCATCTTCAGTTGTTATTTGGGATTTCGGGTTTGTGTGATTTATATTCAATTCCCCAATTCCTTGTTTAATTACAGTTTTTGATTTATAATATTTCCAGAAGACTTTGGAGTTTTTTGGTTTGAGATGCTAAATTTCGTCCAAACTCCTTTCAGAGCTTTCTGGTTACAGCTCGGATTTTATTTCAGCTTTTATAATACTCTAGATATTTTTTCCGATCCCTTGATTCAATGTATCTTGTCCATAATCTATTTTTAGGTGTGCTGTGTTGTCACATTGATAACTATGATAACACGGGTTCGACTGAAATAGATTATATCGAGGAATTACAGAACATCACTTTAGCTGAAACACGCCTTTATTTTGTTACTCCTGCGCAAGCTCAAGATAACGCACCATCATTACATATTCATGAGCTACGATCGAGTAGCCTCGATACACTACACGGTCTAATTAGTTTTCTGGTGTTTGTGTTCAGGGAGAAGTTTCCCTTTCTGTAATTTGAAATTTGTTTTTGAGGTACATATTTATCTTCTAATAAATTTAGTACTGTTTTATGGATTTCCCATTGGTTGTTAACATTGTCTTAATAGTCTTTAATTTATCTTCCCAATCTACATTTGAAAACTCTTTCCTCATTCCTTCATAATTTGCCTTATTAAATAGCTTCCTTGTTAGTATATTTACTTGTAATGACTCTGCACAAAATATTAAATGTAATAACACAGTAGTCACTTTTAACTAAAGGGCAAATGTACTCTATTTCCCCTATGTTATCTTCCTCAGTTGATAAGATTATATTTAAGAGGTTTGTATTGGTGGGATTTGAAACATGAATGTGTCTCTAAGGCATTCCACAAATTTTAATTTTAAGTTGCTGGGGTCAATTGATTTGGTCGTCCAATGTTTCCAGTTAATATCTTGGATACTGAGATCTCCTGTAATTACAATATGTGAGTATTTCAGTCCTGATGTTGTTCTAATAAGTTTTGATGAAGTTATGATGAAGTCAAAAATGTTGAAGGACAACAAGTAGCGTCTGACTTCGCCGTTGCAATCATCTTCCAAATATCCAAGGGCAGTGGATGTAGACTTGAATATTACAGAGCATTCGCACGAGTGGACCATTTTGTTTCAGTCACAGAGCGATTGCATATTAGTTATGTTGTTCATACCAGCTTGTGCATCCTCGTCTAACTCGAGCTCTGCCTGAAAGACACGCAACCTCTGGGCTGAATAGTTGAAGGAGAAGGCGATCTGCTGGACTGTGTCCGTCGTACTTCTAACTAGTGGCACTTTACTGGCATGCACAATAGTCAAGTTAACACTGTGTCATTTGCAGTGAATATTGATGGCGATATATCAGCCTTCTGATTCGTGCTTGCATTCCAAGATGCATGTCAGCCAGATTATGGATGGACCATTAAATTTCTGGGGGCGGGTTGGATTTTTTAAATATTTCTTTGCCGTATTGATGTGGAAGAACGTGCGTACGTGCGTACGTGCGTACGTGCGTACGGCTATCTAGGCGCCTGGTAGTAGTAGTAGTAAGTGTTATGCTTTATGAAGCAGCATATTGCTTGTTTAATTAGGACTGGGAACACTAGACATGTGCTACTCGAATTCCACCGGAAGACA
>OY759272.1:16226529-16342029 GCA_963662155.1 Lamellibrachia columna | reverse complement strand
CGCCTGACACGTGCGAGCAACTTGCGCCGACATATCTAAGCCACTGTCCAAGAAAACGCCAATATCTCGTATGCGAGGGTAACCCGGGGCAGCGCGACCCCCTAAGGAAAACGTTCAAATTGTACACCATTAAACTATGTTAGCATGTATTTAATGTGTTCACATATTTGTATGTTACCCATTGGAAAACTATTTTCAGTAAATAAACAACCTAGATGAGTTACATTTACATTTGAAAGATAGCAAGAGTACCTTCTTGCCCCATCCCTGGGGCAAGAAGGTCCCCTGCTTGGGGCAACACGGTCCATAACTCCATCCCCCGTGGTTTTCGCTTATATGGACGAACAATTGCCTGAAATTAAAATGTATATATATGTGTGTGTGTGTGTGTGTGTGTGTGTGTGTGTGTGTGTGTGTGTGTGTGTGTGTGTGTGTGTGTGTGTGTGTGTGTGTGTGTGTGTGGGGGGGGGGGGGGTGGGAGCAAGACGTTTCCGTCTTATCCCGCATGCACATGGTCATAATGTATAACATGTATTACACATGACCAATTATGTTTAATACATTTAATAAAAGATGAGCATATCATACAATATATATATATATATATATATATATATATATATATATATATATAAATATATATATGTATGTATATACATGTATATATATATGTATATATATAATATATATATATATGTATATATATATATATATATATATATATATATATATATATATATATAGTGTATTCATTACGTAACTCTGAAAAGGGTCCCCTTTTTATATTTGAAAATGCCCTTACTGCAACATCATTTTTATAACAATGGCGCCACACAGTGGACAAGGAATCAACTTACTCTACTCAGAAAACCACTGATGCGTGACGACCTGTTTTGAATAGCTCACAAGGCGAATATAATATTTTACAAACTGTTCTGGATATAGGTACACATAATTTATGTTACCAATAGGTTGAAGTCATGAAATGTGTAACAGTCAACATTAGTTAGTATAAAAGGTTAGCACCGTTCCGGCGTTCGCAGCTGTCCTGTAATAAGGCTGTAGGCTATAAGCCTGCTGCATGGACGGGTCACTATTAACTGGCCCCGTCCTTTGGTCACTTACTTAACACATGTGTGCCGAAGAAAATAGAACACATCAAACAACACTTCCAAGCAGTATCTGATCTATAGTCCATGCTGTGTGCAGCGATGCCACTCTGTTCCTGGGAGTTGGCGAGTTGTCGTTTCCTAAGAGCCGAATGATTCCTAACTAGGAAGTCAGTGACGGTGCGTACTTCCTCGATGTGACTTGTGTCCAGTCCTCCGTGTGGCGCCACTGCAGAACCAGGGACTGGGTCAAGCCAAACTGTCAAGTAGTCAAGCCCGTTTTTACGCTTGCTGCGCCTTTTTGTAAACCTGGTGATGGTTGGCTCGCCGCAAGTCGATAATCAGTAGCCCATAGCTTCAATATGGACGGAACTAAACAGTTGTGTGTATGTATTCAAATATATGACATATTCGGGATGAATTTTAATCGTGTACCAACGAAGGGGGTTGCCAGGGGTTTCAACCTAACATCTCCCACCTGTTTGGGGACCAACGTACCTCCCATCTCTCACATGTGTTTGGGGCCAACCTCCCATCGCCCACCATTTGTGAGTACACTTCCCACCGTATACCACCAATCACTACCTCCCACGATCCTCTAACCTCCCACCAATTTGTAAGACTAATCTACCACCTCCGACTTCCTGCAATACCCCCTCAATAGAATTTTGCCGCTTTTCTGCAGGAGATTTTTCCAAGGAGGTTTAGGGATTTTCACGTAAAGCATGCTCGTCCTCGTGGGGGGTTCGAAAGATCCCGGCTGATAGTGTACGCCCGAACTCCCTTTTCAAAAGCCTGATGACTGTCCTGTAAAGGTCCCGGGTACTTATATGTTGAAATGGTTATATTGACATATCCAAACTGTTTTTACCTTTGTAGAAATGTTCGTCGTCTGATCAAGGCGACTTCATCAGTACTAATGATGTTGGATGACGTCATCGCACACGTGATCAGGGTTGACTGAATTACTTTTATTTTGTACTTGAGTAAAAGTAAAAATAATTCACTTTGAAACTACTTGAGTAAAAATAGAAGTAGTTTGTAAAAGAAACTACTTGAGTAAAAAGTAAAAGTACTTTTCAAAAGTATTTGAAGTAAAAAGTACATTTATTTTCAAGCGAGTATTGAAAATGTTTTATTTAAGAATGAAACTGTTACAACTGCAACATATTCACAACTAAACGTCTAACACCTAAATTCCCTTTACCACACCAAACATATTCAGTGATCTCCTATGTCTTATATTGTAAGTAGAACACGTGACAAGTTAGCCAACAACTGCTTGTAAATGGTCTAACACCTATATTCCATCGTGGAATGTCCATGTACTCCACACATCTCCAGTAACATCCAATCACCTCGCCAGCCAGTGATGATGTTGTCACTTTCCAAATGACATGTTCAGCTTCAGCAACAACTGATTTTCAAAAGGTTTCTCCAATGCGATACCTTATTGGCGTAAAAATACGCCCAGCGGCACTGAACAAGCGCTCAGATGCAGCGCTAGCTGGCAGCGCAGTGTTTGTTTTTATTAACAAACCCTTCAGGTGTGGCCAACCTGCAGTTGATACTGTCTTCGTCGAGTGGCTGGATAGGTATTCATCCAGCTGGAGCTCATCAGATGACTGCCACATTTAACCCCCAGGATATGGCTTTTAAGCAGTCTCCCTGTCTCTCGTTCGTCGTCGTCTGTTGATGTTGCTGCATCTCCACCTGCTGATGCCTCCTCTGTCACTGCGAGTTGTTGCTTGGTAACATAGAATTTATCATATTTATGCTCATATCTATGAGACAAACGCAGACATTTCCTTGTGGTTTGGGGCACATTGTAAACATACCAGTTTCATGCTGCTGCCGTGTCGTGATTTGTATTTGAAAATTGTTGACAGACAAGTATGGCCATGGATGATCTTCCACTTCCACTTGCTCCATATTCAAATGTCAGATGCATCTGACTTTCTCTTGCGTTGACTTCACGAAAGAGAGGTTGTATGCAAATGTGTATGCATATTATGAGGCGAACTATCCCTGATTGGGTAATAGCTTTTGACCTGTTGCCATGTTCAAAATCGAGCACGGGGGTACGCTGTAATTCCAAGAATCGGTTTGCAACGAATGTGGTTGTAACGAAAATGTAAAAAAAAGTTATTAAAAGTAACAAGTAGTGTTACTTTGAATAAAACTACTTCTTTACAAGTAAAAGTAGTTTGTGGAAATTGTACTTCGTTACAAGTAAATTACTTAAAAAAACTACTCAATTGTTGTAACGAAGTACTTTTACTTCGGTACATGCCAACCCTGCACGTGAGGAAGTTCGCAATTGCCCTCGTCTCTGTTGATCGCTGTCTTGGTCTTGCGTGTCCACACGACCTCTTTCATGAGTCTTCTCCTTATGTGCGACTCTCTATCTACCACGTTTACTCCCTCCAGTCTATGATATGGATTACAACAGTATACGAACACGGTCGATCCCACAGGTAGCATAAGATTCACAAGAGAGGAGGAAGAAAACAACAGCATGCCATTCCTTGGTGCCAAATTTACCAGGAAGGAAGAAGGCAGTGTGAAGTCCGCAGTATACAGAAGTAAGACCCACACTGACCAGTATCTTAACTTCACGTCTTACCACCCCAGGCTCCAGAAGCTAGGAGTGGTCAGAACCCTTATGAACATGTGTGAGATGATAACTTCCGAGGAAGGGGACAAGAAGGAAGAGGGAGAACACTTAAAAGGAGCCATTAGAAGGTGCGGCTATCCGTCCTGGGCCTTGAAAAATGAGACGAAAAACAAGAGATAAGCAACAGAGAAGAGAAAAAAGGACAAGAACTATAAACACCAGGTTTTCATCCCATATGTAGAAGGTGTCTCAGAGAGGGTTGACCGGGTCCTGAAGAAATACAGGGTGACCACAGCCATGTGTTCCCGTACAACACTGAGACGTTTGTTGGTACACCCAAAGGTCAAGGTAAAACCAGAAGAAGAGGGTGAACTAGTCTACCAACTACCGTGTAAGAGTTGAGGAGCAGCCTACATCTGAGAGACAGGGAGACTGCTTAAAGGCCATATCCTGGGGTTAAATGTACAATGTTCTTTAATAACAAATGGATGATGCCCTTTCAAATGATAATATTGATATGTGATAAACCGAATATGAGCATAGAACATAAAAATAGCCTTTAAATTTGCCGCCTCATGGAAAGTGCCGAGCGATACTGGGTTTACATTTGTGCCAGTTGTGTGACGTCTGCCGCTGCCTCGATACCGAGCGATGGCCTGACTGAGATTGGTGTCTGCGCAAGGTGGCATCGCTGCGCAGCGCCAAGTAAATAACTAGATAAAAATAGCGACAGACTCAAGTAGTTCTGAGTTCGATGTCGATTTTGACACGGATAATAATGGATTTGATGGTAAAATATATTTTGGGAACAGTGAGGATGATGTTCAAGAGATTGGGGGTTGTTTCGGTTGATATCAGCCTGGTGTGACATCGCATCGCAGCGGAGACGGAAGGCGGTAGACGACGGTGCCGCAAGCGGTGTGGCTGTCTACAGTGTTGTCGTTGTACATATTGGCGCTTCGTTCGCGTTCTTTGAGGGAATCGCCGATTTCTTTAGATCTAACTGTTTTTTGTTGCCCATCTTCCACTGTGTATAGTCCTCAAAGTCGTCAGTCATCAGGAAATGCGCACCACAAATGGTGCTATTCGCCGTAGCATGGGTCCAGTCGGACCTCCCATTTCGGACAAAACGTTCTCATTTCTGCCGAGAAATCGGGTCTTGAGGAAACATATGCCTCGAATAGCCAGTGACATTCGAGTTACTACAATTTCCTACTACACATCTTTTCACAATTTCTATATATCAAAGACATAAACGGTTCAAATACAATCCACCAAAGAAATCCAGCTGCCAAGAACGTGCGGTATCTGGAAAATAACTTTCACACGTGACGTCACGAATCTGCGACTGCGGCATTTCCGCAAAACATATATTTCCAGGTTTGCAGTACGGCAGGTCACTGCTTAAGATGTATTTTATAAATGTTTTGATCACAGTGTGACTCCAGTTTGTCATAACATTGAAAAACACATAATATATACAAATAACATTTATATTGTTTTACGTACATTTATTTTAACAAGATATGTCCTTTAAGACCAGAATAAGTGAACATAAGATAAATGTCACAGTCCACCACCAACAAGTCCGCCCTCACGGGGACCACACAACCACCGAGAACCATCTCATAGACTTGGAGGGAGTAAACGTGGTAGATAGAGAGTCACACAGAAGGAGAAGCCTCATGAAAGAGGCCATATGGATGCGCAAGACCAATGCAGCGATCAACCGAGACGAAGGCAATTACGAACTTCCTCACGTGTACGATGACGTCGTTAGACGTCATTAGTATTGATGAAGTCGCCTTGATGAGACGACGTACATTTCTATAAAAGTAAAACAGTTTGTGTATGTCGAAATAACCATTTTCACATGAAAAAGATCTATCCTGGGAACTGTTCACTATTTACGCTGGATACTCTTTTACCAAAATGCTCTTTACCCCTTGTATTCAAACAATTCATTGTGTAATATTAATTCCGCATGGTTGTCATGCAGTGGCATGAAGATACATCAAATATTTTTTCCAGATATTCCCCAGATGTGGAAATCCCAAATGTTAGCTTCCTTCCTATCTAATAGTTTTGGAGAGAAAATGACCTCGCGACCTTAGATTGTGCCCGTTTTTAGCATTACTTACCAACGTTATAATTTCGGTGTTCTTCCGAAAACTCCTTCAAACAAACATATTATATAGTCTACATCGAACATTAGCCTCGGCTGTTTTTTTTACAATTTTGAGAGGATGCAACTATAATAGGCCTATTTATCATCCATATTGGGATGTGACTCCCATCAAACAAAACACTCGAATTAGGAAATTCAAAATGTCCATTTTCATCGACAGCGTTGAACATTTCTCGCATTCCCTGCATTGTTGGCCGTTTTATTGTTAAAGACAGAAGTTGTTCGAAGGTGGCTGTACAAACTTGTATTTTACCCTTGGTACAAGTGGACTCGGTTACAATATAATTTGTAATCAAGACCACTCGAGTGTCACCAGCCATATAACATAGCATATAACAACGTTATCTAGCTGGTAACGTGACATCAACAAACAGTGTATTATTCCCTAAGTATGCATGTAACAAATCAATATTAGTAATAGACAGGTAGAACTGAATTGATGGATTCAGCGGCCCGGAGCCACTTCCAGTCACGTGGCGCCCCCTGGTGGAAAATGATGTCACTATATATATATATATATATATATATATATATATATATATATATATATATATATATATATATATATATATAATTTTGGTGTTGGTGGCGCCCTTAGAGGCTAGACTGGAAGTACATTTTGGAAAACAGCGCCCCATTGCCTACTAACCAGATTATTTCGAGGACCGTATTGGTGGATCCCATAGCGACTAGTAAAATAACTATTTCGCGTGTTAAAAAGGTAAATTATTGCCGTGCACGTCCTTCCCGTGCAAAGGCAAACCAAGAACCAGAAGCCTTCAATGAAATGTTGTTTGCCGATGATCAAAGCTTTGCAAACGAAGATGAAAAGAAAAAGCATACAAATAGCCTGAACACTACCTGTGACGAATACGACAAGAAGATCAGCATCAGCCAGACCGAGACAATGAAGGTGAGCAGAACACCTAGCAAACACAACATCAACATCAACGACAGTCAACTCCAGCAAGTGACCGAGTTCAAGTGCTTCGGCAGCATATTTACAGAAGGTGGACGATTTAACAGAGAAGTCAAAACAAGAGTCCAGAAAGCAAACAATGTCAGCTATCAGCTTGCACAGCTCCTGAAACACCCCAACATCCTCATCGAAGCCAAAGCTAAGCTCATCAACTCCATCTTCATCCCCACCCTGACATACCAGTGCCAGACATGGTCGCTGATCAAAAGCCTTGAAATAAAGATCACCACCTGCGAGATGAGATGTCTAAGAAGAGCCGTCAACAAGACCAGACGAGACATGATCAGAAACGAGCACATCAGGGAAATGGTCGAACAACATCAGCCCACCACTACATACAACAACAGAGAATCAAGTGGTTTGGACATCTGGCACGCATGGCCACCAACCAATTGGCCCTCAAGGCATACAATACCAAGATGGCAGGCTTCAAAGCGAGAGGGAAACCAAGAAAAACTTGGATTACAGGTGTCAAAGAGACACTCAAGACATACCACATCCCCCCTCTCCAGGTATTCCGGCTTGCTGCTGATCGTCAGCTTCATCTTCCCGCGACACACCCAGGTACAAGCGCACGGATAAAGTAAATAAAGTAAGTACGTCGTTCCGATTGGGCATCTAGCGTATGTGGCCTATTTCAGTGAAACGGGGCAGGTCTTGCGCCATAATGCAACATTGCTACCTTTACAACGTATGATGGAGGAATGAGGAGCCCGGAGCCACTTCCATTTGCGCATGCGCAACGTGGCCGAGGACGGAGTCTTGCAGTTGGGTATGCTAGCGTGTGAAATTACAAAAAAGTGTAAAATAAAATTATATTACATGCAGGTAGTAGGGTCAGTGACAGGCACAACAATTTAAAACTCGCAGACTTCCAACTCACAAACTTCCAACTTGCAAACTTCCAAATTACAAACTTTCAAATTGCAAACTTCCAACTCGCAGACATCCAACTCACAAGCTTCATCTCATCAATTTCCAACTCACAAACATTCAACACACAAACCTCCAACTCACAAACTTTCAAAGCAGAAACTTCAAGGCAACGAGACAATGAAACAACGAAACAGTGCTTCAACTTACCAACTCACAAACTTCCAACTCACAACTTCGAGGCAACGAGACAAAGAAGTAGCGAAACAACTTACAAACTTCCAACTGAAAAACCTCTAACACATAAATGTTCAACGCATAAATTTCGAGGCAAAGAGAAAACGAAACAATGAAACAAAGAAACAGTGCTTTAACTCATATACTTCCATCCATCCATCCATGCACCCTCCATACATACATACATACATACATACATACATACATACATACATACATACATCAAAAGTTCCTAATCGCAGATTTCCAACTTACAAACTTTCAACTTGCAAACTTCCAACTCGAAGACTTTCAACTCACAAGCTTCAACAAGCTTCATCCCATGAACTTCCAACTCACAAACATTCAACGCATTAACGTCCAACTCACGAACTTCCAACTTACAAACTTCCAACTCACAAACTTTCAACTCACATCCATCCATCCATCCATCTATACATTAATTCATCCATCCACTTATCCAACAATTCATCCATCCATCCATTCATCCACACATCCATCCATCCATTCATATATACATGCAAACTTCCAACTCGCAGATTTGCAACCCACAAATTTCCAACTTAAAAATTTCATGTCACAAATTTCCAACTTACAAACTTCCAACTCACGAACTTCCAACTCATAAACATTCAACACACAAACTTCCAACTCACAAAATTTCAAAGCATAAACTATAAATGAAACAAGAAATAGTGCTTCAACTTACCAACTTCCAACTCACATCTACCAGGCAACGAGACAAAGAAGTAGCGAAACAACTTACACATTTCCTACTGACAAACCTCCAACTCACAAATGTTCAACGCATAAACTTCGAGGCAACGAGAAAACGAAATAACGAAACAAGGAAACAGTGCTTTAACTCATATACTTCTATCCATCCATCCATGCACCCTCCATCCATCCATCCATACATACATCCATACATACATACAAAGTTCCAACTCGCAGACTTCCAAATTGCTTTCAACTTGCAAATTTCCAACTCGAACACTTTCAACTCACAAGCTTCAACAAGCTTCATCCCATGAACTTCCAACTCACAAACATTCAACGCATCAACGTCCAACTCACGAACTTTCAACTTATAAACTTCCAACTCACGAACTTCCAACTCACAAACTTTCAACTCACAGACTTACATCCATCCATCCATCCATCCATCCATCCATCCATCCATCCATCCATCCATCCATCCAACAATCCATCCATCCATCCATCCACCCATCCATCCATGCATCCATACATACATACATACATACATACATACATACATACATACATACATACATACATACATACATACATACAGGCTTCCAACTCACAAACTTTCAAAACACAAACTTCGATGCAACGAGACAACGAAGTAGCGAAACAACTCTTCAACTCACATCCATCCATCCATCCATTAATTCATCCATCCATCAATTCATCCATTAATTCATCCATCCATCCATTCATCCACACATCCATCCATCCATTCATATATATAACTTACAAACTTCCAACTCACGAACTTCCAACTCATCAACATTCAACACACAAACTTCCAACACACAAACTTTCAAAGCATAAACTTCGAGGCAACGAGACAATTAAACAACGAAACAGTGCTTCAACGTACCAACTTCCAACTCACAACTTCGAGGCAACGGACAAAGAAGTAGCGAAACAACTTACAAACTTCCAACTCACAAACCTCCGACTCACAAAGGTCGAGGCAACGAGAAAACGAAATAACGAAACAAAGAAACAGTGATTCAACTCATATACTTCCAACCGCCCATCCATGCGCCCTCATACATGCATACATACATGCAAAGTTCCAACTCGCAGACTTCCAACTTACAAACTTTCAACTTGCAAACTTCCAACTTGAAGACTTCCAACCCACAAGCTTCAACAAACTTCATCCCATCAACTTCCAACTCACAAGCTTCAACAAGCTTCATCTCATGAACTTCCAACTCACAAACATTCAACGCACAAACGTCCAACTCACAAACTTTCAACTCACAGACTTACATCCATCCATACATCCATCCACCCGTCAATCCTTCTATCAACCCATCCATGCATTCATTCATCCATACTTACATACATGCATCCATCCATCCACACATACATACATACATACATACATACACACATACAGACTTCCAACTCACAGACTTCCAACTCACCAACTTTCAACGCACAAACTTCGATGCAACGAGACAACGAAATAGCGAAACAACTCTTCAAATCATAGACATCCATCCCACCATCAATCCATTAATTCATCCATCCGTTCTTCCACCCACCCATCCATCCATCCATCCATCCAAATATACATGCACACTTCCAATTCGGAGACTTGCAACTCACAAACTTCCAACTTTAAAACTTCATGTCACAAACTTCCAACCCATAAACTTTCAACGCACAAACTTCGAGGTAACGAAACAACGAAACAGCGAAACAACGATAGTTTTTCAACTCACAGACATCCATATTTCCATTCATCCATCCATGCATCCATCCATACCTACATACAAACTTCCAACTCACGGATTTCCAATTCACAAACTTCCAACATGCAAACGTCCAAACTCACAAACTTCGATGCAACAAGATAACGAAGTAGCGAAACAACGCTTCCATCCATCCATCCGTCCATCCATTAATTCATCCTTCCACCCATTCATCCACTATTTCATCCACCCATCCATCCATCCATACATATATACAAACTTCCAAATCACAGACTTCCAACTCGCAGATTTCCAACTCACAAACTTCCAACTTATAAACTTTCAACCTGCAAACTTCCAACTTGCAGACTTCAAACTCACAAGCTGCAACAAACTTCATCTCATCAACTTCCAAATCAAAAACAACGCACAAACTTTCCAAACTTTCAACTCGCATACTTAAATCCATCCATCCATACATACATCCACCAATTAGTCCATCCATTCATTCATCCTTTCATCCACCCATGCATCCATCCATCCATCCATCCATCCATACATACATACATACATACATACTGTGGCGCCGACGTCTACAAGGACAGATGTACCGGAAGTGACTTTTAGAGCATTGATTGTTATCATCCGTAACGACGTGTTCTCGCCAAGTGATTCTATGTTATCGATAATTATGTTTATTACGGTAGCATGTTACGCTACATTATATATGTGAATTACTACATGTGTTGTGTTCTTTTCTATTGATATTTCGTTGATCACAACAAACGACTTTTAGTGTTTTGCAAACAGTTTATTTATAATCACTCGAACACTAAATTGGTGACCCTGACGTGATCACAAAACATCATGGCCGAAGCGACGTTCACTAACGCTGTGAGCATAAAAATTCCTCCCTTCTGGACGGAAAATCCGCGATTGTGGTTTGCACAAATTGAAGGACAATTTACGGCAATGCGCATAACACAACAAGAGACCAAGTTCGGTCACATCATCGGTGCGCTAGCTCCATCAGTCGCAGCTGAAATAGAAGATGTGATTCTCGAACCGCCAGCTGAGAATCAATATGATGCTCTCAAAAACGCTCTCATTACACGCCTGGGTGTTACAGAAGAAGAAAGGATGGATCGGTTGTTAACTGGCGTCTCTCTAGGAGATCAAAAACCATCATCTTTACTTCGTCAAATGCAAAGACTGAGAGGCACTGGAGCCGCAGCGTTAAACGACATCGTTTTTCGTCGTCTATTCCTCACTCGTCTCCCAGATCACGTTCAAGTAGCTTTGGCCACGCGTGCCAACGTTCCACTGACTGAATTGGCAACACAAGCAGATGTCATGATGGCTGTGGGCAACCGAGTGAATTGTAACACCCTTGAAGCGGATACCTCTACGCAAAAGCCTTCACTGTCTTCAGAAACACTCCTCGAAATCGACTCACTGAGAAGAGAAAATGCAAGACTGCGGAACCAAGTAGAGCAACAGAACGTACCTCGACATACCAGTGACAACCAACTGTGTTGGTTTCATGCTAAGTTCGGTACCAAAGCTCGTAAATGTCGATCGCCGTGTTCTTGGTCGGGAAAAGTCAAAGCTGCCCACTAGTGGCGAATAGTGGATGCAGCCATGTTTCTCGCCTACTTTACCTCACCGATCATGCATCCAAAACGCGTTTTTTGATCGACACGGGTGCAGAGGTCAGCGTTTTTCCAGCAACAAGTCGCGAAAAACTCGAGAGTAAACAAGGTCAACCGTTGGTAGCAGCCAATGGTTCGAGAATTGCAGTATATGGAGAACGAAACATCTCCCTTGACATTGGATTTCAACGTAACTACACCTGGAAATTCCAAATTGCAGACGTACGCATGGCGCTCATTGGTGCTGATTTTCTTCGCTCCAATGGAATCGTTGTAGACATGAAGAACAACCGTATAATAGAAGCTGCATCATTTGCACACGTGTCTCTTCAAACTACAGCACTACAACCTCTCCGACTGCATTTCCTCAAATCACCATCAGAATATGAAACCATTCTGACTGATTTCCCGTCTCTTACGCGAACAGACTTTGCCACAACACGCTCAAAGCTTCATGTATCGCACTCTATCGAAACCAAAGGTCGTCCTGTCTTCGCCAAGGCTCGTCGCCTGGCACCTGAAAAGTTGACGATTGCTAAACGCGAGTTTGAAACGATGTTAGACATGGGAGTGATTAGAAGATCGTCCAGTGCGTGGTCTTCTCCTCTACACATGGTCCCCAAGAAAGGAGTTGGACAATGGCGTCCATGTGGTGACTATCGCGCTCTTAACGACATCACAGTCCCTGACCGCTACCCGATCCCACATCTACAAGACTTTACAGCGAAACTGGCAGGAGCGAGAATATTCTCCAAAGTTGATCTCGTTCGCGCATATCATCAGATTCCAGTGGCGGCTGAGGATATCCAAAAGACAGCGATAATCACACCATTCGGGTTGTTCGAATACGTACGAATGCCATATGGTCTGCGGAATGCTGCACATACATTCCAAAGATTCATGGACGATGTATGTCGTGAATTAGACTTCGTCTTCGTGTATTTAGACGATATCCTGATAGCCAGCAGATCAGAGGTTGAACACAGAGAACATCTACGTCGCCTCTTTGAAACGTTAGCCGAGCATAACGTGGTTCTGAATCCGGCTAAGTGTGAATTTGGCGCGACAAGTCTGGAATTTTTGGGACATAACATTGACTCGTCAGGTGCCTCCCCCCTGCCAGACAGAGTTCTGACGGTGAGAGAATTCCCTAGACCGACCAACACGCGTTCACTTCGAGAATTTCTCGGTCTCGTCAACTTCTACCACCGCTTTATACCACGTTGCGCGCAGATCTTGCACCCTCTTCATCGACTGTTGTCAGCAGACGCTACAGATGAAAAGAGGTCAACTGCTACAAAGAAGGACATCACATGGACAGAGGAATGTGAGACTGCTTTTGAGGCAAGCAAACGAGCGTTGGCCGATGCAACGATGCTCACTCATCCCCATCATGATGCACCAACCAGCATTACTTCTGATGCATCTGACGTTGCTGTGGGAGCGGTGCTTTCTCAACTGGTTCGTGGACAATGGCGACCCATTTCCTTCTTCTCAAGAAAGCTCAAACCACCAGAGACTCGCTACAGTACATTCGACCGTGAACTGTTGGCCGTGTATCTATCTCTTCGCCACTTCAGATACTTTGTAGAAGGGCGAGAGTTTCATGTCAACACAGATCATAAACCGTTGTCCTACGCCATCAGCAACCCCTCTGACAAACATTCGCCTCGACAGACGCGCCACCTATCGTACATTGCTGAATTCACTACCGATCTCAGATATCTCAAAGGAGAAGACAACGTGGTTGCTGATACACTCTCAAGAGCTGAACTGTGTGATCAGAATAATGCCATTACATCGTCTGCAGTCGACTACGAAAGAATGGCACAGTTACAACGAGAAGACGACGAAATGCCGGCCTATCGTACGGCTATCACTGGGTTGCAACTCGTAGATCTGCCACTTCTCGATTCAACTGATACGCTGTTGTGTGATATCTCGCAAGGATATGCTCGACCTGTTGTGCCACGTGTCTTACGTCGAGACATTTTCGATCAGTTGCACAATCTTTCTTATCCTGGTGGCAAAGCAACCAAACGCCTGGTTTCTGCCAGATTCGTGTGGCATGGTCTCAATCGAGAGGTTACGCAATGGGCGCGGAACTGCTGTTCATGTCAACAGTCGAAGATTCAGCGACACATCGCTTCTCCTGTTCACAAGATTGACATTCCCGATCGCCGTTTTGATGCAATTCATGTTGACATTGTAGGCCCACTTCCTCATTCGCAGGGATATAATTACCTGTTCACAGTGGTGGATCGCTTCACCCGTTGGCCCGAAGCTATACCAATGGTCAATGCAACTGCTGAATGTTGTGCTCGCGCTCTTCTCGACCAATGGATCTCACGATTCGGGGTTCCGTCGACAATCATTTCGGATAGAGGACGACAGTTTGAGTCCAATCTCTGGACGGAGCTAATGAAAATCATGGCATGCACTCGTGTTCGAACGACATCTTATCACCCGCAAGCCAACGGCATGGTCGAGAGATTCCATCGTCAACTCAAGTCATCACTAAAAAGTCGTCTCGAAGCAGCTGCTAACTGTTGGATCTTGGTGCTTCCGACAGTTCTACTCGGGATACGTGCTGCTGTGAAGGAAGATCTAGGATGTTCCTCGGCCGAACTAGTGTTTGGTATGCCACTGCGTTTACCTGGACAGTTCTTCGAACAACTACCCGCTGGACACGTAGACGATCCAGCCGCGTTCCTCCCACGTCTGCGCACTGCTATGCGAGATTTGCGACCTACCATTCCGGAACATCATGGTTCACACAGAACTGCTGTTCCCACTGCGTTGACATCAGCGACACACGTATTCGTTCGACATGATGCACATCGCACCCCTCTGCAGCGACCGTACGATGGCCCGTTTCTCATCCTTCAACGGAACGAGAAGTTCTTCGTCTTGGATTACAACGGCCAACATGAAACTGTATCCATTGACCGACTGAAACCGGCGTTCCTAGACACTGATATTATAGGAGCTCTTCCACCACAGCTACCTACTACTAGAGGTAGCCGAGTTTTACGGGTACCAGTTCGATATCGACCTTGAACCCGTACTCAAGCTCTGGGGGGAGGTTCTGTGGCGCCGACGTCTACAAGGACAGATGTACCGGAAGTGACTTTTAGAGCATTGATTGTTATCATCCGTAACGACGTGTTCTCGCCAAGTGATTCTATGTTATCGATAATTATGTTTATTACGGTAGCATGTTACGCTACATTATATATGTGAATTACTACATGTGTTGTGTTCTTTTCTATTGATATTTCGTTGATCACAACAAACGACTTTTAGTGTTTTGCAAACAGTTTATTTATAATCACTCGAACACTAAAATACATACATACGTACGTACGTACGTACGTACGTACGTACGTACGTACGTACGTACATACATACATACATACATACATACAGACTTCCAACTCACAAACTTCCAAATCACAAACGTTCAACGCACAAACTTCGAGGCAACGAGACAACGAAGTAGCAAAACAACGACTCACAGACATCGGTTCCTACATCCATGTATCCATCCATACATACATAAATACAAACTTGCAACTCACAGACTTCCAACACATAAAACGTCCAACTTGCAAACTTGCAACTCGCAGACTTCCAACTAACAAGTTTAATCTAATTTCAACTCGTAAACTTACAAACTTTCAACTCGCAGACATCGAACTCACAAGTTTCAACTAACTCCAACTCGCAGACTTCCAAGTCAAAAGCTGCAACAAGCTTCATCTTATCAACTTCGAACTCACAAACATTCAACGCACAAACTTCCAACTCACATACTTTGAAAGCATAAACTTCGAGGCAACGAGACAAAGAAACAACTCATACATTTCCATCCATCCATCCATCCATACGAACATGCCCACTTCACAGACGTCCAACTCGCAGACTTCCAATTCACAAACTTCCAACTAACAAACTTCCAACTTACGAACTTTCAACATGCAAACTTCCAACTCGCAGACTTCCAACTCGCAAGCAGCAACAAGCTTCATCTCATCAACTTCCAACTCATAAACATTCAACACACAAACTATCAACGCACAAACTTCGATGCAACGAGACAATGAAATAGCGAAACAACGCTTCAACTCACATACTTCCATCCATCCATCCATCCATCCATTAATGCATCTATCCATCCTTCCAACCTTTCGTCCATCCATCCATTCATCACCCTTTTGTCCGCTACGGCGCCTCATAGACAAAGGCTATTTGCCCAAACTTTGTGCGGATGAGCGTATGATCGATCTATGCTATCCGCCCAACCTTGGCTAAACTCCAACGAGTACAAAATTGTCTGGCACTTGTGGTTCTCAGGGCGCCTCGGTTTTCATCGAATTAATTTTAAGCTGTCCACTCTTACATATCGTGCTCTATCTACACAACAATTTAACAAGATTTAACAAGATTTAACAAGATTTGCCATCCAAGCCAAAGGCCCAGATGGCAAGTGGACAAGGAAGCCATTGGCTTATCGAGAGTCCAACAATGTTCACCTACTTATAACCCGCCCTCCTGATATATGTGTCAACCTTGTTTTTAAACATATACAAGCTGCTAGCAGTTACACAATCTGTAGACAATTTGTTCCATTCATTTATTGTCCTCTGTGAGAACGAGTGCTTCCTGATGTCCAATCTACATTGATCCTTTACTAATTTTACCTCATGTCCTCTAGTTCTGCTATCCTTCTTGAGTGAGAAAAACATATTTCTATCAATAATTTCATACCCATTCAATATCTTAAAAACTTCAATCTGATCTCCTCTTAACCTCCTTGTCTCTAGAGTTGTTAAACCACATTCTTTCAGGCGTTCTTCATAACTAAGGTCTCTAAGTTCTGGAATCATTTTAGTTGCTCTCCTTTGTATGCGTTCAAGCGTATCTATATCCTTCTTACGATATGGTCTCCATGCTTGTATACAGTATTCTAAATGAGGTCTAACTATTGCTTTATAAAGAGGTATAATTAACTTTTTTCCCTTGTATGTTATGTTTCTTCTAATCAATCCAAGAATTTGATTACCCTTTGAAGCTGCAATACCACACTGCTCTGAAACTTTCATATCAGCGCTTATTGTAACTCCTAAGTCCTTTTCTTTTACAGTAGTACCCAGAACAGTATCTCCCATTTTATAGTTTACATTCAAGTTCCCATGTCCTGTATGTAGGCATTTACATTTCCCAAAATTGAACAGCATCTGCCATTTCTCAGACCATTTCACTAATCTGTCTAGATCGTTTTGTAAATGTTGTTTATCACCATCAGTATTAACCTTTCTAAACAGTTTTGTGTCATCCGCAAATTTCAGTACGTTACTTGTTATACTGTCGTCCAAGTCATTGATATAAATTAAGAATAATATAGGTCCTAGTACTGACCCTTGAGGTACCCCACTCAAAACCGATTTCCAATTTGAAACTTCTCCATCTACTACAACTCGTTGTCTTCTGTCAGTCAGCCATTGTTCTATCCAGTCAGTTATGCTATCCCCGATACCATGGGCTTTTAATTTAAGTAGCAATCTTTGATGTGGCACTTTGTCAAAAGCTTTCTGAAAATCTAAGTAGATAATATCTACTGGCGATCCCACGTCTATCCACTTAGTGATTTCTTCCAAAAAACATAACATATTTGTTATGTTTTTTGGAAGAAATCACTAAGCCCTACTTGGCTAGTCTCCTTCATCTTTCAAATATCCCTAGGCAGCTCAGATCATCAATTTCACAACAACTTATTGTGCCTAAAACAAAACTTAATTTGAGTAAACGTGCTTTCTCTGTCGCTGCGCCTATAGAGTCTGGAATGAATTCTCCATCACTTTGAAAACATCTGAAACTATAGCTATTTTCCGAAAAAATCTCTAGACATATTTATTCCAAATTGCATTTCTCGCAAAATCTTCGGTTGTCCCTCGTTCTGATAATGACTTTTGCGCGTCCCTGTTCACGATTATGATTAACATATCATTCTGCATTTGTTGCGCCTCTGAGTTCAGGTTCCTGAGGATAGGCGCCATAGAAGTTAATTATTATTATTATTAACCTTTATCCATGTGTTAATTAGTATGCAACAAGCTGGTATTTTGCAGGGCTTTTTGCCGCCACACCAAATGTGTAGACTTTGCGCGCCACTACGAACTTTGCATTAGCGGCTGGTCGTCAAAACACCCGGCCCTACCCCGTGGAACGCTGCGTGACGCTTACCCGGATACCCTGCACCCACCAGAGCGTGACTTCTTTATGAATGGATCCTGTGGGGTTACCTCCATAGCCGGTACTAAGCATCTCGATCTTCGTCTTTCATGCACTCAGTAAGGGCCCCCACAAAAAAGGTTTGTACCAGGCCACCCACATTGTTAATCCGACACAATCGCGGATATTAATTTGTTTAGCTTTCCATTACAAAACTAACCTTTTTACTAAATGCGTTGCTGATTTATATTGTTGCCGATAACATTGGCGAAGCTAGAACACGTGACGAATGAATCGAGGTTGCGACTTGTTGACAACGAACAAGAGTTAAATTGCTAAGTGCAAATAAGCTGGATTCGATCTTTATAAAGCAGTGGTTTGTCAGGTATAAAAGACTGCATGGTTAGAATGAGTGAACATATGTGGGACGTTAATAAGTGCCTGTTCTGCGTTATAGTGATGTTACTGACAGGAAACACTGCGGCTGAAAAACGTAAGTTAAAAATTAAAATGTCGGATACCAACTTTTCAAAAGGCAAACGCTATTTACCAAAACTTTGTGCGGATAGGCGTACGATCCATACTATTCGCCCACCGTTTGTGCGGATAAGCGTACGATCTATACTATTCGTGTCTAGTGGCCAAAAAATCACAAACATCCTTCCGCATATTAAAATCATCTAAAAATGTGTGCAATGGGTGCTCAATATAAAGTTGTCATTGGCATTTCAGGTGTCGGATGGTATTTTGACAGGCGTAGTAAAACGACCAGACGGTCAATAATATATAATGACCCCTAAGCTATGGGAATGTGACCCCCTGTTTGTTTTAGTTAATGTGTTTTCTTCATATTTAAGTTTATTGATCACATCCACTACATAGTATAGGCACTATTTAAAATAAATTAATTTTTTATGTGTTTTATGTGATGGATGATATGAATAAAAATGCTAATTAAACAACCAATATGTTAAATTTTTTCTTTAAATTTGACTATTGTTTTATCATCTAATTTATTCTGTAAGGTAAGTATCCAAACTTGATTTTATAACATTAAACTTTGTTAAAAGAGGAGGGGAGTGAAAATTTGTATTTCACCATAGAGCGGATCTTGAAAGAGGGTGGAATGAAAGCCCAAATTGTCGGGTGGTTAAAGGTAAGTATGTCGAAGTATAAGCCATAACCTTCTGCGTAAGTGGCATGAATTTGTTATGTAATTTATCATAACTGGTATATTCTTTAACTCTCTAATAATATGCCTAGACGGTTCTGGGGAATCCAGGGAAGTTCATAATTTCTACATCGATCACGTTACCTGAGAGCATAAACCTAAAACATGTATTGTAAGTTACCTATGAATGATTCAGACATATATTTAACATCTTATTATTTTATGACCAATATTTCTTCGGTTATTTTAAATACAATTTATTATAACTATTATAATTATATAAGTATATACGCAAAGCAAAGCAAAATTGTATTTTGTATTCGACCTATTAAGCATACATGCCCTAATTAGCGTACACCAACTTTTTTAATCAGCAGGATCCATAATTATTGTAATTTGACTAGTGTCACCATCTGGTGTTAAACAGTTGGTACCACTTTTCAACTGATCTACACTAGTCACCAAATGATACCACTAGTGTTAAACAGTTATCTTATTGTCTACAGAAAACAATTTTGGTGTATGTTTATAAGAACAGATTCCTTGACATTTTTTGCATGGCCCAATTGTTTTTCAAGTGTACTGCACACTTATTAGGTCGAATACGGTATATAATAACATAACAGGAACAATAGGGGAAGAACATTGTATAATGTTATACTCGCTTGGATCCTATAAGCCTGTTTTAATCATAACCTGGATTGAGACAATGGCAGCATTGAGTTATGAGGGTGCAATAGTCTCACTGAAAGAGGAAGCTGTGCCTAAAACTATCCACGGTAGTAGAAAGTATTTTAAAGAAGCACCCGTTTAGAACACGGAATAATATAGATAGTGGACTATTCCAGCCAAAGTGAGCCTTAGAGGTGACTTTCTATAATTGCATTAGGATTTTTTTATTCATTTACTACTTCTACATCTCATTGTTATAACACAAGTTTAAAATATATTATTTCAAACGTTTCTTGGGAAATAATGGCCATATTGCATTCAGGTATGCATTTCGTTATTTCAGTTATCGCATTACCCATTTTCAAGATAGAAACAAATCTACATTTTGATGTATTTTTTTAAAGTAATGAACTAGGTGTACCTAGATGCCACTATGTTACAATGAAATGAAAAATAAAGCATGACACTATTGACTGTAAAAGATTATATAGTTTTTATAAAGTTGAATTTCAACGTTACAGGTGTAACACCTAATATCTATAAATTATGGCAGAATGTAATTTCACAATTTTTTAAGTGCTATAATGTAGTTGCTGATGTGTGACAAGGGGGCAACACAACACTAATTTTAAATAATTGACACACCAGGGGAAACATACCCTTAATTATCTCTTTAATATGTCTGATTTGCATTTGTTCAACCTCAGATGATGTTCCTTTTTTCCAAAATGTAAAAGACATGCAAACATACTTATGCATGATGGCGAAATGAAATTTCACAGCCTGTTTTAATTGCTATAATTCATTTGCTAATGTGTGACAAGGGGCAACACAATACTAATTTAATAATAATTGACACACCAGGGGAAATATACCCTTAATTCTCTCTTTAATATGTCTGATTTGCATGTGTTCAGCATCAGATGATGTTAGTTTCTCTTCGTTTGATTCACAGGGCATACCAATGTTTATTTATCATTTGCTGTATGTATATGTGATTAGTAGTAGTTGATACAGCTAGTACAATTTGGAAACACATGTTCTAAGCTGTTCATACATATATATATATATATATATATATATATATATATATATATATATATATATTTATATATATGTATATATATATATGTATGAACAGCTTCATACATACATATATATATATATATATATATATATATATATATGAACAGCTTAGAACATATATATATATATATTTAGTGCACTGCGCGGGCCTATAATTTTAGCCCAAGCCCGGCCCGCAATTAGCAGTTAGAGTCCAGGCCCGGCCCGGCCCAGGCCCGCAAACAAATTTCAAGCCCGGCCCAGGCCCCCAAACTAGAATTTAGGCCTGGCCCAGGCCCAACCCAGACCGTGAATGTTTGGCCCAGGCCCGGCCCGGCCCGCAAGTTTCAGGCCCATACCCACGGGCCAAGCCGCCAAAGACGGGTAAGCCAGCGGCCCGCAAGCCCACAGCCCGCTAAGTTTAGAGAAGATAAACCTATAATCTTATAAGAAAGACGAAACACAAATAAACTGTAAAACAGACTTATTGTTTTATTAAATAAAAAAATAATATATGAACATTGTATAATGTTTACTACTGAAATACTAATGTCAATTGTTGTTTAGTAGGGTCTAGCTAGTAGCTAGTACCAGCTACTACTATGTCACCCACTGGCACTGACACCCAGTGGCATTTCCAGCAGGTCTGCAGTCACTAGCCTGAGACAGATTATATATATATACAAAATAATTTCACCTTATCCCATATGTTATATAACCATTCGTAATCTTCTAGCAAACATAACACTGATGTATTCAATCACAATTGCTGTTTTATAGTATCTTTGAGCCATCTGTACATATGATATCACTATTCATTATTTAGGTTAATAATAAAATGAGGAAATGTTTGACAAATTATATGATGAATTTTCAATAATGTGGACTAGTTCCAATTTGAAATATTTTAATCATGAAATTAAGCCGAGTATGATAAATCACTCAGGACGCTAGTTACTGAAAAGTTTAATAAGCATAACCCATTCAGTGGTATCACTAACAATGTTTCGGAAAGTATTAATCAAGTTTTAAAACATTTAACATGTTGGAAAAGCCAGCCAGTTGACTGCTTTATTATCTCTCTGGCACCTTCAAAGGTATTTTCAAATTGAAATTTACAGGATAGGATGATGTAGGTCAGTACCATCTTAAACCAGCATTTAGGAATTGTTTAATTGTATCAGAAGAATTTCCCAATATGGGCAATGCTATTTTTTCCTGAAAATATTGTTGAATTTCTATAAAAAAATCATATAACATTCAAAGTGCAGAACCCAATAAAAACCCAGAAAAGTGCCAAAGCATCTGTTATGATAGTAACACTGATATGCAAACCTCTGACACAAAGGCTCACCAGTCTGGTAATCACATTAAGTTACATGGTGTGCCTGCAAATGACAGAAAATGAGAGCATGGATAGTGCAGAACACATGCCTCCACTAAAGTTATCTCAGTTTGCTCTCCCTAAGCCAGTGCTACAAGACAAAGGGGTGATACATATCCCATAGATGGAATGTTTTTAGTTAAGGGAATGAATGATGCACGATATGCAGTTAAATTATTATCAAAAGAAATATGTCAATGCCCTACAGCAAGTCAGTGATACCACATTGTTGCCGCCAAAGTGAATATTGGAATATCTACAGGGCTGTCCTATGAAAAAATTAACCTCACCCAGCTCCGGAGAAATAGTAGGAAACATTTAGATAAGAAATCAGGCACCAAACAACCCCAAAAATTAGACCGATAACATTCAAACTACAAATGTATATTTGTTATTTAGCCTTTATTTTATAGTTGTTCAAATGTTGATGAAGGAAATCATAATTAATGTAAAGACGCACGCACAATAGGAAACGACGATAACAACAACAACAACAACACATGTAAGGAGGGAGCGAAGAGATCGTATGAATTCTTGTTAATTCTTGCCCACCTTTTCCACCTTTTCCTGCCGGTCTTTTAGTTCGTCCCTTCCACCGCTGATCGCCAGTGACTTCCAACATGCTGCCAATGAGAATCCCGCGTAAACACGTGCAAACTAAATGGCTGGACAGTATTATGTTACTTGACGGTGGTGGACTTAGTGAACGTGACAATAATAATTGGGTAGCTGTTACACTTGTTTGATTAAATGTACTAGTTCAGAGAGTAGTTTTCCTGTTTTTCCATATGTTATTATGACGAATATATGGTGAAAATATGCAACTTCTTGGCTAAGCCTAAGTAGATGGCTCAAATCAAAAGGATTCAGTCTACAGTTGACTTTCCCATTGGTGGCCATGTTAATGTTTTGCTTGATTATAAGAAAACGTGAACATTAAACATTCTAAAACTTCACCTGCCGCTTGCACTGTCATCATCCCATTGACATGCTGGTCGAGTTTTGTTAAAATTAGACATTTCTAGCTCTTAATATACCTGTACAGGCTGTACGTGCAATACCCGTCAGTGCATGTTGACCAATATTGGCACGAATTACAGCACACGTGTATTGTGGCCAAAAATATCCCAAATATACTTCCGCCTATTAAAATCATCTAAAAATCCACCATTTCACTTTCAATGGCTTCTACCAGCAAACCTGGCAATGTGCCTGCTCAAACACACTTATGTCAGATGATATGAATTTTTTTTAAACTGCCTATATCCAAACTTACTATGCCCTACATTCATCTGTAACACTAGGAAGTCTAACTGAGGCATGATTCCAAAATGTCTTGGTAGACATCCTAGATTCCCACTGATCTGCTGGCTGCTTCTTAATTAGAACGCTGAATGTCTTATTTCAATCTTTAAAACTTTCCCTTTATCACATGGCCAAGCAAGTGTAGAGAAGGGGTTCTCCATGAACTGTTTCAATCAAAACTCATTCTTTAAAAAAAAAATTAATAAAAAAATTTTAAGTTGTTCAAATGTTGATAAAAGAAATCATAATTAATGTACAGATGCACGCACAATAGGAAACGACAACAACAACAATGCATGTAAAGAAGGAGTGCAGAAATGATATGAATTCTTGTTAATTCTTGCCCGCCTTTTCTGCCCTTTCCTGCCCGCCTTTTAGTTTGTCACTAAAATATTGCAGCACTAACTGTCGCACATCTCACAGTCTAAAAATAGGCCTATGTCTTGGTCTTCGAAATGTCGAGGAATATATTTGTTGCCATATTAGAGCATCATTGTTGTCTAATTGAACAATTATATGTACGTTGAAGTGCGGTTATATATAAAACAGTACTCATTGTCAATCATCAAAGTATATAACAGCCTGCCTAAACTAAAGATGTCTGTAATACTTTTGAGATTGTTGGAAGAAGAGAAGAGACCTAGCTATGCTTTATGGGTATCATTATTTTGTCAAATTTGAGCGTATCAGATAATATTCTGGTGTTTAGCACCTGGTTTATTAATGATTTGTTGACCATCTGCATGCACACATTATATGCCGCCGGGAATATTACTGCACATACAAAGCGGAAAGAGTGCTGTACAGTTCCTTGAATGGATAGATGATCTGGTTTCTTGGTTATTAATATTAAACATAATTACCTCTCAAGAAACTTAGTGTTCGATCTGTATATTTTGTATTTATTTGCTGTACAGTTGTGCTTATGGGTCTGGAGCGCTAGCCACTTCATTATTTATTTATGTTCTAGAAGGTTTAATTTTCTGTGGTCAAGTATTTTATTTCCATAATACAACGGCAGTTTCCGTAATGCTGTAATCCACATTAAATTAGTCATTTTGTGGCACACCAGATTTGTTAACGGATCACTGTATTTTTTACCTTGGTTATCTGTCTGAATAACAGAGTTTTCTCCTTAAAACCAACCCCTGCATTTCCACACTTTGCCACTGTGCATACCTAGATACATAATTTTATCTGCCATGTTTAAAAGTCACAATAACAGGTGATCTGAATCATCAAGTAAATTTGGCATGTTCATGATTAACTAAATTGTACTTGCCATAGCACATATCTGGTATGTTGTCTGGAAAGTTGTCCTTTTCTCATTTGACTGATAATTTTTATGTCAGATGCATTTAACTGAAAAATAAATGGATTCATGCAAATATGAAAAAAAAATCACATGTAGAAAACCGTATGGTATACTCTTACATGCTAAATGGATTATTGGATTACAAATAAAAACAAATCATTCAAGTTTATAACATTATTATTACTATTGTATTATTATTTTCATAACAAAAATATTTCTATTTTCAGAGTATACATTCTTCCAGTCTGATGAGGCTACCTTTCAATGTGAGCACAATTTGACAGTGGCTGAGCTGGTGCAGATCACGTGGAAGATAAACGCACAAACTTGTGCTGTCATGGAAATAATGTACAAAAACATTAGGACCGCCACCCGTATGTACGGCTGTGGCTTGCAACACAGGGCAAGCATAACTGTTACTAATTTGACAATATTCTCTCTGGAATTCTATGATGAAGGCAAATTCAGCTGTACAGCATTACACAGCGACTTTCTTATAGTAACAGGCGCCAGATTCAATTTGACCATTAAAGGTGAGGACAGTGTTTTAGAACAACATTAATAAATAATATCTTGATATATATATATGTTTTTGCACTCAGATGTAAGTTACCATACATGATATGTGCTATTACTAATATTGCTGTGTGCGTGGATTTTCTTTTTTAAGATTGAACAAGTATAAACTATTTAAAATAGAATATTTCATGTTTTCTGATAGCAGCAACATATTGTGCATATGTCATAATCATCACCTTATGACTACCAGGGTAGGTATTACTGGTTGTAGTTTAACAGGTCTGTCGAATGGAATCATGTCTGGGATAAGGCAGATGATGGGAAAAAATGTTACGCTTTATTGATGTACTGTGGGGAGCATAGTGGGACTTAGTGATCGGCATATCTTTTTTCAAACTCGACAACATATCCATTTCATGGCAGCCAAATATGAAAATGACATGACTAATTTTATTTTTCATTGTTAGAAACTTGATTTGTTGTCGTTTCATGGGATTCAGCCTCATAGGCGGATCCAGGGGGGTCTGGACCCCCCTTTTTGAGTACCAAAAATCCATTGCAATTGCATGTCAACGGGGGACAAAGGCATTGCCAAGAAACAACACAAGGTAAAAATTGTTGCTTACTACGTACAAATTCTTTAGACATTTTAGTAGTACTCCGACGTTTTCAGACACTGATCTAGCACAGGCGTTTCCCCAAAGTTATTCTTAGCATTATCAGTCATATATTCACTGCACATGCACAACGCACGCATGTGTACACACACGCCCACCTCATGTTTGACCATGTCTCCCCGCGAAAGAATGAACATACTATGGGAATGTTTGGTGCTCATAGACGTGTTGGGTGCAGTTGCTGAATCTGTGCAATCTGCAAATTGTGCTCGATTGTGCTGCGCAATCCTCGGATACTCAAAGATCTGCAGATTGCGCACCCATCTGCAGATTGCGCAGATCCAGCAAATGCACCCAACAGACGCGCTGGTTGTTTGACGAAAATCGTCTGCATCAGTTCTACGGACCGGACTTTCAAGATATTTTTCATTTTTACAGGTAAAATTTTAACTATCCTATCATATCATCAATGTCTTTGACTATCTTAGTCATTATAACAAGTAATACAAGTTTTAAAATCGTATTTTGCTGTCAGTGAGCTCATTTTATCACAAAACCAAGAGGAGTGATGTATTTGTTTAATGACATGATTAGACTGTCGGCCGTATTTCAAGAATCTATGCTGTCTGGTTGGTATTATGGCAGTAGCCCCTACTAAATATTTCATTTAAGCCAGACTTATGCTAGATGTTACCTGTCTACGTCATCCGTTTAAGCCAGACTTATGCTGTATTTGTCCAAGGAAAGCAAGCCCCATGTCATGAGCTTAATTCACTTAGATTCGTGTAAAAGCAAGTGTTGCTCGCTCATGTAGGAATTCATTTTATTTTTGTTGTTGTTACAGCATGACACCAAAAAAGGCACAATGCGCAACCTGTCAAAACATTCAAGGCATTTGGCATGACAAAGAAACCGAAAAGGAGCCCCAACGAAGGTAGTAAATTGCCTAGCACTGCAAGACCATTGTTACAAATTTGTACATAAACCCCGAAAGTTGAAATGGCGATATCTGTGCAAGCCACTATATACATTATACTAAATATTATAGTAAGCACAGTTAGCAAGATTTAATTTTACCTTCAGAAAAACATTGGGAGAAAATAACATATTGTCAGCTATTCTTAAATACAAAATCAAAACATGGATCTACTGGTGTTGTCTTGGTGTGCAATTCAATTAGTGGCATACCTTTTTTTAGACATGCCGATACTGGAAGAGATTTCAGAAGAAGAACACAAACTGAAACCGTTCTGGATTTAAGAGATTTAACAAGATTTGCCATCCAAGCCAAAGGTCCAGATGGCAAGTGGACAAGGAAGCCATTGGCTTATCGAGAGTCCAACAATATTCATCTACGTGTAACCTCCTGAGATATGTGTCAACCCTATTTTTAAACATATTCATGCTGCTAGCAGTTACACAATCCGTAGACAATTTGTTCCATTCATTTATTGTCCTCTGTGAGAACGAGTATTTCCTGATATCCAATCTACACTGATCCTTTACTAATTGTACCTCAAGTCCTCTAGTTCTGCTATCTACCTTGAGTGAGAAAAACATATTTCTATCAATATTTTTGTACCCATTCAATGTCTTAAACACTTCAATCTGATCTCCTCTTAACCTCCTTGTCTCTAGAGTTGTTAAACCACATTCTTTCAGGCATTCTTCATAACTAAGGTCTCTCAGTTCTGGAATAATTTTAGTTGCTCTCCTCTGTATGCGTTCAAGCGTATCTATGTCCTTCTTATGATATTGTCTCCACGCTTGTATACAGTATTCTAAATGTGGTCTAAGTATTGCTTTATACAGAGGTATAATTAGCTTTTTTCCTTGTAATATTTCTCTTAATCAACCCAAGAATTTAATTACCCTTTGAAGCTGCAATACCACGTTTCTGAAACTTTCATATCAGCGCTTATTGTAACTCCTAAGTCTTTTTTCTTTTACAGTAGTACCCAGAACAGTATCTCCCGTTTTATAGTTTACATCGAAGTTCCCATGTCCTGTATGTAGGCATTTACATTTCCCAACAACATCTGCCATTTGTCATACCATTTCACTAATCTGTCTAGATCGTTTTGTAAATGTTGTTTATCACCATCAGTGTTAACCTTTCTAAACACTTGTTTCATCCACAAATTTTAATACGGTACTTATTATATTGTCGTCCAAGTCATTAATATTTATTAAGAATTATAAAGGTCCCAATACTGATCCTTGTGGTACGCCACTCAAAACTGATTTCCAGTTTCAAACTTCTCCATCTGCTACAACACGCTGTCTTCTGTCAGTCAGCCATTGTTCTATCCAGTTAATTATGCCATCCCCAATACCATGGACTTTTAATTTAAGTAGTAATCTTTGATGTGGCACTTTGTCAAAAGCTTTCTGAACATCTAAGTAGATAATATCTACTGGCGATCCCTCGTCTATCCACTTAGTGATTTCTTCCAAAAAACAAAACATATTTGTTAAACATGACCTCGCTTTTAGGAATTCTTGTTAAGATGAATTTAATAATTTATACCTAAAAAGGAAGTCCACCATATGGTCTTTAATTAACCTTTCTAATAATTTACAAATCACTGATGTTAAACTCACTGGTCTGTAATTCTCTGACTTTTTTCTCGAACCCTTTTTAAATAATGGTAGATGGTTGCTTCTTTCCATTCAAAAGGAACAACTCCCTCTTTTAATGACAAGTTGAACACTTCCAAGTGATATACTGATTTGTTCTACTGTTTCCGTTAGTAGTTTTGGAGGAATTCCATCTACTCCCGGTGATTTATTATCCTTCATTGCCTTTATTTTCTTAGCTACCATTTCTGGAGTTACAATTAACAGACCTAAATAGTCTGATTTAGCCTCCTGAAATTTAGCATCTGGAACTGGTAATGAACTAATATCCTCTCTGGTAGACACTGAACTGAAGTAACCATTTAGGTATTCCGCCATTAAAAAACCCTGTGATATTATATTTTCAGCACTGTCTTCTGGTGGTCTAACCTTGTCTTGTACGTTTTGTTTACTCCTGACATATGCATAAAACTCTTGCTGTCATTTTTTTATGTTACATGCTAGGTTTTGCTTATAGCGTCTTTTAGACTGTCTAATTTCAGTTGTAGCTGCATTAAGTGCCTCTTTGTAATTTGCATAGTCTTCATCCTTTCTGGTACGCCTACAAACCCTCCACATAGTTTGCTTGAACACTATTTTTCTAATAGCTTCTTTTGACATGTATTTCTTTCTAGACCGTTTTCCTTGTTTTTACAAGGGAACATATTTATCAATAATACTCTCAATTTCATATTTTAGAATATTTCAACGTTCAGTTGCAGTTTTGTTCATCAGCATGTTATTCCAATCTAGCTTTGCTAAGTATTTTCTCATATCTTTATAGTTACCTTTGTGGAAATTTCTCCTTACCTTTTTTATTTTTACTTTCTGATTTTATATTGATGTCAAAATGTATTTGATTATTGTCACTATTACCCAATGGTTCATGTATATTTACATTGTCCACTAGTTCTTTTTGTGATGACAAAACTATATGTAATACATTATTTCCTTTGGTTGGTTCTAGCACGCGCTGAGTAAGGAAGTTATCCTGAATTAAAAATAGAAATTGTTGGTCCTCACCCCCTGTACTCTCTAGAGATTTCCATTGTATGTGTCCATGGTTAAAATCTCCCATTATGATACATTCCCCTTTACTAACTTCCTTTATAGCATTTTGTATTTTTGTGTTATCCTCTTCGTTTATGTTTGGACTTCGGTAAACTAATCCAAATAGTTTATTTTGAATGTCCTGAAACTATTTTGCACCAAACTGCTTCATCGCAATCTGCTTCCCTGTCTAATTTTATTTCATATGTCTGAATAGATTCTGGATGCAGCCATTTTTTGACCGTTTGTTGAAAAATACCAAAGTGCTGCAGATGGTTTTTCGCACATATGTACCAGGTGATGGGAACTGCTTTTTAATCACTGCCTGTCAGACCAGCTGAAATGCTTGGGTGTGCAGCAATGCACAGCTTCGGTCTAACCTTGTATGCAACCTTCAAAACTTGGTAACTGACTGAAAGAATGGATTGGCGATAACATGTGCCCAAAAACATATCGTGTAAAAGAAAGAGGTCATTATTATATATTGTTGAAAGGAACTAAGCTAATTATATCATAGATTTAGCGAGAGACTCGTCTACCAGTACACTATGTTATCAGTTGTTTTCAAAGAGGGCGGAAAACCTGTCAAGAGTCATGAAGCAAGAAACTACTACTTTAGCAGAATGTTTCCCGATTCAAATTCAGATCATGAATCGAATGGTGCGCTTCTTACAGAGTAGTTTAAAATGCAACAACAGTTTGGATAGGCTGTTTTTAAGAGGGCAATCTAACCCTTCGGGGTATTGGTTCATATATGTCTAACAGTTTCAGTTACACCTTGTCTCAGTTCAAACTTGATGCCATGACTATGTTATATGAAACCTAGCTATTTTTATTATATCATTCAGAACCACTGTCAGAAAGTCCTTGATGAGAAACTATTAAACACAGTTTCCTTGGCAAAGGATGTGCTGAATAATATAGAGAATGCATGTAGCACATTTTTAGTCAAAGACGTGTTAGTCTCTTTGTGTGCATACTTCAGTTGTAATTGAATTGTACACATTGTCGTATGAATAAATATATATTTTTACTATTACTACACTACTGTGCCCCTTGTTTGTAATAATGCAGATACAGAGTTAAGACGATTACGTGTTTTTTTATTCAATTGTAGCATACTTGTTTTTTATTAGACATTTACAATTATAGCATACTTGTTTTTTATTAAACATTTATATTACAATAGTAGTTTTAGTCAATATTGCAATAAATGGCACATGACAGATGTTTAATATTGTCTTTTCGTTTGGACATTTTCAGACACCACATTTTCTTTGTTGAAATAGGCCTACCTACGAGTGTAAATGAAACAAAATCCGCTGTGTTTTGCTGAAACTCTAAACTCAAAAGTAGTTGCACCTCGTCTACTGTAAATTTGACATTCGAAGTTATACTTATGTGACGAATACAAGAAAATACATAGGACTACTTTATCATGATTTTTATATTTTAATTTTTTATTAAAATGGGACAGCCGAAGGCTGTATTCCTCCCAAAAATCTGTATTGTATTTGAAAAAATCGTACGATGTCGCATGTCTGAATTTTTGGTTGATTACATTAGGCCCTAACTCGCTTAATAATATAGAGAATGTGTGTAGCACTTTTTTAGTCAAAGATGTGTTAGTCTCTTTGTGTGCAAATATGCTTCAATTGTAATTGAATTGTACACATTGTATTTTTAATGAAACTTGGTTTATTGCTTTATATGAATGAGTCCATGTTACCATCTAAATTTAAGGTCAATCTAACCTTCCAAGTTTGACCCGACCCTAACTACCTCACACCCTTCAAGGTCACTGACATCCTAGGTGACAAACAGAGGTGCTGTTGGTGTCATTGTAATGCTGTTGGTGTCATTGTAATACTGTTGGTGCTGGTGTCATTGTACACATTGTATTTTTCATAAAAAAATCAGATTATTGTCTAAAAAATTTCAAATTGGTGGGAAGGGGGATACCCACCCCCACCCCCACCCCCGAGGTGTTTCACACCTTGTTTCGAGTCTTCGGTGCTTCATACATTACCTAGGACCCTCCTTTTCTAAACCCTGGGTCCGCCCCTGAGCCATATGTGGTATGTTGAAAGCATTTACAATAAGTAAAGTGTCTATTAAAAGTAGAAGTGTGAAAAGTTGGCATCACATTATTAACTGATAAGTTTTTGTCTTGCCGATTGATGATTTTTTTGTCAAATTTAATCAATATATTTGATAAATATCAGTTTCTAATTCTGTAATAATATATATATATATATATATATATATATATATATATATATATATATATATATATATATATATCAATAAGAGAGAAACAAAACAGTTTATTGTTTTTTGGTTTATCTGCGGTTTCAGCATATCGAGGTATGCACATAGACATGCATGGTTCGCCCGCTTGCCGGACCCAGCCGATTGGCAGTTATGTTACGTTGAGCAGACTCTCTGCCACCTTTGCGAACCGGCGACTAGATTCAAGAAAGTGATTTCAGTCCTTCCTTTTTACACCCGACTTCATTGGTGACATTATCAAGAGAGTTAAAAATACAATGGCTTTCATTGGCCAGTAGCTGGGAGAAGGGGGCAGAATAACCAGTTAGAAATCTTCACTCTCCCTGTCTCATTTGTTCGCATTGTCTTGTCTTGATCTTGTACATAATGAATGTGAATGAAATCCAGAATGAATATAATTGAAAATAATTTATCACACAACATTGTATGAACCAATCAAACATAGATGAAATTGATTAATCGGAACAGCACTAACTATAATTATGTAGCTATTTCAGGGATTCACATGTGCATGGTTTGCAATGCTTAAACTAAACATATATATATATAAGTGATTTAGCATTTTCAAGTTTTTTCCAGTAGGTACCATGATCAACACCTTAGATGGTTGCTACTCTCCTGTGGCAGGAATCTTTCCAGGGCTGGCAATCATATTCAATAACATCTCAGTCACTGACATGCACATACATGCCTTCATAATGGATGCACCATCAACATCATTGTCTAAGCATTTTGTGAATTCACAAAAGATCCATCTTTCCATTCCTCTCATCTATGTCAGCTGGTGTCAGTTGAAGCACCTGCACAAGTGGCATGTTATATGCAGCTAACACACGGGTCCTAGCAGCAGGGTTGTTTGATTTAAATCATTTGATTTAAATCATTGATTTAAATCACTCCAAAAAAATCATTGATTTATGATTTTTTTTTTTTTTTACTTCCGTTTTTTTAATCGCTGATTTATATGAATTTAACACAAATAATTGTTTACAAGCACCGAGATCAACAAAGTTTTGTATGTTTTTTAATACAAAACACAAAGTGTGCACACTTGTGTAGCTGTATTGTCACCAGATAGCCTGATAGTCAAATATTTTATGACATTGTGTATGTTTGAGCTATTCCCTTTCTGAATGCAGTGAAGCCACACAAACTTGTCTTCCAGAGGAAGTATCTTTTCAACACAGAAGCCCTGAGTTAAAGTCCACTTATAGCTTGTGCTAGTTGTTACCAATTCAGTATGTTGACTCAGTTGTTTAATACTGTACTAGTTTGTATTCTGGTTAGAGACCCTTAGAGTACACAGAGCCCTGGACAGGTGCTAATCCACCCTATAGGCAAACAATAATTACCACTGCTACAGCCTCAGACACACAGCATGCTTTCCTTTCCAAGACAGATTATGCAACTACAGGGGGTGAGGCCTTGTGGACATTGTCTAATGTCTTTATATAAGCAAAAATCATGTACCCTCTTAAGAAAAGAACCCAAATCAATTTGAATAGAACATGTTTGAAAGAGTTTACAAATTTAAACATCTATATAAATATCTATATACCAGATTTAAAAAAAATCAAATAAATCCGATTTAAATAAAAAAAAATTTTTTTTTATATTTTTAAAAATAAAAATCATGATTTTTTTCAACCCTGCCTAGCAGTATCCATGTGGGTTTTGCTGCTCCTAGTCTTGCCCCACAAATGATGCTTCACCGATCATCTATTCTGCAACCGGACCTTTATCATGAGATGCTACAAAATACAGTAGTTAGAAGAACCACCTTATTGCCAAGTTGTGGTTTTTTCTAATTGTGTGATAGATGCGGGAATGCATCGGTTCTTATCATCATGTGAATTTGGACAAAAATGAGACAGTCTTTACATTGTGTGGCAATTCATCCAGCAATATATATATATATATATATATGTAGGCAATCACAGGTTCCTTAGTGTGCCAGACTTTCGGATGCAGTCACACAGGAGTGAAGGGAACTAAAATGCCAGATCACTACTTTGAAGACGCTCACTGGATTTTACTTTCAGTGTTTATGGTCTTGTGCGATGCAGATGAAATTTTCTGAAAGGTCAATTTGTATTAGAGCACGCAATGTGTAATATTTTGTACTTCTGACTGCAGCTTCTCGGTCTTTATTGTAGGATGCCACATGTTCTCTTTTGATATAGCAAATTACTAGCAATGCTCGAGAAACTGGGTCAGAATAAAGAGGAGGTGTTTCTTCAAATATCTGGTTTGCCATCCTCCAGTACTTTACAGTTTATGCAGTTTATTGCCTGCATTGTTCTTCCCCATGTACCAGGATGCACATCTTCAAACTTTCAATGATTATTATCAAATATGTATGCTTAAAAAGTTCAAGATATTCATGAGGTTTGTTGTATAATGTTATCACTAATAATAACCAGATGTTTGTATGCTGCTGGAGGATGCGCAGCTCAGTGAGCAAGGCTTAGGACAAGAAAGATGTAAACTAAACATGTTATATGTTTGTTGAAATCTTTGTTTGTCGTACATACAACAAGATTGGCAAGGTCAAGCCATAGGACAATTTTTTTTAGAAAGATGTTTCACATTTCTTAGTGTTTTTATTGTCTACAAAGATAAACACCTCCAGCAACATTACAATGACACCAAAATCATTACAATGACACCAACAGCATTACAATGGCACCAACAACATTACAATGACACCAACAGCATTACAATGGCACCAACAGCATTACAATGACACCAACAGCACCTCTGTTTGTCACCTAGGGTGTCAGTGACCTTGAAGGGTGTGAAGTAGTTACGGTTGGGTCAAACTTGGAAGGTTAGATTGACCTTAAATTTGGATGGTAACATGGACTCATTCATATTATAAAGCAATAAACCGAGTTTCATTAAAATGTAGTTACCCCCTCCCCCGGTATGTAATTTTTCGTATTTTTTATTGGTTTATAAAAGTTATTTTGGAGTGAACATCCGATTTCGACACATCAGTACTGTGCTATAAAAAAAAGAGAAACACACATGATGTTTTTATGTTACGCGTGCATGCATTAGTATCAGGGCATTTCTGTTACCAAAAAAATTCAGATACATACCACTAGTTTTAGTAGAATCAATGAAAGATCATGGTTTCAGAGTGGACGTGTTTTGGAATGACACATTTTTGAAGCACTGGTCAGTATATAATAGCCTAGCTGGGAGCCGCAGGGGTAACCCCTTTTTGCCTGGTATAGTTTTTCTTATCGTTGATTATTCATCTCTAGTGTGTATATATTGTTATCCAGGTTGGTGTGGAGCAGGCTTGTTAAAAAATGCATGTCAGTGCATTTGAATGCAAATGCAAATGTTTTACTTGATGCAAATGCAAATGCCATTTTCCAGGAACGTATTCAAATGCAAATGCAAATGTTTTGGGGTCGCACTCAAATGCAAATGTTTTGGTTACACATTTACAAATGCATTTTAATTAATTTAAAATGTTTTGGCTTTATATTAATGTTTTGTTTTATTTGGAGAAAAAACGTAATATATACAAACACACAATTTATTTAATAAATACAGTAGTACATTATTGTAACCAGCAAGTCCCACTACATGAACATGTCTGTAGAGTCCTACACTGAGTCACACAGTTGCAGGCTTGTGGAGGTGGTCGAAATGGGAGGGAGGAATAGACAATTGACAGTTTACTAATCATTCAGGTAGGCCAGAATGGAAGGGGAACCCAAGACAATAGCCTGTCCACTGGTGGGATCACTGGGAAGATAACCTGGTGGATAATATCAGCTACCACTAATCACTCTCTCTGGCTGTAAATATTTAGGGCTGGCATTGCTAATGTTTACTCCCCATAATGAGCTACCACCTCAACCCATCCCAACAGTGCTAACACAAAACAAGGGAGTCATTTGTCTGCATTGTTTCATTTGTGACATCGCCAAATCCAGTCATCGATAGTTCTTTATTGTGGTCTTATTTGTTAAGCCTAGAAAAAAAAAAAAAAAAACCTGAAACACAACAACAGAGTGTGTCAGTTATACAATATCACATATCAAACATAGAAACAAGATGGTGTGAAAACACACTCCAAAGATTGCACAATATAATATTACCAATACAATATAAAGTATGTTCAGAAATATATAATAGTTATACAAGATACACCATGATTATTCAAGATAAACCATGAATACAGTTGTATGTAATTTCACAAACACAATAAGTTTTTGCATCTAATGAATCCAATAATTACACAATCCACCATAACCAATATCACCCCAACACTATGCCATTTCACTGCATGAGGCTCATTACGGCATGTCATATCAACTGTCAGCGATACTCAGGCATGACCCTGCAATAGCATTTTGAAACATGTCATTTAGCAGAACATGTATAATTATTTAGACAAGTATTGCAATCATCCTATCTCTATGTTGTTCCCTGTTTACAAGCTAGTGTGGCTCCCAGCTTACATTCAAGGGGACAGACCACAGTAGAGAATTGCATTGGTGGCCATGTTAGTGATTTGTGTCTGATTATAAGAAAACGTGACCATCAAAAATTAAGAAAATTGTTCACGGCAACTGCCATCATCTCATTGACATGCTGACCAAGTTTTGTCAAAATCACATACCTCCAGCTCTATTAAAACGCCCCGACGTGTGATGCCTGTCAATTTTGACAAAAATAGCCATGTATTCATGCACCCACATGGCCCATAGCAGAAAAATTTCCATAAATCCCTCCGCCTGTTAAACTCTCCAAAAATGCACTATTTCACAGCCAATAGTTTCTACAAACAAAACTGACTTTGCCTGCTCAGTTGCACTTATGTCACATCATATGAATTGTTTAAATTCACATATCACAATTTAATATGCCCTACATTCGTGTGAAACAATAAACAGGAAGGTCAACTGTGATCTTATCCCAAATAGGGAATTTTTTTGGAGAAAGTCAAATTTTATATAAAATTGCAGCACAATGTATATGTATACACATTATAGAACACTCCTACTTGTCAAGTCATTACTATTTGTTTGACAGCCAAGTCTAAACAATGCCTTGCCCTTAATATTTGCTGAAAACCAGTTACATAATTTAATTATAGGTCGATTTTGACACTTGATAAATCATAGATCATTTGCACTAGATTTACAGAGCATTGTGAAACAATGAAGCCTGCTTACTGTCTCTTTAAATATACAAATGAATTTACTTTCAAATTAATATTCATATAATTGCTTGATTTTTAACCAAACATGGCATAACTTTGTAAAAAAAATTAAAATTTTTCACATTTAACAGGATTTCAGGCAAATTCCAATGTGTCAGGTTTATCAAATTTTATTGTTTATGTGACTGCTTTCATACTTCTAGTTGATAATATACAAGGTGAACGGTTTGATTTTGATACACCACCATAAAGGAGTATCACATGACCAGATGCCCGTCGCGGCCAGATTTGAAAAGGCTGATCTATGCAGTGCTTCCAGTGGCTGTGACACAACCAAAATACAACTGTTCTGTCCAAATTTGTTACTCGATGTTGCTAATGCACTGGGCCACAAAACAAATATCACAAATGACTGTTCTAGTGAAAAATGGCTAGTTGTTCCCTCACATACTGGTGTCATACACCCTAATTTTTACCAGATTTCTGTTTTGGCATCTGATCTGTACCATGCTATTCGTGATTGCTGCTGCTGTCTGCCTTTTCCAAGCAAACTGTTTACTTTTCCTATCAACCAGTGCCCATGGGAATGATTATATATTATGTAAACCATTTCAGGGTTAGGGTTATGGTTAGCTAGATATGTGGTTAGATATGCAAAATAAAATAATTGTGTTTGTTAACAATGATATATTAAACATCAAATTGCACTGCACTGACACTGATAATTTTCTAAGTCAAACACACACAACATGGGGCAGGTTAGCAACCATTTTTATTTATTTATTTTCAAAAATGTGAGCTCTAATTATGATAACGGAATTGCAAATTATAAAAATTATAAGACATTTTTATAACAAAATAATAATTTCATCCAAATTACCTGTAATATCCACAATTAAGCTAACAACAATGACCAAAACATAAGCATATCAACATTTTATTACCGTGTTTGTGACCACGACTTCCGTCTGTTTGGGGGAAGACCACAGTAGAGAATTGCATTGGTGGCCATGTTAACGTTTTGTGTTTGAGTATAAGAAAAAGTGACCATAAAAAATTCAGAAAAATTTTCACAGCAACTGCCATCATCTCATTGACATGCTGACCATGTTTTATCAAAATCACATACCTTTTAAGGTCTAAGCTCTTTTAAAACGCCCCAACGTGTCATGTCTCAATTTTTGTATGTATGTATTCATGCACCCATGTGGCCCATAGCAAAAACATTTCCATAAATCCTTCCACCTGTTAAACTCTCCAAAAAAATGCACTATTTCACAGCCAATAGCTTCTACAAACAAACCTGTGAATTTCCCTGCTAAATTGCACTTATGTCACATCATAAGCACAATTTAATATGCCTACATTCGTGTGAAACAATAAAAAGGAAGGTCAACTGTAGTCTTACCCCTCAAGCACTTGTCCCTTGGGAGTTTTTCACACACCATACCCAGCCATGCCACATGGTGATTAATCAAGACAACATCAAAGAGAGGGAGAGTGCTCCAGTCTGATTCTGACTTAACTGCATAGAATGTTATATAATACCATACTCTATGTGCACAGTTCATGCATAATGTATTTTAAATATCATAATACATTAACTATATAACAGCACTTAACTTTCTAAACTGTTCTACCAGCTACTGGCTACAAGATTTCAAAATGTCATTAAGCCACATCTGGTCGCTAGGTGGCTCATGGTTCAGACTGGTTCCAAATTTGTCTCCATAAATTTTATCAAGATATTGGCTCACACTTGCACTTACACATGTTTTACTGCGTAGCAGTATTGTGCATGGCATATTGAGGTATTGGTGATAAATGAATGTTAGTGTGCACTTCTTTCCTATACTTTGACCAACTAGGCTTTTCCGGGGTGTTGCCTGCGTCCCGGAGTAGCCATGGGAACGACAAATTGGATCCTTTTTCTGCACAAGCACCAATACGCCCCTTTCTGAACACGAGCACATACAGAAGAAATGATGCAAGCAGAAGGTGAGGCAGATAAAAATTGTTCTATATGTGAAATTGAAGTAAGAGAGGAAGACCATGCCATGGGGTGCCAGTGGTGTGGTCTGTGGACCCACCGGAAATGCATAAAACCTAAGATGACTGAATCAAAATATTAAGCAGTAGTTAACTCAAAAAACAACAATGTGATTTTGTTGTACTAAATGCCAACTGATGGTAGGGATTATTAAGATTTTTCGACGATGTGAGGACTAAACAGTCAGACATGAATGAAAGACAAATGAAAGTTGAAAGCACTGTTAAAAACATGTCAGGATCATTAAACAAAACATACAGATGTGGGTGCTATAAAGGAATCAGTAGAGCAGATTAGCGAGAAAATAGGGGAGGTCAAATATACCATGGATGGGGTTATTGACATGAAACTTAATGAAATGAAAGAGGAACAGAATGGAAAAGGAAAAAGACAGAACAATGTCATTCTCAACAGTGTACCAGAGAAACTAGAAGGAACAAATGATAAAGAAGTAGTTGAGAACTTAATCCTAGAAGAGTTCGGAGTGAAAGAAGCCAAAGTAGAGGAAATAACTAGGATTGGCACAGGCAGTGAGCCAAGGCCAATACTACTGAAAATTAATGACGCACGAACTCAAAGGAAAGTGTTAAAAGCAAAGCAAAACTGCTAAGAAGTGCCAGGAGTGAAATGCACAGTAACATCTACCTAGCACCAGATAAAACAATTAAGGAGAGGGAAAAGTACAGAGTTACAAAAGGAACTGGGAGAGAGGGAAGAAAGGGGTCGGACAGATCTTATGATTAGAGATGGGAAAATAGTGAAGTGCAGGGATGGAACTACTAAGGGACAAAATGACGTGAGGGGTGTCCATGAGAAAGCAAATCAGACTCGGAAAGAAAAAGAGACAGGAGCACAAGCACAAACAACAGTTAAAGAAAAGGGAGCTGTAGCAACAGCTGGAAAAAAGCAGGTGACAAAAACTACAGTTACGTGCTGTTACCCCTGAATGGGGAGAAGTTGTAAGCACTCAACAAAACGAACAAAAAGAAAGCATAAGCACTAGCACAAACAAAGCACATTGCATTCCAATTCTGGACACAAAAGATTATTTATTTGATTGTTACTGTGCAAATGCACATAGTTTAAATAATAAAATATACAGAATCCTGTAGTGAAGGTAAAATTGAAGATGATATTAATCTGGAAGGTTTTACCCCATACAGAGATGATCGTGGAAGAGGGGTCATTCTCTGTATTGAGATTGGCTTACAGTCAGCATCATGTACAGAACTAAACACCACGGATTTTGAGTCATCAGTATGGAGTATAATCACACTAAATAAGAGGGACAAACTACTAGTAGGATGCATATATAAGAGTAAGGGCTCAACTGAACAAAATACTAAGTTGCTTATTGATTTAATGAACAAAGCAGTCAAGAAACATGGTATATCTCACATACTGATTTTTGGGGACTTCAATTTCCCGGAAATTAACTGGAAGTGTTGAATCATTGTCTAGTGGTGTAGTACCATTAGATTGGAAATTGGCAAACATTTCTGCAATTTATAAGAAGGGATCCCAGGCTATGGCTGGTAATTAAAGACCAGTGAGTTTAACTCGTCTAGCCAGTAAACTGATGGAATCTTTTGTGAAGGATGCAATGTTAAAACATTTATTAGGAAACAATTTAAATACCCCAGACCAGCATGGTTTTTAGAAAGGGTCGTTCTTGCCTAACAAATTTGTTAGAAACTTTTGAAAGTTGGACAGAAGATGTGGATCAGGGACATAGTGTTGATGTTATTTTGTTGGATTTTCAAAAAGCATTTGACAAAGTCCCGAAAAAGAAATCTGCCTATGGAATATGAGGTAAAGTTTTAGAATGGATAGCTGATGTTCTATCAAATAGAAAAGTGAAAGAAAACATTATGGTAAGAAGTGAATATTATAAATGGTTTGATGTCATTAGCGGGGTTCCACAAGAATCAGTATTGTGACCTGTTCTCTTTTTGATTTATGTAAATGATATACCAGAGACAGTAAATAGTAATGTAAAAATGTTTGCTGACGACACCAAAATATTCAGAACATTAAAAAAACAAATCTGACTGTGAAATCTTACAAGCTGATTTAGATAACTTAAGTGAGTGGAGTAACAGATGGTGCCTAACTTTCAACATAAGTAAATGTCAAAGGATGCATATATGCAAAGACAATCCAAAATTCCAGTACACCATGAGAACCAAAAATAATAATATAGTTTTAGCAGAAACAGTTCAAGAGAAGGATCTAGGTGTCTGGATTTCAAATAATTTGAAATGGGACACGTTGCAGCAACCCATCAAGCTATGGTGGTTTTGTGTTCAGTAAAGAGAGCATTTATTAACTTTGACAGAAACGTTCAACATTGTTTATAATACATATATTATCAGATATTTTAATGCTTGAGAAAGTACAACGCAGGGAAACAAAACTGGTAATAGCATTAAAGGAATTTGCATATGAAGAAAGATTAAAACAACTAAAACTTTATAGACTTGAAGAACGGAGATTACGAGGAGATTTAATTGAAATCTTTAAGTTATTAGCTGGGAAAGAGAACATAGACCCAGATCAGTTTTTTAACATTGATCTAAATAACCTCAGAAGGCCACAGTAAAAAATTAAACAAACAACAATGTATGAAGTTATGCAGACGCCAATTTTTCAGTCAAAGAGTGGTGGATGTATGGAATTCCTTGTCCAACGATATTATATCTGCACCCTCTATTAACATTTAAAAAAATAAAATAGATAAAAACTGGGTTATAAATATGGGCAAACTATAAAATGCTTATCTCTAGCCTTACAAATGGTCATTATTTGTAAGTGTAAGTGTTAACAGACAGCTGATGGTAATTCCACCCTAAAGTCCAGACAGTTCATTTGTTCCCCATTGTCTTAGCACATCAATAATCAAAGTCACTATTAAGTAATTATAACTGAACATGTAAATAGGTTTACATAGAAAGATGGACAGTTGTCCAATAGACATTATGATACAATTATAAATTGAGAGGATTCGTTTTCTAAGGTATAACATAGTATTTACAAACTTACTAAAACAGGGTTGTTTTTGTCTTGTTGACTGTGGGATCATGCCTGGCCCACTGGGACAGTGCCCCTCCCCCTGACCACACATGACCCCTGTCTCTTGGGTAAATTTTATATTTAAATAACTTAATTATCAGTAATATCACCAGCAATCTACACAGTAAGTGCAATTAACCATAAGAGAAATAGTTATAACAATAATAACTAATTAACTATATTCTCCATAGAATGCATTGGATTAACCATATGGTGGCAAGTAATGACACCATCAACAAGATTAGGTAGCCTATCAACACAAGCTACAACTAAACTCTATAATATTATATGTTAGCAACCAAACTGCTCCCATGTAATCTCTGAAGCCACTAACTTATAGACCAGTTCACCTTTTCTTGTTGTATGAATAACAGCTCAGTCATGAGCCATTGACCAATGGACCATTGGCCTACAGAGCACTTTTTCAAAAAGCACCTTGTGAAAGTGGATTCACAGGTCAGACAATGATTTCACAATCTGCTGAGGATACTGCTCGCTACATAGCACTTTTTCCATTGCCATGTTGTGAACTTGTGAAAGTGAATCTAACAATAATAATTATTCAAAGAATTACATATGCATTTGATTGCACATGCATATGACAAATCAAATGCATATTATTATGTGTATGTGAACTATACGAAAACAGGCATATTGCATAAACATAGGAAATTATTATTTAGACATCGCTATTTATTAGATAAACATGTTTTACTCACCATCATCAAGTTACTTGTTAATATGCATCAGTCCTTATCTTATTCACACTGAACGCATCAACTCCTCTCATTTAGGCATTCATGCCCACCCTGGCAGGAGCAAAACAGCTGTTGCTGTTGCATAGTTGCTGGATGGCATCTGACTTTAACATGTGCACTTTATAAGCTTTAGCTACCCCTTTGGTGCTAGCAAGATGTCAGCAGGGACAGTCACTGGACTGAGTACATTGGACTCCTCCAGCATTGCCAATGTCAAGTTGTCAACGTATAGCATCACAGTATCACAGTCTGTGAGGTAGCCTGTAAGTCTGACATGTTGTGATACTGTGACATTATACTTTGGCATTGGCAACGCTGCAGTTCTTAAATGAACACCAGTCTTGTATGATTGTTGTTTCAGTGAGACCACAAGGAGTGACCATAACTGGCCTTGGTCAGTCAGTGAGAGAGAACACTGAGGTGGAGGTCACTTGTGATGTAAGTCAAGTGAAACCCCAGGCAGACATCTACTGGAGAAAGGGACTCTATGGCTCACTGGAGACAGGAACTATAATGAAACAGATCAACGCAAATAGAACCTTTAAACTTCAGTCCACCTACAAAGTGTCCTTCAGTCGCAGTGACCACAACACTCTGTTGTATTGTCTTGTCACTCGACCTGGAGACAACTCTGATGTCTGGGGCTCAAGCAGCAAGATTGTCAGTGTTTTGTGTAAGTGAATCATACTTGACTGCGCAGTTGTGTTTAATGAACCAGACTTTTTAATGTAGTTTGACTCTTATCTGTTTTATTTGAATGTTTTGGAAATATCATGTTTACATTCCATGTTGAAGTGCAAGGCCGTTAATCATAAACATTTTCATTCATAAATAAAAAAAATTGGTTGGTTCATGAAAATACATCTGGGTGACCATGATGTTAAAATAAATATAGTTTATACTATATACCATAATTTTCTGATATAGACAATGTTCCTTTATAAAAACTAAACATTTTATTCAGCCTGCATGTTGGCCACACAGGTGATGGAACAGCCAGGGCAGAAAAAGGAGAAAACAGTAACTGAGATGGGTGGACTATTTGAAGAAGGATATACGAAAGGCAGATGACAGGTGGAGGGAGAAGGCTTGATGATAGGAGAAGTAAATTAGCTGGGGAGGTGTACCAATACGTGAACTAACCTCACCCCTAAAGGGAGCAACAAGGAAAACCACATGTTGACCACATGTTGACTACACTGTGTCACTGTTTCAGATCCACCCAGTACCACAGTAACACAGAAGACTTCTGGGAATCCAACTGAAGGAGACTCTGTGACACTGACATGTGACATCACAGATGGCAGACCTAGAGATGACATCAAGAGTGTGACATGGAAGAAAGAAGGGCAAGAGGTCACTTCTTCTGGTCGAACCAGTCTCAATGGCAGAGACTTGACCATTAGTTCACTTGACCATTCTAAGGATGATGGAAGCTACATTTGTGCTGCAGAGAATGCTGCTGGAATGGGAGGATCTGGTGATGCATTTCAGCTTAACGTGTTATGTAAGTACATTTAATCCCTGACCAACTTTTATTTTGTATCCTGTAAATACAACTGAATAAACGTATTCTCTTTTTTTAGTTGTGTTGGTATATTTTGTTCCTGCCAGCCTAAATGAGAGGAATAAAGAAAATTAAGCTTGATGAATATAAAGAGCATTGATGCTGTGTCCTCATGGTGTGTTTTAGCAATACAGTGCTGTATGTCTGTTTTTTGAAGTTCACATAATAATATTATGGCTGCATGTTTTTCCATCTGTCATCATTTTGATCTTGTGTAATTATCCAAATCTGAAAACACAGGGAAAGTAAATTTAGTCATGATATTATGCTATGTGATTCGATATATATAGTATTTTCCATTGTCTGCAACCACTTTTTTTAGCAAATATATGACCACCAACTTGCATTTTTACACTTTCTCTCCAAACAATGATGGCATCGAATTCCTCATGTCTTAGCACATATAAAGAGACAGTTTAATCATGTTCGTATCATATCTGGTTGAGAAAATACAACAATACATTTAATTTTATGATTGTGTGGTGGCTATCATGGATTTTCTCACTTTTTAAAATTTCCACAAGAGTGAAAACTCCATACCCACTTGGATATCAATATATATGTATATGCTAGAGATGAATAGTGAACAATAAAAACGATGTTATCAGGCAAAAAGGGTTTAGGTCAAAAATTGCACTTTTGCTGCCCGACTATGACTTTGAATAGCATCAACATAAATCAGTATTACCTCTTCATTTTGAATGTCCATTGCTCCACCAGTGTTTTTATGCCCTCTAAAATCAATGTGTCTTTTAAAGTAACTATGCATGCATATGTGCATGCACATACACACACACAAGCATGCAAATTCACACACACAAACACACAGATATGCACGTGCGCACGTGCGTGCGTGCAAACACGGACGCACACACACTAATTGTAATAACACATAATCTACATAACCTTGGTAGCTATTAACAAACTATACAACATTTGCCTAAACCATTGGAAATTGATACAATTTTGTTTGTCATTTATCACTAACCATTTTATATCACCTTTGATGACAGGGAAACTTTGCATTGTTGTTTGCCGAACCTGACTGATCATTGTATGCACATCCTGTGATGCTCATGGCTGGACAGCTGATCATGACTACTCATCTGTGAATGACGGGACCAGTCTGTTGTACATTGGGTTATATTCCATGTATTCAAGTGACCACATGGCTAGGTTGACCATAAAGTAACATTAAGCTATGCACTGTTTCTATTAATGACAAACTTCCCTAAACAATTATGTTACTGGTGACTCTAAGAAAATTACAGAAATAACACTTAGGTAACCTGTAGTCAACATATCTATTTTTTCAATTAATTTACATTATATTTGGCTATTAGTGTTACCATTAAAGCACATTTGACAATTGCAGCATGTGAAAGTTTTATGACATTGACTGTTTTCTTTGTTATAGACCTGCCCAGTACTCGGGTTACACAGATGATTTCTGGGAATCCAACTGAAGGAGGCTCTGTGACACTGACATGTGACATCACAGATGGCAGACCTAGGGATGACATCAAGAGGGTGACATGGAAGAAAGGAGGACAAGAGATCACGTCTTCTGGTCAAATCAACCTCACTGGCAGAGACTTGACCATTAGTTCACTTGAACATTCTAAGGATGATGGAAGCTACACTTGTGCTGCAGAGAATTTTGCTGGAATGGGAGTATTTGGTGAAGCACTTCAGCTCCAGATAAACTGTAAGTAATAAAAACCACAAAGGCAGTTATTTATAGTTATTTACTATAGTTATTACTGAACATTCTTCAGGATAGTTCATTTTCAAATCAGATAACTTTCATTTTACATATCCAAGGTGTGTTTAGTTTACCTGGTAGAGGCTTTCGTCAACGTGTCACGTTGACTTCATCAGTACCGATGATTCTTGATGACGTCATCGTACACGTGAGGCAGTTCATAATTGCCCTCGTCTCTGTTGATGGGTGTTCTAGCTTTCTTGATCCAGATGGCTTCCTTGATATGCCGGATTCTTCGGTTGGGTTCCTTGTCTACAATGCTCACTCCCTCCCAGTCTATGATGTGGTTTTCAGTTGTCGCATGGTCAATAAGGGCAGATTTATTTATGGTAGACATCATTCTTTTTTTTTGTGTATTTCTCTTTTTTCGTGTTGTCTACATCCTTTCTGTGTTCCTCCAGTCGTGTTTTTAGTAGTCTTCCTGTCTCCCCAATGTACTCAGCACCACAGTTCTTGCATGGTATTTGGTACACCAGTTCACCCTGTTCTTCTAGCTCTACTTTGTCCTTGGGATGTACCAACAAGTGTGGGGACGCATGGCTGTTGCTACTCCATATTTCTTCAGTACTTGATGCACTCTCTCTGAGACCCCCTCTACGTATGGGATGACTACTTGGCTCCTGTAATTTCTGTCATTTGTTTTTTGTTGTTCTTTTTCTTCTTACCGCTATCTGTCACCTTGTTCAAGGCCCAGGACGGATAGCCACATAATCTTAGAGCTTCTCTCAAGTGTTCTACCTCTTCCTTCTTGTTCCCCTCCTCTGAAGTAGCTCAATTTGGTGCAGACGTGTGGTAGCCACCTCCCAGCAATCTGCCTAAAGGTACTGATATATTTGATGACTGGCTGTTGATCCTTGTCTGTATGTGATGTGTAGTGAAGTGTGAAGCAGTTGTTATCAAAATACACATTGATATAATCAATTGCACGCTCCTGAGAGAAATAAACGATCGTTACATCGTAATATCGCTCAACCTGATCCGAATACGCGCGAAACTGGACCTCCCGGTGTCACTACGCCAGAGCTCACAATGCCCCGAAAATCAAGTGCCAAAACGTCCTTGGAAGACCGTGGAGTTGACACTGTCAATATACAGCCTTTAGAGGGACACACATTAAAAAATGCGTTATTAGCGCTTCTAAAAGACGAGGACACAATCCAGAACATTGCAACATCCATCAGCGAAAGCATTATAAACAAACTACTAAAAACACAAACATTCACCGACATGCTGATCAAAGCCATCATGGACTCCGAACAATTCAGTGCAATCAAAGAGGATTTGTACCAGGCTTACTGCATTGACGCAAGCAAGACAACCGCTGAAATAAATGCAATTAACGCCAAAATACGCGCCCTGGAAGCGTCCAGGAAAACGCTTGAACAAGGGAATGTGGCACTTCTTGACCAATTAGATGAACAAGAACAATACAGCCGTCGGAATTGCCTCGTATTTCACAGAGTGACCGAACAACAAAAGGATACGACCACCGCGGTGACCGACCTGTGTAGCCGATCGCTAGGCGTGACAGTGGACAGTCGTAGCATTGACCGCAGCCACCGTCTTGGAAAGCCAAATGGAGATAAGCCACGGCCAATAATCGTCAAGTTCACAAACTATGAACAACGACAGAAGATCTTCTCCGTCAAGCGAAAGCTCAAGGGAACAAAAACCGCCATAACGGAGAATCTGAAGAGGCGACGTAGTGCTTTGCTGCAAAAAGCACGGTCTACTACTGGAGTGACAGCGGTTTGGTCAATGGATGGGCGCATTGTCTGTCTTACGTCATCTGGGCGAAAGGTGAATATTACCACTGAGCGCGAGCTCCAGCAACTTGGACGTTGAGTGTAGTGTAGTGTGTCCAGATACAATCAAAATCTGACTTTAATGCAAAAAAAATGGCAATGTATCTGCAAGTTGTAGGCATTCTGCCTGCATACACTGGCGTCACTAATACGTATACTCACCCGTATTTGTTTTTTGCCCATTTTGTTTTGTTCTTTTGTAACTCTGACTATTTAATTAACACTGTCCAAGCACTATTTGTCTATGTTAATGTCACAGCATTGTATGTTTTCTTTTACTATCATTGCACTTTTCAATATCACAGATGTTTTCGTTAACGCGTTTAATTTTAGCACCTATGCTCCATTTGTGGATATTAATTGTTGTACAAATTACTGTCAATATGATGTCAAGTTATGTTAAGTTCACGTGTAACGGACTTTGAACATGGCTAGAAATGGTTTTCCTTTTAACGATGATGATTCCTTTTTAAGAAATGTTGGAGGGTTAACAGTTAACTCTTTAAATCACATCTTACAAATAAACGAATTCAATGAAAGTTTACCAGATGGAGAACTTGAAATTATTAAACATTCTCCATATTTTACTGATGAAGAATTAATAAACAAAATAAAAAACAAGCAGAATACTTTTATAGTGTTGAGTCTGAATTGTCAAAGCCTTAATGCAAAAATGGATCAAATTAATATGAACTTAGAAAATTTAAGAAACAACAGCTGTGAAATTGGAGCCATTTGCTTACAAGAAACATGGTTATCCAATGACTCCAACATTTCTTTGCTGCAAATAGATGGTTTTACATTAATCTCCCAAGGTAAAATATGTAGTGCTCATGGTGGCCTATCGATATATCTTAATAATAAATATGACTATAAAATATTATCTATTAACAATGTATCAAATGTATGGGAAGGACAGTTTATTGAGATAAGTGGAAATACTATAAAAAAAAAATTATACTGGGAAATATATATAGACCACCAAGAGATGTTATTGAGAATTACAAAACCGTTATTGATGAATTAACCCCGGTTCTCACTCATTTACAAAAACCAAAGAGTGAAGTTATCATAGCAGGTAATTTTAATATTGACTTACTGAAAATCAAAGAAAAACCTGTATTTAGTGAATACTTTGACATGATCAGTGCACAAGGCTTCTTTCCTAGAATCACATTGCCTACCAGATTTTCAGAACATCGTGGTACACTTATTGACAACTTTTTATGTAAACTGACAGAAGGGTCATTGAACTCCACTTCTGGCATTTTAATCAACCAAATTTCTGATCATCTTCCCTGTTTCATTTGCATGGACTGCATATTAACCCGAGGCACGGTACCCAAATTCATAACAATAACACAGAAAAGTCCGGATTCGCTAAATAAGTTTAGATTAGAATTAATAAACTCAAACATTTATGATAAACTAAATAAGAATATTGATGGTAATCCGAACGAAAATTATAACATTCTTGAAGAAATTATTTTAAATACTATGATTAAATGCTTACCCACTAAGACAATTAAATATAACAAACATAAATATAAAAAATCGTCTTGGATTACTCAAGGTATTATTAGATCAATAACGTATAGAGATAAGCTATATCTAAAAATTAAGCAAACTACTATAGACACAGCAAGATATCAGGTCCTTAAAACTAATCTGCACGCTTATAATAAAATTCTTTAAAAAAATATTCGTCTGGCCAAAAAAATATATTTTGAATCGAGATTTGAGAAACATAAGAACAATATTTAAAAAAATGGTCAATTATTAAAGAAATAATTAATGAAACAACAATGACTGAACAATTTCCTTACTCTTTTAAAATTGATGGAAAAAATGTTACCGATAAAACGGATATTGCCGATCAATTTAATTTATTTTTTACAAATATTGATCCCAAACTTCCATCACAAATAAGCAGTAACGGCAAATGTCATACAGATTATTTGAAAAACCAGACCATACATAAATTCACGTTTAAACCTATAAGTGAAGATACTACAATTAATATAATTCACCGTATGCATCCTAAATCTAGTAGTGGCAAAGACGGCATATCAACTATATTATTAAAAACAAGAAAACATGAAATTTGTAAACCTGTCACCACAATACTCAATCAATCTTTGTCAGCAGGTATATTTCCTGACAAACTAAAAGTTGCTAAAGTAATACCACTATTAAAAAAAGGTGATAATACCATTTTTGATAATTACCGTCCAATTTCGATCTTACCAGCAATTTCTAAAGTATTTGAGAGAGTCATATTTGACCAACTACACGAATACTTCCACACTAGAGAGCTCTACTACAGTAGTCAATATGGCTTCAGAGAGAAACATTCAACCGAACTTGCCACCCTTGAAATAATAGACAGAATTATTCAGGAAATGGACAAACATCTAACTCCAATAAATATATACATTGATTTATCAAAAGCCTTTGATACAATAGACCATAATATACTCATGGATAATAAATTAAAGCACTATGGCATAAAAGGCACAGCATTTAACCTCTTTAAGAACTATTTATCAAATCGTAAACAGTACGTACAATTTGGACACATAAAATCTAAAGAAGCAAATATTACTACTGGTGTCCCGCAAGGGTCGATATTAGGACCTTTGTTGTTCATTATATACATTAATGACCTACCAATTGCTAGTGACCTTTTCAACTTCATAACTTATGCTGACGATACAACCCTAACTAGTACATTAGATGTCTTTAATCGACCCGGTGACTTAAATAACAATATAAACGAAGAACTAAACAAGATATGTGACTGGCTAAACGTAAACAAACTTGCTCTAAATGTTGACAAAACTAAAGCTATGATTTTTCATATGCCACAAAAGAAAGTAGAAAAGCCTGTGCTATTAGTAAATGGAACTGTAATTGAATATGTAAATAACTTCAACTTTTTGGGTATCACATTAAATAATCACTTGAACTGGGACAGTCACATAAACAAAGTAGCACACAAAATATCTAGAACCACTGGAATTCTAAATAAACTGAAAATTTTTTACCACAGCATATTCTAAGGACAATGTACAATTCTATCATATTACCTCATATAAACTATGGTATATTGGCATGGGGGTATCAAACGCAACGCATATTTATACTTCAGAAAAAAGCAATTAGAATAATTACGTTAAGTAAATATAATGCACACACTGCTCCTATTTATAAAGAACTCAAATTATTAAAGGTCAGTGACATCTACAAGCTACAAGAACTTTAGTTTTATCATAAATTAATAAATAAACAACTACCTGAATATTTTTATAATATACCTTATACTAACACTTTTGAAATACATCAATATGACACACGAGACAAAAATCGCTTATTTATGTCAAGAAATAATCATGTTTTCGCAAACAAATGTATTAGATACAGCATGATTAGAACTGTTAACAATAGTCCAAATGATATTACTGACAAAGTCCATACTCATAGTCTATATGGTTTCTCCAGTTACATAAAACAATATCTTCTTGGTAATTATGAATACAACTGTACCAAACAAAATTGTTACATTTGCCGAAATCAGGGCATACGTGTATAGTTATTTATTTGTGTAATTAATATGTAGGTATATCTTGTAGGCAGCCATACATATGCATATATGTACATGGATGTGCTTGTATACATATGGCTTATGCATGTCTATATGCATATGTATGTATATAATATTATGTATGTATGTATATATATATATATATATATATATGTATGTATGTATATGTAGGTATATATGATTATTATATAATTATAAACTTATTACTTTTATTATTGCTATAACTTGTATTCTTAATTTTAAATATAATATTTTCAATTGCTTGACTAAACCAGTGGTGGCTCCCATGATAGCGACATACTCAATGTCTTAATGGGAGTCTCCGTGACCATTTATTTTATTTACTTTGTTTATATGTTGATTGTGTTACATTTACTTGGTCAAAATAAATGAGTCTGAGTCTGAGTCTGAAGTTATCGTCTCACATCTGTGCATAAGGGTTCTGACCACTCCTAACTTCTGATGTTTGGGGTGGTGGGACGCAAAGTTCAAGTATTGGTCGGTGTGCGTCTTCTTCCTGTACACTGTAGACTTCACACTGCCATCTTCCTTTCTGGTGAACTTCACATCCAGGAAGGGCATGCTGTTGTTCTCTTCATCTTCCCGCGTGAAAGTGATGCTCCCTGTGGGGTCTACAGTGTTCATGTGTTGTTGTAATTTCTTTGCCTTTCCTGTGTGTACCAGACACATTACATCGTCCACATATCGTTTCCAGTTTCTCGTTTGGCAATCTACCGGTGCTGTGGCTATTATTTTCTGCTCCAGGTCCTCCATGTACAAGTTGACAACAATGGGGGATACCGGACTGCCCTTGGCTACTCCAAATTTCTGCTGGTAAATTTCTCCTTCAAATCTGAAGTATGTCGTCTCCACGACAAATTTCAACAACTCCATGATGTCGTCTACGTTTAGGTTTGTTCTCTGCTTTAGTGTCTTGTCATTCTCTAGTCTTTTTCTGATGATTTCGTATGTTTCTTTGATCAGGGTCTTCATGAACAGCGACACAACATCATATGACACAAATGATTCTCCTTCTTCTACTCTCAGCTTTGTCATTTCCTTCACCAGTTCTTGTGAGTTTTCTGTGTGGTGTGTAGTATGTTGGCCAATTCCCTGGATACTCTGTATGCTATTGTCTGTGTGTAGTCGACAATTGGTCTGAGTGGCACTCCCTCCTTATGGATTTTTGGTGATCCATACATCCGTGGTACTTTTTATAGCGTGGGATACAAGTACCAATACTGATCTTTGGTGATCTTCCCCTCCTTCTCCAAGGAATTTACCATTCTGATGAGTTCTGCCTAATACTTCTTGGTCGGATCCTTCTTTAACTTCTCATACGTCGCTTCGTCATTTAGCATTTCTTTCATTTGACGAAAGCCTCTACCAGGTAAACTAAACACACCTTGGATATGTAAAATGAAAGTTATCTGATTTTATTTATTTACTATAGTGCTTTTCTTCCTGGCGGACAAAGATGGAAACAGTAGCCGAATTGTGGCCGCATTGAGTTTGAGCCACTCTTCAGATGGCGTAACCGTCACTCCACCATCTATATCTCTGTATTAATACACTAACTTTGGGGGCCGTCTGACAGTATCTCTTCCCAGGTGCCTATGTCCACTCAACTGTTTCTATGTTCCTTCACCTCCTTGCACCAGTGGCCACAAAGGCAGTTGTTTAGATTTATTTACTGTAATGTTTTTATTCCTGTCAAACAAAGATGGAAACAATAGAAGAATTGAGTGTGAGTCACACTCCATATGAGGTCAGACCATAGTTGAACTTCATGTTGATGTTTCACACGAATGTTGGGCGTATTAAATCGTGATATGTGAAAATAAGAAATATGATGAGACATCAGTGCAATTGAGCAGGCATATTAACAGGTTTGTTTGTAGAAGCTATTGGCTGTGAAATAGTGCATTTTTAGAGTTTAACAAGCACAAGGATTTATGGGGAATTTTTCTGCTATGGGCCACGTGGCACGTGAATACATGAATATTTATATAAACATTAATGGGCATCGCACGTGGGTGCATTTAAAAACAGCTGGATGTGTATGATTTTGCCCAAACTTGGTCAGCATGTCAATGAGATGATGGCAGTTACTGTGAAAACTTTTTAGGCTTTTTGATGGTCCAGTTTCCTTCTAATCACACAGAACGTTAGCTTGGCCACCAATGCAATATTGCACTGTGGTCTGACCTCAGATGGCGTGACTGACCCCACCATCTATATATTATTACTCTAATTATGGAGGCAGTCTCACAGTATCTCTTCCCAGGCACCGACACCCACTCACCTCTTTCTACGTTCCTTTGCCTCCTTGCACCAGCGGCCTCTGATCTACCAATTAACAGTGATAAAAATTCACTCATAAATTTACTGATAACACGCATTCGTCCCTAACCTAGGGACTCTTTATGTGGGTAATAGCGGATTGATCGGAAATGTGATCTGTGACCAACAAAAGCCACAGAGTGGTTCAAAACTCAAATCGCCCACTGTGTCGTCTTTGTCCGACAGGTAGAAAATAACTCTAAATAGCTACCTTCATGGTTGCTTAATGAGTGAATTTTTTTCGAGTACTTTCACACCGGATACGTTGGTAAAGTTAATGTTTTCTTACTACTTCATTAGATCTTTCAGTTCGATGGCAACGTACCAACATTTCTTAATCATTCACTGGGCTGGGCCGAAATTGAGGGATATCTGCTTTGAGTGTGTTTTTCTGAAAGTTACGTGATTTTGTCGAATTACACACAACATGTGTGTTAAATGTTGAAGAAAATCATATTGTAGGACAAAGTTTTGTAGGAATCCTAAGAAACATTATAATGGCAGCCTGTTTAAAAGTAATGTGGTTTCACCCCTTTTGCTACATGGACGAGTGTAAGCTAGCAATAATAATTTCACTCTCCAAGAAAGTTGCCCTCTTGAGTTGTATGTGCTCATATGGGTTATGTTTTCTGTGAGGACACATTATTTATTGTCTGGTTTTTATGGTGCAGTTTTTTTATGAAAAGATTATTGTATGGGGACAAATGTTCACATGTTGAAATTATACAGACTGTTCTCCTTCTCTCTGTAAGTCAGTGACAGCATTATTATTTGAAGTGAATGCTGACTTTGTGGATATGTTAATACTTCCCAGCACAGACCTGGGGCAATTCCAACTCCGGAATCGGAATCAAAGGATGATTCCGACTCCGGTGCAGGAGTCGGAATTGTTTGGAGTTAACTTAGTGGAATCGGAATCGGTGTCGGAATCGTTTGGAGTTAATTTAGTGGAATCGGAATCAGAGTCGGAATCTTCAATGCCAATCAACTGTCCATGCTGGGTCCCAGCATGGACAGTTGATTGGCATTGAAGACTTTAATGCAGCATATTTAGATGTTGTTTTCACTGCAAGTACATCCATTTTCGGTGGCATAAACTTTCAACAGCATAGCTGGCATTCGTGTATGTATTTGTTGAATGTCCATAACATAAATTTTAATTAAATATTCATTAAATCACCACCACACACTAACTGTGAAATATATGGATCAGAATGTGCTTAGCTTGTGTTTAAACATGTTCATCTGTTAACCCCAACACAACAAAAATATTTACTCTACAAATGCATACATTTTGCATAATAATGGTAGGTTAGAACTGTCCAACAACAAAGTAACAAGCATCAAAGATGCGATATATATGAGAATATGTAGACGATTGGCTGCAGGTGGATGTTATAGTTATGAAATTGACCTCTCTTATGATATTATTGTCTATTTTGTCTGTCATAGATCCACCCAGTACCAAAGTAATCCAGAAGAGTTCCGGGACTCCAACTGAAGGACGCTCTGTGACGCTAACATGTGACATCACAGGCGGCAGACCTAGAGATGTCATCAAGAGGGTGACGTGGAAGAAAGATGGAAAAGAGTTCACTTTTTCTGGTCAAATCAGTATCACTGGGAGAGACTTGACCATTAGTTCATTTGGCCATTCTAAGGATGATGGAAGCTACACTTGTGCTGCAGAGAATGCTGCTGGGATGGGAGGATCTGGTGATGCATTTCAGCTTAATGTGTTATGTAAGTACAGTTTACACCTGAAATCTTTTATTTTATTTAGGTATTGTTGGTATTCAGCTAAATAGCCCCAAATAAAAATAGCCTGAACCAATCCAGCCTTTATGTTGAAATGGCCCCAAACTTCAATAGCTTCAGACTGGACTAAAACAACAGTAGTCCCTAGATAAGATGCCATGCCTCCTACAAAATATGAGCGCGCTCTGGATAACAAGTGTGTGAACCTCAACATCATCAGCCAACAACTGAACCTCAAGCCAACAACTGAACCTCAAGCCAACAACTGAACCTCACGCCAACAACAAGCCTCTGTGTTGTGTTCTGTACTTAATTGCATTTTCTCTCTCTCCCTCTCCCCCTCACTCCCTCTCCCCCTCACTCTCCCTCTCTCTCCCCCTTTCCCCTCCACTCCACCCTCTCTCTGCCCGCCTCCCCTCCCCTCGCCTTCCCCTTCTTTATATATAATATATATATTTATATGATTGACCCATGGGGCCAAGCAATGCACACCACACGCATGCATGCACGCACGCACGCACGCACGCACGCACGCACACACACACATGATTGACCCATGGGGCCAAACAATGCACACACACAACACATATACATAAATACATTCGCAATACTGTCCTAGTTTATCTTGTTACACACCTCAGGTCCAGCAGGGAAGCCATCTGATTTCACAATCCTGCATAACCACACTTCAGTCGCCCTAACCCTTCAGTGGCGCCCTGGATTCGATGGTGGCTACCCCCCACAGACTTTCACCCTACAGTACAGGGCATCAAATGAAGGGGGTCTAAAAACTTGGAGCAACATATTCAACTACACTGCGGAAGATGTGACCTGGTGTGAGGCGACTGTGACAGGTCTACACCCTGTGACACAGTATGTCTTCTCTCTCTATGCTGAGAACAGTCGACCACGAGACAAAGGTCCAAACAGAAGTCTCACCGTCACACAGAAGGGCAGCACCACAGGTAGGATGCAAGACAATAAAACCAGTAATATTGATGTCTTGAAATTGTAAAGCGAATAAAGAGACTAACCATTTCGTTGTGAGGATCTTGGCAGTTACGTTTTACTTGTTGTATTGTAATACATGTCTAGACTTTATCGACATAGAATCTTTAGTCATAGTTCAACTACCTTGAAGAGAGACACATGAAGTTATAGACTTTAGGGTAAATATACTTTTCACTGTAGCAGTAATGGGATATTTGGATTCCCTAAATATATTTTGGCTTTCATGTAATCTATCTAGTTTAATGGAATAACAGACTGGTATAGATTAACTGCTATGTTTTATATATTATAATATATTATATTACATATTTGCATAATATATGCTATGTAGGAAAATGTGTTATTTGTGTGCTTGCTTCTACAGTAATGTGGTAGTTTCTTCTTGATTCCCTGCAGCTTGGATGATACTGAGATGGTATGTAGAAACTGTTCAGATGATGATCATTCTACCTGATTATCACTGATGCCTGTATTCATTGCGTTTGATCTGTTATTTTCAACCATTCGCTGGCTTTGGTACCTAATATATAATTCTCGTGAGGCTTTCTTATATTTGGTTATTTCATTGTTAGTTGAAATATTATCATTATTATTTTCAGTGTTATGTCCTTGCTAAAACAAATGCAGTAAAGTGTCACAGAGAACATAATAGTATCATTGTAACAAAACAATATATGTAGTTTGGGAATGGCTTTGAAATATTGTCTGTAATGTGAAATTGTTTTTCATATAAAGACAAACAACATTAACATATTATGTTGATGCAGTAGGTCACATAATAATTATAATATATCAACTTGTGCAGTTATTATATGTAATTATTATATTATTAACAAAACCAAGTTGATTTTTCCCAGGGAATATAATAATTGTTCTATGTGGAAAAAGGTTTATTTTTTGGTAAAATGTATTGCAAACTGCATCCTCTCCCACAAACATGGCATTTACACACAGAGTTGTCTATCCATTTCACACCAAAATGTGTGCGTAATCATTGAATGATTTCAATGGTCACCACCATCCATTTAGATAATACGCTTGATTATAAAATCTTACCATTCGCCAAAGACTAGTAGGGTTTATACCAAGCCAACAAATATGGCAATTGAGTGCTGTGGAAGCCAGAGAATGCATCATAATATGTTGTCATAGCAATTTTTATATTTAAAAAGCACATAAACTAGATTTTTGTCTTGAGCAAGATTATAATTAATATGTGTAGAGCTTGCATTATTAGGATTGCATGTTTCCTGGTCAACTGTCTAATACCTCTGATCAGTTTGTTGGCAGACGTACTCTTGTAGTCATTGTTGTGTTTGCTAACTTTACTTTCTGCATGTTTATTATCATTGCACATGTTTCACTTGATTATTCCACCAAATGCATTTATGATATGTCAGACATTTGTAACTGATGCTAGGATTGTTTGGTTTATTGTGGGAAAATAATACTCTCAAATAATTCAAACACTAACATATCCAATATCGATAATTAAGATGTTGACCCTAGTATTGTAGCTAAAATATAAGTTAATATATTTGTAATATGTTAATATGTATTATAATCCCAGACTTGAATGAATAGCTTGAAAGTAATACGATGGAGTAATGTTTTTGTTGCATTTTACTAAAAGAAGCTACTGAAAACATTACTTAAAAACTATGTTATGGGTGTTGAAATTACAGTTTCATAAACATGCTATTTTATCTGATTCTGTATATCATTTGTTGTTGTTGTTTCATTTCAAACGTTTGTACACAGGTCCTGTGTATGACATGCTCTTCTTGTTTTTAAATGTTTGATCGTAGCTGTACTTATGGAAAATACATTGGTAATAAATTTCTTTGTTTAATATGGTTACTAAAACTTTTCAGAAGAATACCAAATGTGTGCCATTCATTTCTACATAACTAGGGTACTCTGTTTAACAGCATCACCACAAGTTACCATTGCAAGTGTCAAGCTGGAAGAAGATCACATGACTGTCACGTGGTCATACAATGGACAGAGTTCACGACGTAAAAGGTCCACATCTACAAATGCGTCAGTGGTGATCTACTATCAGCCGGACGGTGGAGAAGAGGCACATTACCCATTAGAGGGCAGTGTGGCTGCTGAGGAACGACAAGTGACAATCAATGGACAGTTTGATGATAAGGCCAAGTACACAGTCTGGTTGAAGGTTTATGAAGGGCTACTGGATGTTTCGTCCCGACAGACAAAGCCATTTGAAGCAGCTGTGGAAAAAGGTGCAGTGGTCATATTGTCCTACTTAGTTGTTTGCACATTTATCTTGTATCAAGTGTACGTTACTTGAATATAATGATTTTGTCAAATTAAAACAATGCTATAACAATGCATGTTCTCTTTAGAAAGAAGGATGATTGCTAATTATATTTAAATGTTTTGGTGCATTACACATCACATGCTATGGCACTGAACAGCTGACTAATCTAGATATTAGTCCTTGTACTGGGTTTTATGGAAGGGTTATTTCTACAGAACATTATTCCATACCAACAAATTCGTTTATATTTTAACAGGATAAACTGCAACCAGAATTGTAGTTGCTAAAAATGGATTAAAGAAGCAAAATATAAAGTTGCCAGTACGCCTCTCAAGGTTAAGAGACTGCTGGGTCTTATTAGATAATTCACTCAGAGTTGCTGTCTGAATGCACATCCCTTGGACACTACATAATGTCTACTCCACTAAGGCAGGGATCATGGAGTATAGTATTCCTAATTTCCATTACATTTCCACTCATGGGGCATCAGTTCCATCACTAAAACATGGCACATACACCAGGAGCAAGTCCAGCCTTTGGGTGAAGGGCATGCAGGGATTTTGTTGAGTTACTTGGGCAACCTGTCCTTCCACTCTTCCTCCTTGTGATAACACTGCTAGGAATGCAGTGATTGGTGACATAATATAACAGTTAATTGCATGTATTATTTCAGAGCCTCCTCAGCCGTCTGGCAGCACATCAGGAGTTGTCATTGGGACATATGTGGCTGCTGTTGTTGGTATTGCCATTATTGTCTCTCTGATTGTTCTGTTTGTTTACTGCCATCGAATCAAGAATAAAGGTAATTTTTTATTTCAGCTAAAGCATATCATAAAATTAATTGTGCACTGTATATATATATATATATATATATATATATATTTTTTTTATTACTATATGTATGCCATATGCAATCAATCTCATGTTATTCCAAATTGCTTTAGTTACAATGTATAAGATGACTATACACCCTGTGTCTGATGAGTAATATATACCACATATGCTTGTTGACTTTTGTTAACAAACACGGTGTTGTATTTAGGAAACTAAGATGTTATGATATTTTATTTGGTTCAGTTCTTCAACCAAGTTAATATGTATTATAATTAGTTTTGTATCAGGAGAATCAATGTTCTGTAACCTATGACATGACTGAATATTCAGACTTCATGTGAATATGTTTTGGATTTCTTCTTCAGATTCCAATAACAGCCAAGCACAGTCACGTGGGTAAGGCAGTGGACTCACCAGAATTACATATACTAAAAATAAAATGTGTGTGTACTTTTATGCATGCAGGTATACTCAGGTGTCACCATAGTGCATACATGATTGTGGCTGGTAGTTACCTTGCACAATGTAGCATATGCTGTTGCTATTTTTACTTTTATTTTCAAGTGTTCTTGTTCTCTATCTGTTCGTTTTGTGATGATATAGTACATGACAAAGGTTATGTTTTAGCAGTGGCATCAATGTGGAGCAGCCAGCCATTGCTATGAATGAAAACTTCAGACCAGTTACAGATGACATGACAAATCAGTATCAAAGTCTTACTTCATCAGCTGACATCTCACGAAACCAAGGTAAACTGTGTTAGTGGAATATCAGTCACTATAAACTACATCTAGGAAGTCGTATTAAAAAAATAATAATGGCAAAATGAAACAGAAATATATAATGTGATTTAAAGAACTTCATCTTTGACAACACATTCACCTTCATCCCTTAACTGGGATGGTTGTAGGGGTGCCTTGGTCAGCTTGGTCTGTTGTGCGTAGTTGGGTCAGCTTTGCTTGGTCCATTCCTGTATGTCATCCAACCAGTTTTTCCTCTGGAGGCCCTGTCTTCTTTTGTCCTCCAGGGTGCCTTAATTGCAGGATGGTTTTTTTAAATGGTGTGTCAGGTGATGTGGTCTAACAAGAACTAATGTGTTATTATATTATTCTTGCAGTAGCATAACTGATCCATTAATACATGGCAGTGTGAATATAATTATGTCACATACAATGCATATTTCCTCTACGTAAAATAACATAATTAAGGTTAGGGTTATTATTATTATGAAATAAAATAGAATAATAGAAATATATTGAAACCTACCTCGCTTAAAACTGTGTTACTGTTTTATAATAATTACCATGATGTTGTTTCTTTCTTACAAATTAATACAATGCCTTTGTAAAGCATATACTAATACTATGAATTACTAATACACCCTGTACTGTGAAAGTTATTAAGAAAATTTCAGACTATTGAACAACTCTACGAGCATTGTAGTTTTAGTGTAATGCATTACACAATATGCATTCCACAACATATTTAATTGTAACAACAGTTGATAGTACATGTATTGCATCAGTAACACATATAATGATAGTGTTGTATGTTTTTGTTGTAAAATCATATACGATAAATGTTAAACTGGATTAGCCCATTTATGTAGGACCTATTGCATGAATGTCAAACTAAAGAAATAGATCTACATCTTTAATTTGGTAGCTGTGCATAACTATGCAAAGATTAACTTAATTCACAGAATGAAATAAGATGTGCAATTCGTTGTAGGAAACTGACATGTCTGCAGGTAATCTTAGATATAAAACTTAAATTCTGTAACTATAAACCATCATGCAGTCGTCAGAGTATGTTTACAAATTAGTACAGTAGTTTTGTTCAACATTACATGTTGTGTTTTCACAAGGAACATATGCGAGACTGAGTAAACCAGAAGAACCAACCAACCTACCTACGCCAGGACCCACATATGAGGAGATAGGCACAAGACGATTGACAAAGCATTCCTATTATTAATGTATGTACAACTCACAAGTTCACTGGAACACACACACTCAATCACGCATGCACGCACGCATGCACGCACACAGACACACAACTAACTTACAACAAGCATTATTCACACACATGCATGGGTGCGCACACGCATGCATGTACGCAGACACAAAACCAACATATAACAAGCATGTAAGCACATGCACACACCTGTATGGGCACACGCACGTACGCACTCTTTCTCTCTTTCTAGCATGCTCCCAAACACCCCACACCCAAATACACACTAACTCGTTCAACATAAACAATGATTTCTCTAAGTGTTAAATTGTTATGTAAATGAGTACACATACACAAATCTAAGCTAGTGCTGGGCCTAAAATCTGTTTAGCCAATTTGGCTAAAGGTTAAAATTTTCTTTAGCCAAATGAGATTTTGTTTAGCCATTTTTTTTTAGCAGACACGAAGATGACAAAACGTCAAAATGCAAAACATGACATAAAATAATGTGTTAAGGCCTAGTAAAAAAAGAAACTAGTTTCTTGTCCCCGCCCACTTCCTTTTTTGTCTACGCCTCCTTTTTTATTTACTATTGAAAAAGATTATTTTAAAAAGTTTTTTCGGTTCTATGAAGAAATCTTTGTCCAAAATTTGCTGTACGAAGTACTGTTATGCTCTTTCAGTTTACTCGTTATTCATCATACAAGAGTCTAAAATAAGATTCGAATGATGATGCCTTGCATTAAATAGTCTTTTAGCAGACTCATTTACATAATCCCAGTCTCAGTCAGTATAAATGCCTGTGATATATACTAATGACACCATGGCCAAACCTGCACATGACATTCATAAATACATTCAACATTGCGTTTGCTTGTAGTTTCTTTCTAGTCAATTTAAGTAGTTCTGGTGTAACAGGTATGTGCCATATTGTTTCTGTTCATCTGCCATTCCCACTAAAACGTAGTTTATTTGATAATGGAATGGCAGCCTACATAGTAATATACATCACTGGCATGTTCCATATTGCATCGAAAAAACTACAGCTTATCAATCACAGTGAGCATCTAAGACATGGCGGCCATCTTTGAAACTAATACAAAAAATTCATAAATAGTAAATAATAAGGGCCTCTCCCTAACTGAAAAAAGTATGGACGAGAAACTAGTTTCTTTTTTACTAGGCCTAATATACGATATTTTATATAAACACGTATATTAAACATATAGATGGTCACAATAAAACATAACACCAATATAAATTAATATAACAACGTTTAATTATAAATATAATACAAGGAAATCGAGCACACACTGCAAATCTCCAACACTGAGAACGTCACCATGATACAAGTCCACCACCACTACTCTGGTCTCTGCGACAGTGTCCACTCGTTTCATTAAACCAGTGAATCCGGGACGCTGCTCCTTCACCATACAGATCTTGAAGGCTTCCTCATATGAAAGCATTCTTAACTGTCGTGAGACAATGCTTCGCTTGTGTCTACGAGGGTCCACATATGGGCGATAATCACCGACTTCGCGTGATCATTCGCAGCAGACATGCCAAGTTCGGAAGGCCCGAAAGGGGTAGATTAGCACGTACGACAAAAATTCGGGGTCGCGACGTCGCCACACTCGAAACACAGTACACCAACCACAGTATTTACCACAATGGTTAAACACATTATTTTAATACACACAAGAAATGGTAATCATATACAATTTAAAAATATAATAATATTTAATTGTGGCCATAGTGAGGTCATATAATGTAATGTGTGTTTGCGTATGTTTTTATGTTTATGTACATGCATGAATGTGTGAGTTGATGTGTGTATTGATGTTGTTGCAGGCATCAATCAGCTGTGACGATGGTGCAGAGTATTCTGAAGTGAAGGAGACAGCGACTCCACAAGAACAACCCACCTACCAGAATATCACCACCAAGCACATCAGTGTCAGTTGAGAATGGATATAGTGAATATATGGATCAGTTCACTATCTTGTTCAAGATCCTTTGTCTTCTGTAGGCTTTCACTTGGACATGTTTTGTCTGTATGACATGTTCAATCACACATTTCACGGTAGGCCCTATCCACGTGAAAGATAAATGCTGCAATCTTCCCAGTGATGGTTGTTTGTGCGTGAACACAATTCTTGTATTAATAGTATACTAATATGATATACTCGTTATGTGTGTAAATACTCGTGAGAGGCTTAGACCGTATCTGACAAGATCACGAGCAAGCTGCGAGGCTTCCGTATGTGGTACGATGAACATTTCGCAAGGCCACGGACTAGACATCGCGCAGGTGGCGAACAGGTGCTGTGGCCGGGTGGTGCGGTGGATGTTCATTGCGAGAACACGGCCAGACCCGCCATGCGCCGAGGGGACATTAATGACGATGTGCCACACATAGAGCGTGGCTGAAGCTACGTCAAGAGCTGCTAATAGGAGAGAATGGCACAGACTGTCGGACAACATGCACGCTGCATTCCAAACTGTCGTATGGTTGTGCTTGTTAGATGTATGCAAATATTAATAATATTAGAAACATTATTTAATGTTAAGCTAGATAAAGGTATTGAAAATTATGCATTATTACTAAAAAGGCTGTATATTAGCAAGGGACTCCCAGGAGCGATCTGGTGGCTGCAGCTAGAAGCGAGAGTGCGAAGCAAACGTTACAAACTACATGCTAAGCTAGACACATCACACATACTTGTGTATACACACCACACAACTAACTACATAGGCCCTAGGTATAATAGCTTGTGCGACACAACTAGTTGAGACTCTCCTACGAGACTCATTCCTGTGGAACTCTGTAATATGTCAGGTTAATCGTACAGTTAAAAATAATTTTTTTTTGCCACATGCATGTATGCACCATTCCACAAGCATGCAGAAAATGTACATTCTTGGGAGGAAACACATAGCCAAATCTGGTAAACAAAGAAAGGCGATAAACTCACCGATACAAATGCTTGCTATTCATTCGACAACTGGCTGCAGGTTTCATTATTCAATATGTAAGTGATTTTTGTTTAATATTGCAACAATTGTGGAAAAACAGACCCATAAAAATAAAACTTCCAGTGTGTTCTGAAGTTTTTGTTTATGTGTAGCTGCTTTGACGTCCACAACTTTCCAAAACGTTTCAAAATAGGATCAGGTTGGAGAAATTTCACAGCCAATGTTATTACCAATATACGTATGTGAACATTTAAAATGCAGACGCATAATGCAACGTGGAACTGTCATATTCTTGTTCGGTGTCGTGCCCGTCTTGGGTCTGCCGTTGGAGCTGCTCTCTGAGCCACTGTTTTGGCTGCATGTATCTGATGAAGCTCTTACTTCGCCTGCTGCAGTTTTTTTTCTTCATGAGCTTCTGGTGGAGGGCCATGTCTACTATAACAGGGCGTGGCGAAACAGTCAGCCAGCTCCACGGTGGTGTCGGTGTCCGAAGAGATCAAACCTAACTCTCAGCCTGCCTTGAAGCTGCAGGTGGCGCTGAAGGCGAAAGTGGAGCCGGTGCTGCGACTGCACGAGCTTCTCACTGGCCAGTCAACTCCTTGAGGGTGTACCTTCTGAAGGCTTCTCCGTTTTGTGTGCTGCTAGATAATTGCTTATTGTGCAGCAGTGTGCTATTTACATGTATGCCTGCAGTATAGATTTTATGAAAAATCAAGACAAAATTATGCAAAACATGCAATTTCTTACATATATTTACAAAACAAATCGTGTGTCAGATGCTGGTATCCCTTGTAGTGTAATGGCCTATGATAATAACCTCGGCGAAGAAGCATAGAAGTAGCCACGGACAAAAAAATGTCCGTGACTCCGTTTCTGTGGCCAGTTGCATGACAGGCACCCGAGTTTGGTGGTAAATCTACACCCAACTCCCAAGGTTCCATCTAGTTGGGCAGATGCTTAGGTGCAGTTGCATGACTGCTTCCCAGATGTCACCCAACTGGGTGCCATGGGCTGGACTAATCGATAAGCAGATTACCCCTTTTCAAGGGCAAATCTTCCCATTAATTATGCTGGAATGTAAATATAGCATGACCCCACGGCCTGCAACAGCAGTTGGGTCAGGCTAAGGGTGTTTAAAATTACATTAGCAATTCTTCTGTCCCTTGTGAATGTAACCATGCACCACCATTAAAACAACTCTATTATTTTTTATATCAAGCAGACAGACAGTTGCTCTACTCAGTGTTATTTAATAATGAATCATTTCTGCAATCTTATTCACGTTAGTTGGCAATGCTTAAAAAAAGCTTAATTTGACTATTTTATATATTACAATTGTTTTTATTAATTATTATTTATATATATTCATGTTTATATTTATTATATTGTGGAATATTTATTTAAAAATAATAAGTATCATTAGTAGTATATTAGTTTTATTTATATAGCATTCTAGACCATGTTATTAATGTGTAATATGCTGTGAAGAACAAACTTCCAGGATCAAATAAAATATATGTTATCATAATTATTAGTAATATGTTTCCTACGAATTATGTAAAATCTGTTAATGAACATATACGATCATCCAGTACTTAGCCTTTATGCAATGTAAAACAACTATTTGTGAATAATTAGTATCAGCATATATTATTATTATATTAAACTCCAAATCACTGCAAACTGCATCAACGATTCTGAAAAGATGACTCATTCAAAAATAGAATATTAAAAACAGCTGAATATCATCATTTTTAATATTATATATTTCAAGAGGACTAAAGAAGTAATTCCTTCACACTCAATTTCTTAAAAAATTACCTGCCAATATACATTGTGAATGATCCAAACCATTTGTACACTGCCAAGATGACACCCAGGAATGCTGGGGCTACTCAGGGTTGCTCCAGGATTTGACTCCTACTCTGGGCAAGAACTCAGCTGGGCACCTGTCATGCAACCACCCCTAGTGGCTAAGTGCCACCTAGGTGATAATTAAATAGCCTAACTTGGGCTGTAAGTTGACTTAGGCGTGTGTCATGCAACTTGCCACTGGGGTCTAATTCGTCTATTAATAAAAACATCGATTTTTTCTGGTATATATAGAACCATAAATATTAATGTGCAGTTCTGTGTGATAGAGCTGCGATTTATGGAGGTATAAACGGAACGTCCGTGACATTGTTTTTTCTGGCATCTTACATCGACTTTCTTTAGAAAATATTAATATAGAAATTAGGTTAATCTTAGGACTGGCGTTATACACATGCGAGTTAAGTGTGTTTGGTTTGTAGAGGTGTAAAGTAAAATTTTAATAGTAACGGATGTGATACACAATTTTGACTCGCCCAAAAACATAATAAAATCTGAAAGATCATGTTAGACTTTTACATAGGCATAGCTTATGAAAATGCAAACATATAAAGACGAATGAGCTCTAAATAATTAAGAGAAGTCTTCTATTTATTTTAACACTATCATTAAACAAAAATAAAAAGTACAGTGTTTTTCTCAATATTTAGAAATTCGAGAAAAATCGAAATGTTTAGATAAATGTGAATTATGACACATGCCCGCGAAGCTGAAAAGGTCGGTGACACATTGGAAATGTTTACACACATCTACAGAGGACTGTGTTCAAGTCGTGACCCACGGAATGCATATTAAATAGTTTCACCAATCGTTGCAATGTTAAAAAGTCGCAGGTAATTCCCGCTATACAATATTGCATGGCGGGAATAGAACGTTTCGCTTCACTTCTAAATCATTCGGTAGGTGGCAGCACGTTACGGTCTCCACACAATATTCCTCCGTATATAGTGTATGGTGGGGATAAAATGTTTCATTTGTTTTAACTCATGAAATTTGGTGGAGACTTGATCTCAATGGTTCACTAGTTCTAGCTCATTCGCCAGAGCACTCCCAACAGTGGCGCCACTAATCACATCTCCACTGCCACAATTTCATCATAAATTCAAAATGACAAAGGTTTCTTCAGATCTTAGTGAAAACGGCATATTATGTTACGTATCAGCAGACCTAGCATTGGAACAATTGAAGACAAGGCCAGTTGACTTTGACTTTTGTGTACTTCGGGCGTCCCAAGGCCAGTGGCAGTAAACAGGGCACCGAGGCGAATTGAAAATGCCATAAAATATTATTACAAATGCGTTAATACAACGAATATAATTAATAAATGATCGTAGTTGTTTAAAAAATCGACCCTGACTATGATGAAGTTAACTCTACCTCTTTGCAACATCAGCTCAAAACAGCTGCGCACAGAGCACATAGAACTGCTATTATGTAAGGTTAAATAACTACATACTGAATGGATTTATAGAATGGATTTGACAGTTATATTGCATATCTCAATGTAATGATAGCTTTCACTGTAGAAGGTTTCACTATAGAAGATAACATGAGTGGTGTATGAGCACAACTGATTATTCATACATCTTTAACTAGTAGGTAAGACTTTCTGTGAAGATATAGGTTAAAAAAAGACACCAAACACTGCCCAGATTGGAATTCATTTGGAATGGGCAATCCAAAGGATTCGCAAGTATATCCTGTATTTGATGGAGTGATTCCCATAGGCATTGATGGTACTACACACCGGGTTTGGTCAGTGTGTTGCGTTCTGACAAATTTCAGGCGTCCCCTGTTTTAATTTAGTACTTACTCGGTTTCGTTCTTATCCATATGCTACCTTAGCTTACTTTCTGAAGAAATACTAGGGCTGCAGAGGTGATCCATACACTCATCCATATACTCAAAATCGTGATGTTTTACGTATATTGAAGCTACTATACGACAGTGACCTGAGACGAAATCATTAAAAGTTAGGCAAATTAATATGTCACGTGTTCCACCTAGAACATTATTGAAACAGGAAACATTCTGTTGTTTTGTCGCTTAAAATATACAAAGCTGCACAGTTGTCACATTATTGTGTATGTAAGTAACAATCATATTTGTGTCATGTGTCACATTATATGGACGAGGACGAGACATTGAGTCATTGCATGGTATAAAATAGTTGTAATGCCTATCTAAATTCCTGTCATAGTACACGGACAAACAAAAGGTTAACCCGCACCAACTCTCAAGGAAAGCTATTGTCACTTCACTTCACTTTCCCATAACCCGTAAGGATCGTTGGGGCACCATTGATGACTTTCTAACCAGCTCTCTCCACGTTTCCCTGTTCTCGACAGCCCTCTGGGAGTCAGCGAACTCCATTCCTGTCCACTCTTTGATGTTGTCTTCCCACCTCTTCTTCTGTCTACCTCTTCGTCTCCCCCCTCTTACGGTACCTTGCAAGATAGTCTTTGCAAGGCCAGATGATCGTGATACATGACCGTACCACTTCAGTTTACGCTTCTTAACTGTTGTAAGAAGGTCATCATATGGTCCGATGGCTTCTTTGATCTTGTTGCGGACAGCTTCGTTAGTAACATGGTCTTTGTATGATATGCGCAAGATCTTCCGAAAGCATCTCATTTCCATGGCTTGTATCCTCTTCTGTAGATCTGCTGAGAGGGTCCATGTTTCACAAGCGTACAGAAAGATGGACATGACAAGGGAGCGCATCAGCCTTATCTTCGAACTGACCGTGATGTTTCTGTCGTTCCATAAGGGTTTCAACCTTGTTAGTGCTGCTGTTGTCTGTGCAATCCTGGCAAGTATCTCCGGTTTGGAACCCTCATCTGTGATAATTGATCCCAAGTACCTGAAGCTTGTTACTGTCTGAAGTCTCTGTCCATTAACTTTGACCTCTGTGCTGATGCCTTGTGTGTTGTTCGTCATCAGTTTGGTCTTTTCGGCACTGATCTCCATGCCGTATGATGTAGATGTTTTTTAAAGGCGCTCCACTAAATTGACTAGTTCTTGTTCATCTCCTGCTAAGCCGTCGATGTCGTCAGCAAAACGAAGGTTGGTGATTGTCCTGCCTCCAATGCTGACAGTGCCTTGATGGTTTTCTAAAGCATCAGTCATGATCCTTTCCAGAAAAATGTTGAAGAGCGTTGGTGATAGTAGGCATCCTTGTCGAACTCCGACTGTTGTTCGAAACCAGTCTCCTATGCTGCTGTTGAAGGTTACTGCACTGGTGGCATTGTCATATAGGTGTTCAATGGTTCGGACAAGCTTGGAGCCAATGTTGTACTTCCTCATGGTTGCCCATAGGGCCGCATGCCATACCTTATCAAAGGCCTTCTTGAAATCTATAAAGACATGATACAGGCTTTGCTGATGTTGAAGGTGTTTCTCGCAAAGGATTCTAAGGTTGAAGATCTGTTCACTGGTGCTCCGTCCTGCTCGAAAACCCGCTTGTTCTTCAGCGATAATCTCTTCTGCCTGGGGTTTGAGTCTGTTGAGTAGTATCTTCAACATGACTTTGCTCGGGCTATTGTACTTGCCATTAATGATTAGCAAATATGCCAAGTCGGTTAATTGTGTGCTGAATTTATCACTCTTTGTTTAGACACGGACACAAAACGAATGCAACTGACGATGCTGTTATATTACACACCGTATTACTTTGATAGGTCTAATAAAAAGCAAATGCCTTGATATGTACACAGCCCTTTTTGTGGGCTGTACACGTATTTGCTTAGCAGAAAGCCAAACGACTCTGGCCGACCACGTGGCGTCCTGGCGAAGCGAGCGTCGCCGGCACGCGAATTCTGTTTTCCCAAACAGTATATCCATCGCTCCGCCCACTTGCGTATATCTCCACCCATTTTGTCAGTCGTCTCGCAAGAACATATTCGCGCATGCGTGACAACCAGCTATTGATAAACTTTAGTAGTATTAGTGTTTTAGAATAAATAAAACACTGACAGAAGTTTATATACTGCTGTAGAAATATGTATATATAAATAAAATATACATAATTAGATCATTATTTTTGTGTTACGAGTTAATTGACATAATTGTTGTACATAATCTGATGATCTGATTTAGTGTGTCGGTTACCGCATTTGACTGGAAGCGTGAAAGTTTTGAGATCAAGACTGTCGTAGGGAAGGGATGTACTTTTGACTAAGATATGTAAAAAAATTAAACAGTAATTTAGTATTTATAATCTATTTTAATGTTTAAACTGTTACTATAGCACAATTCTCATTTTAAAGATATATATTGGCTAAATTAATTTTCTTAATTACCAATATGTTCATTGTGGAGACAATGCTATTTTATGGTAACGTGAAGAAAATTAGCATTATATTATGTTTCTACATATTATTTATTTCATAACCAATGTTATTAACGAAGTAAAAAAGTACACTGGAGAAAATGACGACAACATTTATTTATACAAGTACATCATGAGAAAGTAATAATTAGATCACAAATCGATAAGTATTCAAAATAATTAAACAAAATAATATCCTAAAATAACTTGAAAACATTAGTATAACATAAGCAAATATTTTGCTCGCACTACAATATTTTTTCTATAAGCATTCTCAGCGAATTGTTGTACAGTTTGTTTAACATATAGTTACACCATAACTTCCGGTCTCGTATCTGCGATGCGCAAAGTTTTCTTGACATTTTCGTGTTGCTGGAGCCAAAGCTGAGCCTCTGAAACATGATCGAGTGCAACACAAATTTCAGTTGTGAACATACGCTCGTCAACACGCTTGAATGAACAGACATGATAGTCATATCCAACAGACTATCTACACAACAACCACCTTACTTGGCTAGTCTACTGCATCTTTCAAATATCCCTACGCAGCTCAGATCATCAATTTCACAACTACTTATTGTACCTAAAACAAAACTTAACTTGGGTAAACGTGCTTTCTCTGTCGCTGCGCCTAGGGTCTGGAATGAACTCCTTATCACTTTGAAAACATCTGAAACTATTGCTATTTTCCGAAAAAAGCTCAAGACATCTATTCCAAATTGCATTTCCACCATAAATGACACAATGTATCAGACGCCAGGATGTGGCTGGAGGTAGGAGCAACTGAGGACAGTAGGTGGACGCAATGTATAAGGAGCCAGGATGTGGCTGGAGGTAGGAAAGACAGAGGATTGTATGATGGACGTAATGTATCAGGGAGCCAGAGGTAGGAGAAACAGAGCACAGTATCATATAATCATGCATATTTTATTACAGCTGAGTGTCACTGCACACAGTGCGGAAGTCCAGACAGGTTTAATGTTGATAATAGTTTGCCTCGCCTGGTCAATCAGAATATAAGGGGTCTGTGAGTAACACGATCCGTATGAAACTAAAGTCCAGTTCTTTTTATAGCTAGGTGAAGGAACAAACACACTACACTACATATGTGTGCTTTATTGAAACAACAGTGTTATATAAGCAAGCATCGTATGTGTGTGTGTGCGTGTGCGTGTGCGTTTGCGTGTGCGTCTAAAGCGATGCCTGCTGCCGAACTTCAACGCCACCGTAGAACGAACAATCACATTTTTGTTCTTTGACCTATTCTACTATTTTATATTTTCGTTATATGTCAATATTTAAAAATAATGTACCCATATTTAATTATATTACAATGCTTTACTATGATATCCGATGTCATTATTTTTTTAATATTTAATCAAATTTGCTCGTACTCTTATTTGATACCTATGCTAGTGAGGGTGCACGTAAATCAACTTAATCAATAAATTTTTATTTAGTTGTTCATTTCACATAGTAGGTCCCTGTATGCATTAGTTCGAAACGAATATATGCATACTTTGCCTTGAAAAGGGTCCCCATTTTGACCTTTCAAAGTGCCCTTAAAGGGGGCCTGTATATTAGCCGGAACGAGCCCGGAACGAGGCCGGAATGAGCCCGGAACGAGATTGAATTGCTAATAGCGTGGATTTCGTGATCTATATACTGATTTCACTGGAATGTGTAGTTAGATAACGTAATAATGCAACTTTCCACCAAGTGGGAATTAATTACACGTACATTTAGATATGTTTTGGGCTCCCGGAACCTTATTGACGATCGGCGGCCATGTTTTGGCTGTTCCGTCTATTGAACATCACCTAGTGGGCGGCCTTCCATTAATTAGTGGGTTACTCATGATGATCTCGGCCTTAGTTAACTTATAAACCCGTCTTTAGGAGATGTAATGGTTGCTCCATTGGGGGGTGGGGTTGATTGATAGTATCGGTGTGTGTGGTCATCAAAAGCCATTATTATATTTTAGTAAATTCCTGGTTTATTTGACATTTCCTGAATAATATTTAATGACTGTATAAGTTACCAGTTTAAATTAAAAACAATTTAAATGTGACTATTTAAACACAACCTAACTTATCAAAACGACACAAAGCAAGATTGTGAACAGAAATCCGAATGTTTATTTTTTTTATAAAGCATGCATACATGTATTAATTCGTAAAACAACTATGACAATTTTATAACATAAAATCATATATCCATGATGTTTTTGAAAATGTTATATTGATGTTAAAATGTTGACTCTTAGAAACATTGTATAAACGTTATTGAAACATGTTTTATTAAAACATATAATTATATAATATCATAAAAACATTTCCCTGAAATATCATGAAAATGTTATAATTATATCAAAATGTTGGCTCTTGAAAACATTGTAAAAACGTTTTTGAAATATGTCTTATTATAACATATATATATATATAACATCATAAAAACATTTCCATAAAATATTGTTGGATACTCCTCTTCATGTTGTGTTTCTTCGAAGAGTCTTTTCACAATTTGGACAGCAGGATTTCGACCAGACCTCACCTTTCTTTTAATATATTGCATATAGTTTTCATATTTCTGATGCGCCACTATCTAGATCCCCAAAGTGTTGTGCTTCTCTTGCAATGTGTGCAGGTGTGTGCACATTATAAACTAAGAACTACCTTCCATACAGCTCTGCACATTTGCTGACAAAATGTTGCAGTAATTGGTGAGCATATTTGCCATACTGTGTAGTCAATTTGGAGTTGACTAAAATGCACATGGCCACGCTTAATGCCAAGAAGTTGTTATAGTTGTGTTGGGGAAGTATACCTTTAACGACACATTTTCCAGTGTACAATAAAAAATTTCGAAATTCAGTTCTCTTCCACCGTTCAACTTCATCCAGTCCTCTGGGCTTTCTAGCGAATTCCCTTGGAATATCCTTACGAATATTGAATAGGTTGGCACTAACTTGTTCGTTTTGAGTAGCTGAAATTCTACACAGTCCTCTTGGCCCTGTATTCCAAGTAAGCAGTAGCTTTTTCGTGACACCCAAACAAACCTGGTGGAGGTAGTCCAGTGGAAAGTCAGTATTATGTCCAGATTATGTAGCTGAAGGAAAGGTGATACACCCCTGTGATGCCCTTCTTGTGTTTTATTCCGAAAAGCTGTATCTGTTCTCAGTGGTAGATTTTGCATCACTGGATATGTCATCCTTCCAACATATTTTCCTCTTTGACAGCACTTATCACATCCATAATATCCACTATAGAGTTTGGTGCACTTGACCATTGATCTTGCTTGGGCATCACATATTATGTATGTTACACTTACATTAAACCTTTTCCCTTCAAATTCCACGCCCTCATTAATTGCTTTATTCAAGTCACTAATAGAATCTAGCAAAAAATCGAGGTTAAGTGGTTTGTTTCCACCGACAGAAATAGAAAGCGGAAATACTTTTGTAGGATTGATATTCCCAAAAGAACATAAAACTGGCCATACAGAGGTTTTGCTGCTCTTGAAAAGGGGAAAGCCATCTACATTTTGTGATGTCTATGTTCCTTTGTCAAAAATGTTTTTATGATGTTATATATAATTATGTTTTAATAAAACATTGTTCAATAATGTATTTCAAAGATGGCACATTTTGATATCATTATAACATTTTCAAACACATTATTATGACATTATTGTGTTTGCTGGGAATGTTTTAATGATGTTTTAAAAACATCACTGAAAAATGTAAAATTACGTTATCATAAAAACATTTGTATGATGTTTCTGAAATTTTACATAATATTTTAGTTACATCTACAAAATGTTATTGACATTTTTTTTCGTTATAACATGTATATAACCTTTATCAAATGTTATAAAAAATGTTATGCGTTTGCTGGGTAGTGATTCCATAGTAAAGTATAATTGCAATTACTTTTAGATTCACACCCCTATTCACTAAATAAGGCAGCTCATTGCAGAGTGAGATACAATGCTATTGATTGCCTGAGTTGTAATTGCAGTAGGTACTGAACCCTGGATAAACAAGGGGTCCATTAAACAATAAGTAAGAAATGAAAGTACTAGTATGCACAGTTACAAAGAACATTTTGTGAAAGTGGATTCACAAGTCAGACAATGATTCAATAATCTGACCACTACAAAGCACATTTACAAAGAACATTTTGCGAAAGTGGATTCACAAGTCAAACAATGATTCAGTAATCTGACCATTACAGAGCACATTTACAACGAACATGTTGTGAAGTATTCAATACGTGGAATGAAAGTTTTATTGACCAATAGTGTATTGGAAAAAGGGTTAACAGAAGAAGTGTAATATAGTTACCTGTAATAAATATATAAAGTAAATTATAATACATAGTCAGACATAATATACAAAATGATGTTGTATAGAAGGGTGTAGTTAAACTGTATCATTTCATATTTACTGCATTTTATTTAGATATAAATTATTTCATATACCAGTACACATCCCAATCAGTGATTACCAGTATTACTGCAGTAGATGGTGTATGAACAGTAACCCACTAATGTAAGGCCGCCCACTAGGTGATGTTCAATAGACGGAACAGCCGAAACACGGTCGCCGATCGTCAATAAATCATCGTTCCGGGAGCCCAACACATATCTTAATGTGCGTGTAATTATTTCCCACTTGGTGGAAAGTTGCATTATTACGTTATCTAACTACACATTCCAGTGAAATCATTATATAGATCACGCAATCCACGCTATTAGCAATTCAATCTCGTTCTGGGCTCATTCCGGCCTCGTTCCGGCTAATATACACGCCCCCTTAAAGGTGACTTTGGTAAAAATGGTGTTGTGTGCATATGTACATAAACCATACCAATATGTATGTTATGAAATGAGTTAGAGTCAACATTAGTTAGTGCACAAAACTAGCATCGTTCCGGCCGTTGTCCAGTAATAACGTTGAATACGCCGGCTGCACGGATGGGTCATTACTAGTTGCCCCCGTCCCTTGGTCACTTACCTGACACTTGTACGCCGAATAATATGAAAATGTTATATTTCAAACAACACTTCCACGCAGCAATTGATCTCAAATCCATAGTATGCAACGATACCACTATATATGTTCCAAGAACTTAGAGAGTTGTTTTCTAAGAGTGGAATGATCCCTAACTAGAAAGTCAGTGTTTACTTCCTCAAAGTAACTGGTGTCCGGTCCACCATATGGCGCCACTGTAGAACCAGCGAATGGGTCAGGCCGAGTGGTCATGAAGTCAGGCCCAGTATTAACGCTGGCTACTCCTATTGTAAACCTGGTGATGATTGGTTCAAGTCGCAAGTCGATAATCAGCCGCATTAAAGAGGGGTGCCGGCAGTCTCAACCACCCATCTCCCACCTGTTTGGGGGGCAGACTCCCATCTTCCACCTGTATGGGGGCAACCTCCCATCTGTTCGGGGGGGGGGCAACCTCCCATCGCCCACCATTTTTGAGAGTCCATCCCAAAGAGGCGCGCTTTGCTCCACACTAATCTAAAGTATAATAATAATAATTTATATGGATTTTGTTCAGTAATAGTACTATACGTTATAATAGATGACAACTGTGGATATAAATTGTTGATAGATCCATGGAGAACTGCAGTAAGACCTGAGCCCGAGGAGAGGTTATAAACCAGGGGTCGGCAACCTTTTTCAATGGAGGGCCAACTAAGTGACTTTGAAAAGGTTAGCGGGCCACGCACGCACGCACGCACGCACGCACGCACGCACGCACGCACGCACGCACGCACACATACTCGTGGTAACTAGCATAATGCAATTATATAACTTGTGTCTAGCAGTTGTATTGACCACTGTTGTAAATAGTACGTCCACGAATATATGAGTTATTAGTATCATCAAACATCAACGTCTGATTTTGAACAACAGTTGGACTATTCAAAAACACAATATTCAGGTTACGTGTTCTTGGCATGCCGCTGTTGTCATATTGACCCGTGTGACACTGACGCCTGTTGCTGGTGGTGCTGCTGCTCCACCAAGTGGCCCACACCTGGCTGCAGACTTGTTCCTGCGAGCATCGGCTCACTTCGGTGTACTACAGGAGTTCTTCATATCGCGCATCCATCTCGGCCATAAGGTGCTGTAACTGCCAGTTGTTTAGACAGCGAGAACGAACACAGTTTAGTCTTCACGGCGACGCCTATTACGTTCTGCATTTTCATCGACTTGCCACACGGGCTTTCCCGTTGGATGATGGAGTGTGCCCTGAAGAGCTTTGCTTGGTACCTGCTTAGTCTCGGCGTACAACTCCGTTTGCCATTTCGCTGGCAGGCGACGAACGTTATTCAAAATAACACATTATCATTTAATTAGGTAGTAGGTTAGCTTGGGGCAACACGGTCCCTGGAGGTAAGACGGTCCCTCACCACGTACTCAAAATATATAATTCTATCTGATACCGGCCCGAAAGCTCAGCAACACAAGACATACGTAATTAAATCAGTGTGTTTTTTAACTTTTATATGCACTGTTATATGCATTGATCTAATGTTTTGCCAATAGTAAAATGATGAAACTCACCATACAACGGTGTGAATCATGAATCATGGGCTTCATTGGTGATATGATAATATTATTAATCAGTTGACAGATCAAACAATACAAAATGGGGAATAGTATGTTGTGCTTTTTATACATCGTGTTAAGACACGTCTGTGAGGCAAGACGGTCCCCATGCCTGTGGGGCAAGACGGTCCCCATGCATGTGGGGCAAGGCGGTCCCCATGCATGTGGGGCAAGACGGTCCCCATGCATGTGGGGCAAGACGGTCCCCATGCATGTGGGGCAAGACGGTCCCTATGTCTTATCCCACACGCACATGGTCACATTGTGTCAAATGTATTACACATGACCAATTATGTTTAATACATTGAATACAATACGAGCATTGCATAATTTATGTTCTGCTGGCCCATAGGCTGCAATTATGATGGAATATCACTAAACCAATATTATATTATGTATGGATTGCAAAGAATGTGTTATATGATAACTCCCATTTAAATTTAACAATCATAATGGCCTGATATATTACTATCATACCATTTGTATATATATATATGTGTGTTACCCATTCGAAAAATATTTTCAGTAAATAAACAACCTAGCTAAGTTATATATGAAAAATAGTAAATATCCCCAAAAGCCGTCTTGCCCCAGGGCAACATGGTCTATAACCCCCTCCCGTGGTTTTTACTTATATGAACGAACTATTGCCTGAAATTTAAATGTGTGTGTATATATATATATATATATATATATATATATATATATATATATATATATATATATATATATATATATATATACACACACACATTTAAATTTCAGGCATATATATATATATATATATATATATATATATATATACATGTTGCCCTGGGGCAAGACGGCTTTTGGGGATATTTACTATTTTTCAAATATAACTTAGCTAGGTTGTTTATTTACTGAAAATATTTTTCGAATGGGTAACACACATATCTGTCCACAATGTGAGCACATTAAATACAAGCTAAAGTTGTTTAATGGCGTGTTCCTTAGGAGGGCCGCGCTGCCCCCTACTTTTATGTCTGCATACGCAAAAGTGAATTCAATATTAAAGGAAGTAAAAATACATATTTGGTATATTATTATGTTCATCGCGTGGAAATGTTATTTTGTATAACAATATCGCGGGGGCGGGCCATATTATGCACAATCTCGCCGTCAGTCTGCGGGCCGCATGAAATAGATCCGCGGACCGCAGTTGGCCCGCGGGCCGCAGGTTGCCAACCCCTTTATAAACCGTACTCAACTCAACTGAGCACGGGTTCATGCTCAAGCCTCGCTTTCACACTATTCTCAAACTCAGGCGAGGTTGTAAAACATTTTGAGCACGAAATCGTTCTCAGAGTTCAGCACGAAACGCTGAAATCCTGAGTATGCTCAAGACCGTGCTGAACGCCGTGCTCAAGCATAAATAAAAATGGCAGCTCACGAATAAATGTATTGAAGTCGTTGCAAGTTCGTCATTTTCGAGAAAATACGCCGTCCGATTTGAGCGTCCAAGCCGCCTACTTCCGAGTTTTATCCATGCGAAGAATTGATGGAAAACGTCATTTGTAAAAAAATTCATTTTATGCCTCAAACTGCACTATTTAATGAACATTTGCCAATTTTAACCGCAGCCGCGACATACACCGCAAAACGAGTGCTAGTTTACTTTTGGTGGCGGCTTTTTCGGCGACGGGGACCATTCGACACAATTTCACGATAAACTGCAGAAGCGCTATTCACACAAAACGTGTCTACAAAAGTTATAACTATGTGGTTGAGCTGGACGGTTTATAAAATGCCATACTCGACATTAAACCATACCAATACTATATATGCGAAGTGTATAAAAATAAAATTACTATAAAATAAAATTATTCTTTGAACTGTAAATGCAGCCACGTCGTTTTGTCACTGCAAACATGAATATAGCTTTTTTAGGCATTCATTTTGTTTACGTTATTCAAGCATTTCGCCAGTTTTCAGTTGGGAGTATTGGAATATAGCAAATAATATATAGTTATGTCTTTATATCATCATATAGTTAATATAGCCCAACGATGTTATATGTGTGTGATCCGCTGCTCCAACAACTCTGGTTGCTCGGGTCGTGCGTCCTTATGTGTGCAGCGGAGCGTGACGGTTTACTCGTTTATGTCGGTCACAGCAACCCTGTTAGTGGACACGACACGGTTACACGAACGGAAGTACACAAAAGGGATATAATTAATTGTGTAAGGTTGGGTCAAGTACACTGTATTTGGCCCTAAGTACAATGTTCTAGTAGTGGACCTATGGTTTTCATATGACCAGTACTTGTAATTGATTTCAAGCGCAAACATACGTATCTAGGATAATTAGAATATGCAATTAATATATATTTTTTGCAAAACGTTGTATACCTATCATTACTATATCTGCAAGATGTGATGTAGTAAGAGTAATAGTAACAACAACGGCAGCAGCAGCGGCAAAAGCAACAGCAACTGTATTTTATTAAGGTTTATAGATGCAACCTGCGTACTTTGTCTTCTTATTTGTGACCACTCAGTACTCGTACTGTAACATTTGTACTTCAGTATTTCCACTTCAGCACCTGTCCGCCTACTTCAATATTTTTTAAATTGTATTTATACTTAATAAGCTTACATGTTGGTAAAATGTACTTACATACGGTAACGTTTGTGTTATAGACAGATGTGTAGTTAGTGGTCAACTAACTGCTTGCGTATAACGTATATACAAGGTACTGTCTAATTTAATAAATGAGTGTATCTTATTTATATATACGTACAGCTGTAGATACATTCAGGGTGAATGCAACATATTTATCCCGTTTTAAACCTAAATTGGTTGTTTGGCTAGTGAATCAAACAGGCAAAGTTGTGCGATCACACATCCAGTCACTTGGAAGCATGCTGCAGATAATGTTCGTAGTAACTTTCATCTTTAGTATACCTACCTAAATTCGACGTCTTAACCACGTCAAACTTCGATGTTGTTACGACGAAGGCTGATCGACGTTATATAGACATTGCGTGTATGTTGTCCACTAATGCACGTGCATTGCGTACCGACCTAAATTCGACGTCGCAACAACGTCAAACTTCGACGTTGTTACGACGGAGATTAATCGACGTTACATTGACGTTGCGTGTATATGTTGTCCACTTACATACGTTGCGTACCGACCTAAATTCGACGTGCTAACAACGTCAAACTTCGGCGTTGTTACGACTGAGGTGGACCGACGTTACATCGACGTTACGTGTATGTTGTCCACTTATGTACGTTGCGTACCGACCTACATTCGACGTCCAAACAACGTCAAACTTCGACGTCGGTACGACGGGGGTTGATCGACGTTGCATAGACATTGTGTATATGTTGTCCGACGTCGCGACTTTATCTCTACCTATTTTCGACGTCGAAACGACGTTGGTGTGCCTGCTGGGATATTAGATTGCTTAGTTATTTTTAATTATTTTAATATTACCCCCGGTAATAGTGGGGGGTTGATTCTCTGAGTCGAGAGAACCATGCAAGTTTGAATCCTCTTACTGCCGTTTCGAAGCTTGGGCAATTTCGTTCACTCCACGTTGCCTCAGTTCACTTAGATATATAAATAAGTACCTGGCAGTGCGTTAAAGGTTAGATCATGAAGATGCAGCTATAGTAGCGTATATGTGTCATGTATAAGTAGTGCATGGTGTCGTCGTGTTGATTTGTCATCGACCCTTCAGTTCTCCACCAAGGATGGCAACCTGACTGCATTGTTTATAATCACAGTGAAGAATCTCTGGTCACCCTTTTTGGAAGTGAATGTCCCCAGACTGCCTCTTTCGCAGATTTTTTTTAAAATCTGTCAATGGTACAGTATGAGGCTAAAGATAAGAAATGCCTTCTACTTCCAGATCGTGGACCAGATGGGGAAAATGGGATGTGCTTGGTGTGATGTGAGAATGACTACCACATCGAAAGGGTTTATTACATCATATATGAATTCAAAGAATGCAAAATTAACATTTTCTTCCACATGTTATCAGTGATGAAAAGTGATTCACACACATGAACAGTCAATATTTTGAATCAGATATGTATACGTGTCGTTGAACAAGCACACTAATAAGTGTACACTCCTGTAACATATAATACCAACGAAATTTCATTTACAAAAATTGTCTTACGATTACACCGACACTTACACAGTGGACCCCACTGCAATATTGTATAGCGGGAATTACCTGTGACTTTTGAACATTGCAACAATTTGTAAGATACATGCCTCCCTCTTCTTGTCTTCTTCGGGGCCGCACGCAATGGTCCAGGAGGCATTTCTCACAACAAAAGATATTTTGATTGTAAGTCGTTTTTGCGCTCGCCAGGTCGAGATTTATAACTGAATTTGTACTCACTCGACCAATGATTACATCGAGTACTACAGAAGTGTAGTCAACGCATTGTTCTCCAGGTTCGAAACGATTTTAATCTTGTACATCAGACGGCTATGTACATAATAGCAATATATAATTACTCATGATGACAAATAAAAATAACAGTGAAGATATCTATCACTGTAAACCGTAAAGAAAAGTAGTGAATGTAAATATCACTTAAAATGTATACAGACTCTTAAAGTCTAGAAGATTTGACAAGAAAATTCTGACCGGAAATTTTTTATTCTAATGCTAAAGCAGGTATGGCCCGCCAGGACCACCCTTACTGAAAATTTGGATGCCTAAAATTCAGCTTGACTACACACCTAAGTGTGAATTTAAAATAGTCTTGCCGCCCCGTTGTAAACGCTCCTCTGGGGTATTTATACTCCCAGTTTTCCTAAATCAGACGCCGTCACTAGAGGCGCTGTGATTGCTTAAATACCCAATACGCTTTACTATTGGTCAACTTGTTAAATCCACCCACCCTCTCAACCGCTGGACAATGACGTCTGCCAGTCTTATTTGCCCAGTTTGCAAGTTAAACTTTTGAACTCTTGGAGCTGGGCCAAATCCAGGGTTCCCAGGGCTCCTTCTCGGTTCCCCAATTGAAGCGTCTGAACAGTATCATCAATCTTCGGCACCATCTGGATTTTGTCCATCTACCACTTGGGTGGTTTAACTATAAACTTTTAGAAAACTGTTTTTCTGTTGCTTATCTAGGCTTAATACATTGAATAAACCTCCAAATGACTTACTAATATTAGCGCATAAAAACTAATTAAATCAAACTGGCCTATACTTTACAAATTGGTGAAATTGTTTAATATTCATTCCGTGGCTCACAATTTGAACACAGTCCTCTATAAGTGTGTATCAAAATGTCCAATGTGTCACTGATCTTCTCAGCTCTGCGGGCATGTGTCATAATTCAAACAAACACAAAATTAACTTCCATGTGCATAATACCAGTTCTAAAAATAACCTAATTTTTTTATTTTCTAAAGAAAATCGATATAAGATGTCACAAAAACAACGCCAAGGACGTACCATCATGCTTATGAGCCCGCAAATCGCAGCTTTATCACACAGAAACACAGAACTGCACATTAATTGGTGTGGTTCTATATACCAGAAATATTTTTTTTTAATATTAATAGACGAATTAGACCACAGAAACGGAGTCACGGACAAATTTGTTTCTCCGTGGCTATTTCTATACTTCTTCGCCGAGGCTATTATCATTGGCCATTACACTACAATGGATACCAGCATCCGGCACGCTTTGTTTTGTGAACATATGCAATAATTTGCATGTTTTGTATATATTTGTCTTGATTTTATATAAAATCTTCACTGCAGACCTACATGTAAATAGCACACTGCTGCATAATAAGCAATTGTTTAGCAGCACACACGACGGAGAAGCCTTCTGAAGGTGCACCGTTAGCGGACCCAAGACGAGAAGAAGCTGGTGATTATGAACGAGCGGAAGCGGATGGGTGGACAGCCTCCGATCACCCTCGAGGAGTTGACTGGCCAGTGAGAAGCTCGTGCAGTCGCAGCACTGGCTCCATTTTCGCATTCACGCCACCTGCAGCTCCAAGGCAGGCCAAGGAAACGGTCCAAAAGAGCTACGCTTGATGTCTCTTCGGACACCGGCACCACCGTGGAGCTGCATGGCTGAGACTGTTTCACCACACCTTGTTATAGTAGACCTGGCCCTCCACCAGAAGCTCATGAAAAAAAAAAAAAAAAACTGCGGCAGGCGAAACAGACGCATGTAGCGGAATGAATGGCTCGGAGAGCGGCTCCAACGGCAAACCCTAGACGGGCACGACACCGAACCAAAATATTACAGTTCCATGTCGCATTTGGAGTCTGCATTTAAACTGTTCGCATATTCGAAATAATATTGGCTGTGAAATTTCTCCAAAATTATCCCATTTTTGAAATATTAAAAAAAGTTGTGGGCGTCAAAGCAGCTACACATAAACAAATAAACTAAGAATTAAGAACACACTGGAAGTTTTATTTTTATGGGTCTATTTTTCTCCAATTGTTGCAATGTCAAAAAATTTCACCAACGTATTGAATAATGTAACCTGCAGTTGTCGAATGAGTAGAGAACGTTTGTATCGGTGTTATGTTCACTGGCGCCTGTTTTTGCCTATCAGATTGAGGAATAGACGTATTTCCTCCCAAGAATGTATAATTTCTGCATGCTTGTGGAATGGTGCATATGTCTTATTTTTAAATTGTGGTTTTGAAGTTATGCGATTTACAGGGATTCCGTCACAAAGTGAACTGTACGATTAACCCCATATATTACAGAGTTCCACAGGAATGAGTCTCGTAGAAAAGTCTCAACTACTTGTCACACAGAAAGCTACTGTACCTAGGACCTATATAGTTAATTGTGTGGTGCGTCTAGTGTGATGGGTCTTGCTTAGCATGTAGATTGTAGAGTTTGCTTCATACTCTCGCTTCTAGCTGCAGCCACCAGGTAGCTCCTGGGAGTGGAGAGGGAGCCGAGCGCTGGAATATAGCATTTTAATAATAATGCGTAATAGTTGTCAATACCTTTAATAATGTTTCTGGTATTATTAATATTTGCACGCATCTATCTATAAACGGCTATATACCCCACTGAGAGTCAGCTACGACAGATTGGAATGCAGCGTGCATATTGTCCGACAGTGTTTGAAATTCTCTCCTATTGGCGACTCTTACCATAGCTTCAGCCACGCTCCATGTAGGGCACATCGTCATTGGTGTCCCATCGGCGTATGGCGGGTGTAGCTGTGTTTTCGCAATGAACAGCACGCCAATGAACACACACCGCACCAGCCTGGTCACAACGCCTGTTCGCCACCCTCACGATGTCTCCTACGTGGCCTTGCGCAGTGTTGTTGTCTCACGCACGGAAGCCTTGCAACTTGCTCGCGATCTTGCCCGTTTGTGTCTAAGCCTCGCAGGAGTATTTACACACATGACGACCTTGTTATATTAGTATACTATTAATACAAGAATTGTGTTCACGCACAAACATCCATCACTAGGAGGATTGCAGCATTTTATATTTCACGTGGATAGGGCCTACTGTGAAATACGTGACTGTGAACATGCCATATGGACAAAACATGTCCAAATGAAAGCCTACATAAGACAAAGGATCTTGATCATGATAGTGAACTGATCCGTATATCCACTGTATCTGTTCTCAGCTGACACTGAAGTTCTAGGTGGTGATATTCTGGTAGGTGGGTTGTTTTTGTGGAGTCGCTGTCTCCTTCACTTCAGAATACTCTGCACCATCGTCACAGCTGACTGATGCCTGCAACAACATCAATACACACATCAACTCACACACTCATGCATGTACACACACATAAACACACACATAACCACACAATGTATTCATTCATTCAATTATATGACCTAACTAAGGCCATAATTAAATATTATTATATTTTGTAAGTGTACTCATTTACATAACAATTTAATACTTAACTAAATAAGATAAATTGTTGTTTATGTTGAATGAGTGAGTGTGTATTTGGGGTTGTGGCATAGTGTGTATGTGTGCGTGTTTGGGAGCATGTTTGAAAGAGTGTGTGTGTTTGTGGGTGTGCGTGCGTGCGTGCGTGAGTGTGCCCATGCATGTGTGTGCTTACATGCTTGTTGTAGGTTGGTTGTGTGCATGCATGCATCCGTGCGTGTGTGCGTGAGTTGTACATACATTAACATAGGAGTGCTTTGTCAATCCACCTGTGCCTATCTCTTCATATGTGGGTCCTGGTGTAGGTAGGTTGGTTGATTCTTCTGGTTTACTCAGTCTCGCATATGTTCCTTGTGAAAACACAACATGTAATGCTGAACAAAACTACTGGACTATTTAGTAAACATGCTCTGACGACTGCATCTTCCAAACAACCTACGTATGTCTGGCCTAGTCAGCCAGCAGTGGTTTAACTGACAAACAGTTATACCCTTGAAATGCATGATGGTTTATACTGACATAATATAGTTTTGTATAACTATCATTACCTGCAGCACATCTGTTTCCTACAACATATTGCATCTTATTTAATTTTGTGAATTAAGTTAATCTCTGCATAGTTATGCATAGCTACCAAATAAAAGATGTAGATATATTTCTTTTGGTTGACATTCATGCAATAGGCCCTACATAAATAGGCTAATCCAGTTTAACATTTATCTGATTTTGCAACAAAAACATGCAACACTAACATTATCATTAACTTTGTTACTGATGCAATATCATCAATTATGGTTACAATTAAATATATTGTGGAATGCATATTATGCAGTTCATTACTCTAACAGTTTTAAGTGAGGTAGGTTTCAATATATTTCTATTATTCTATTTTATTTCGTAATAATAATAACCCTAACCTTCATTATGTTATTTTATGTAGAGGAAATACCGGGTATGTATTGTATGTGACATAATTGTATATTCACACTGCCATGTATTAATGGATCAGTTCTGCAACTGCAAGAATAATATAATAACACATTAGTTCTTGTTTGACCACATCACCTGACACACCATTAAAAAAACCATCCTGCAATTAAGGCACCCTGGAGGACAAAAGAAGACAGGGCCTCCAAAGGAAAAACTGGTTGGATGACATACAGGAATGGACCAGGCAAAGCTGACCCAACTACACACAACAGAAGACAGACCAAGCTGACCAAGGCACCCCTACAACCGTCCCAGTTAAAGGATGAAGGTGAATGTGTTGTCAAAGATGAAGTTATTTAAATCACATTATATATTTCTGTTTCATTTTTCCATTATTATTTTTTTAATACAACTTCCAAGATGTAGTTTATAGTGACCGATATTCCACTAACACAGCTTACCTTGGTTTGGTGAGATGTCAGCTGATGAAGTAAGACTCTGATACTGATCTGTCATGTCATCTGTAGCTGGTCTGAAGTCTTCATTCATAGCAATGGCTGGCTGCTGCACAGTGATTCCACTGCTAAAACATAACATAGGTCATGTGCACTATATCATCACAAAACGAATGGACAGAGAACAAGAACAACACTTGAAGACAAAAGCAAAAGTAGCAACAACATATGCTCCATTGTGCAAGGTAATTTCCTGCCACCATCATGTATGCATTAGGGTGACACACGAGTATACCTGCATGCATAGAAGCACACACACATTTGTTTTAGTATATGTAATTCTGATGAGTCCACTGCCTTACCCAAGTGACTGTGCTTGGGTGTCATTGGAATCTGAAGAAGAAATCCCAAACATTCACATGCAGTCTGAATAAGTCAGTCATGTCATAGGTTATAGAACATTGATTCTCTTGATACAAAACTAAATATAATACGTGTTGACTGGGTTAAAGAACTGAACCAAATAAAATATCATTACATCTTAATTTACCAAGTAAAAGTAAAACGTCATGTTTATTAATAAACGTCAACCAGCATATGTGATATATATTACTCATCAGACACACGGTATATGTATACCCATTTTATACTTTTTAATTAAAACACTTCGGAATAACATGAGATTGATTGCTTATGGCTGCACTATGTAGTGCACAGTTAATTTTACAATAAATAAAATATTACCTTTATTCTTGATTCGATAGCAGTAAACAAACAGAACAATCAGAGAGACAATAATGGCAATTCCACCAACAGCAGCCACAGATGCCCCAATGACAACTCCTGATGTGCTGCCAGATGGCCGAGGAGGCTCTGAAATAATACATGCAATTATCTGTTATATTATGTCACCAATCACTGCATTCCTAGCAGTGTTATCACAAGGAGGAAGAGTGGAAGGACAGGTTGCCCAAGTAACTCAACAAAATCCCTGCATGCCCTTCACCCAAAGGCTGGACTTGTTCCTGGTGTATGTGCCATATTTTAGTGATGGAACTGATGCCCCATGAGTGGAAATGTAATGGAAATTAGGAACACTATACTCCATGATCCCTGTATTAGTGGAGTAGACATCACGGGACATTCAGACAGCAAATTGGAACGAATTATTTAATAAGACCCAGCAGTCGCACAACCTCGAGGGACGTACTGGAAACTTAATATATTTGCATCTTTAGACCATTTTACACAAACTACAATTCCCGTTGCAGTTTATTCTGTTAAAATGTAAACAAATGGTGAATTTGTTGGTATGGAATCGGCTATAGTATATTTTGTAGCAATAACGCTTCCATAAACCCCAGCACAAGGAATACTATCTAGATTAGTCAGCTGACCAGTGCCATAGCATGTGTTGTGTAATGTGCCAAAACATTTAAAGATAATTAGCACTAATCCTTCTTTGTAAAGAGAACATATATCATTATTGCACTGTTTTAATTTGACAAAATCATTATATTCAAGTAATGTCCACTTGATATGAGATAATGATGACAATGAGATAAATGCACAAACAACAACTAAAAAGGAAAATATGACTACTACACCTTTTTCCACAGCTGCTTCAAATGTCTTTGTCTGTTGGAACGAAACATCCAGTAGCCCTTCATAAACCTTCAACCAGACTTTGTACTTGACCTTATCATCAAACTGTCCATTGATCGTCACTTGTCGTTCCTCAGCAGCCACATTGCCCTGTAGTGGATAATGTGCTTCTTCTCCACCATCCGGCTGATAGTAGATCACCACTGACACATTTGTAGATGTGGACCTTTTACGTCGTGAACTCTGTCCATTGTATGACCATGTGACAGTCATGTGATCTTTTTCCAGCTTGACACTTGCGATGGTAACTTGTGGTGATGCTGTTAAACAGAGTATCCTAGGTATGTAGAAATGAATGGCACACATTTGGTATTCTCCTGACGAGTTTTAGTAACCATATTAAACAAACATTTTATAACCATAAGTTTCCATAAGTAAAGCTACTTGTGTAAAACATTTAAAACCAAGAAGAGCATATCGTTATGTGCAAACGTTTGAAATGAACAGACATTGACAAATGATATCCAGAATCAGATACAATAGCATGTTTATGAAACTGTAATTTCGATACTCATAACATAGTTTTCAGGTAATGTTTTCAATAGCTTCTTTTAGTAAAATGCAACAAAACATTACTACTATCATATTGTTACATGTTACTTAGTGATGCTGGATACTTTAGTGTGTATGAATTACTTGAGAATATTGTTTTCCCACAATAAACCAAACAATCCTAGCATCAGTTACAAATGTCTTACATATCATAAATCATAAATGCATTTGGTGGAGTAATCAAGTGAAATATGTGCAATGATAATAAACATACAGAAAGTTAAGGTGATCAACATAACAATGACTACAGTGATGGTCCGCACAGAAATTGTTTTATTTTGGTCAGGACAAAATATAGTTTATTTGCTTTGTAAATATAAAAATCGCTATGATAACATATTATGATACATTCTGGTGTGAACTTTTGATGTGAAATGGATAGAAAAATTTGTGTGTAAATGCCATGTTTGGCATGAGGTGAACAAACATAGAAAGAGAATGGATGTCGACGTCTGGTAAGAAATACTGCCAGACTGCCCCCGAAATTAGTGTATTAATATATAGACTCAATTCCTCCACAGTTCAGCCACTGTTTCCATCTTAGACCGACAGGTAGAAAAGCATAATAGTAATTTTTTAATACGTCGCCAGTTGGTAGATCAGAGGCAATTGGTGCAAGGAGGCAAAGGAATGTAAAAAGAGGCTAGTGGGTATCAGCGCCTGGGAGGAGATATTGCCAGACTGCCTCCAACATCAGTGTAATAATATATAGATGGTGGGCTCATGGTCAGACCACAGTGTGATATTCTATTCTATATGCTACCATTTTGTCTGATTATAAGAAAACTGGACCATAAAAAATTATGAAAACTGTTCACAGTAACTGCTATTATCACATTGACATGTTAACCAAGTTTATGCAAAATCACACACAATCCAGCTGTTTTTAAATGCCCCCACATGCGATGCCCGTCAATGTTTACATATGAATGCATGCATGAATGAATGCATGAATTTCTTAATTTTACGATTTAGTACATCCTACATTCATGTGAAACAATCAAAAGGAAATTCAACTGTGTCTGACCTCACATGGAGAGTGGCTCACACTAGTGTTGTTCCGATGATCGATTATAACTGAAAATCGATTGGCTGGGCTTTAGCGATGTGATGATCGATTGTGAAATCCATAATCGATTATCAATTTATTTTTGTACAGTTTGCAAATCACATTTGTCATACCCAATGTCCTCTGTCGAATAAAGAAGTTCCAGTTCCAAAGAAGTTCCAGTATATATATATATACTGGATATTGCATTGTGGTTTGACCGTCCAGTATCGTACTGTGGTCTGACTGTCCAGTATATATATATATATATATATATATATATATATACTTCATATAAATTGTAACGTTAATTGATGTGTAGTCTATGATAACTAGACCCATCCGATTATAACCGATGATCGATCATGAAATTCCAACCAATTCCCAACCCTAGCTCACATTCAAATTGGCCACAGTACAGTATTGTTCCCTCACCAGGAAGAAAAAGTCTGCCTTTGTGGTTTTTAAACTGGTGCAAGGAGGCAAAGGAACGTAGAAAGAGGCAAATGGATGTCGGGCCTGGGAAGAGATACTGTCATACTGCACCCAAAGTTAGCATATGAAAATAGAGATAGAGATGCTGGAGTGACAGTTACACCATCTGGAGAGTGTGTCTCACAATCAATGCCGCCACAATTCGGCTACTGTTTCCATCTTTGTCCGCCAGGAAGAAAAGCATTATAGTAAATTACTATACATAACTGTCTTTGTAGTTTTTGAAATTGGTAGATCAGAGGCCACTGGTGCAAGGATGTGAAAGAATGTAGAAGAAGCACGTGGGTGTCCTCACCTGGGGGGAGATACTGCCAGGCTGCCCCCAAATTTAGTGTATTAATATAGAGATATGTGACCATCAGACTTGCTGCATCAACATATTATGTTAATGTTGGTTATCTTTATATGAAAAAAAAATTCACATTACAGACAATATTTCAAAACCATTCCAGAACAACTGAAATTGTTTTGTTAAAATGATCCAATTATTTTCTCTCTGACACTTTACTGCTTTGTTTGGGCAAGGGCATAACAATGAAAATAATAATGGTAATATTTCAACTAACAACCAAACACAAAATTATATATTGGGTACCAAGGTCAGCCAATGGTTGAAAATAACAGGTCAAATTAAACAAATACAGATATCAGTGATAAACATGTAGAATGATCATCATGTGAACAGTTTCTACATACCATCTCAGTACCATCCAAGCTGCAGGGATTCAAGAGGAAATTACCACATCACAGTAGTTGAAAGCATACAAATAATACATTTTCCTTCACAGTGTATAATTATACAAATATATAATGTATTATAATATATAAAACATAGCAGTTAATTGATACCAGTCCATTATTCCATGAAACTAGAAAGGATGCATGAACACCAAAATATATTTAGGAAATCCAAATATCCCAGAAACACCATTAAGTTACTGCTGTAGTGGAAACCATATTTACACTAATGTCATGTGTCCCTCTTCAAGGCAGTAAGACTATGACTAAAAATTCTATGTCGATAGAGTCTACACATTACAACAAGTAAAACATAACTGCCAAGATCCGTGGCAACTTGCACTTAGCAGTGCATCAGAACTTTATTCATTTCAAGACATCAACATTCCTGGTCCAAACCTTTCATTTTCTTGCACCCTACCTGTGGTGCTGCCCGTCTGTGTGACTGTGAGACTTCTGTTTGGTCCTTTGTCTCGTGGTCGATTGTTCTCAGCATAGAGAGAGAAGACATATTGTGTCTGAGGCTGTAAACCTGTCACAGTTGCCTGATACCAGGTCATGGCATCTGATGTGTAGCTGAATATGTCACTCCAAGTTTTCCGACCAACTTTATTTGATGCACTGTACTGTAGGGTGTAAGTCTGTGGAGGGTAGCCACCATCATAACCAGGGTGCCACTGAAGGGTTAGGGCGATTGAAGTGTGGTTACGCAGGACTGTGAAATCAGATGGCTCCCTTGCTGGACCTGAGGTGTGTAACAAGATATAAGACATAAAGAAATTATAACAAATGTATGTATGAATATGTGGTGTGTGTGCAATGTTTGGCTCCATAGGTCAATCATTATATATATATATATATATATATATATATATATATATATATATATATATATATATATATATATATATATATATATATATATATAATGATTGACCTATGGAGCCAAACATTGCACACACACCACATATTCATACATATATTTGTTATATATATATACATTATATACACATTATATATACATACATATATACATACATACATACAAGGGCCCTGTACATATATATTACAAAGACACACAAATAAGCTAAGACACACATCCGATTTTATGAGTTTACTTTATCAGAATAATGAAACAATGACAATTTGTGCTAGATCTTGCAGCTTTAAATAATTATACAATATAGTAATATGGCAGTATGTATGTATCATATTTCCAAGTGCCATACTTACCACTCTTTACTAGGTCTATTTGAAATGTCACTGTCTTGCTTTCTCCCTCCACTTCGTTGGTGGCTATGCAATGAAATGGGCCAAAGTCTCCTACTGTCACAACATCCATTGTAATTCGGTCTCCTCTCACATGAATTCCTTCCCGCAGAGGTTTGTTGTTGAATGTCCACAGAAAGCTTGGCTGTGGATTGGCACACACAGAACATACAATCTCCTTCGATGGGTCACCTAGTTCTGTAGTTGTTATGGTAGGTCCTGAAGTCCAGTGCGCCTCATCTAAAGACCAAAAACATCAACATGTCACTTTAATCAGTAACATTTTCTATGTGAGTGCATACCAGTACGCGTGTATGTATGATTAAGTAAATGAATATGTATTATGTGTGAGCATGTGCATACATACAATTGCAAGGCATTGTAGGCATGGGTACATATGTGCAGTTGTAGGCATGGGTACATATGTGCGTGCATGCTTCCGTGTGCATCTCTGAACATCACATTACCTATACGAACATTTAATTTAATTATATGTTCAAATAAACATCAGCACGTATTGTTTGACATTTTTGGTTTGTAGATCAATGTTAAAAATGATGTTAAATTATAATATTGTTCATTTTCTGAGGGGCATGGTTAAAAATGATGTTAAATTATAATATTATTCATTTTCTGTGGGGCATGGTGACTCAGTGGTAACATTTTGGACTGTTGGTAGAGGGGAATGGGGTTAAAAAGCCACCATTTCAAAACTACCCCAATTTGTCTGTGTCTTTCAAAAGAAACACAAAAAGCAATTAGTCCTTTCTATACAGTATTTCAGGGGGTAAATGTATAAGCTGTTGTGGACTCCATCTCTCATGACCTACTGCAGAAGTGTCCATGATGCGGCTCAATCAATTCTGCTAACTACCTCGCAAGATGATACGATTGAATGAATGAATCCATTTTCTGATATATCTATATATATATTATATATATATATATATATATAATATATATATATATGCATGCATGCATGCATGCACACATGCATGCACGCATACACGCACACACACACACACACACACACACACACACACACACACACACACACGCACACACACACACACACACATATATACCAAATACACATATTAATAGCATAATTATAAGTAAATTACACTGGACATTAACAACGAAAGCCTTGGACACGTCATGAGTCATTGCACCAGCCGTTTCTGTAGTCACAGCACAGGTGTAGTTGCCATCAAGGTGTGTGATGTTGTTACAGGTGAAATACCTGGCTCCCTTTGTCACCCGCCACATCAATGTACTTTTTTTGGCATCCGTCTGTCCATACATGTACTGTCCATCTGTCAGTTGGACAGTGGTAACAGCAAAGTCACCAGTGTCAACTGACACTCCATCTTTGAGCCAGGCTACCTTCACGTCACCACTGCCTGACACAATGCATGTCATGTTGAAGTCTTGGTTGTCAAATGCAGGGGTCCGTGGAATGTGTTCAATGCGTGGATACTCCACCTTCACTGGAGCTGCAGACATAAATATATTGCTGCAGTTTCTTTTTTGAAACAACACTAATTCAACAGTTCAGGTAGACAAAAATGTAACGTTAACGAAGGCTACTGCAAAATTACAAACACATATCTTGTACACACAGGCATCAAAATTATACTGTCACAGTCACTCACATTGCACTGTCACACAATCACTCACCTTGCACTGTTACAGCCACTCACCTTGCACTGTCATACAGTCAATCACCTAGCACTGTCACAAAGTCACTCACCTTGTACTATCACACAATCAGTCACCTTGCACTGTCACAGTCACTCACTTTGCACTATCACACAATCAGTCACCTTGCACTGCTACACAGTCACTCACATTGCACTGTCACAGTCACTCACCTTGCACTGTCAGTCACTCACCTTGCACTGTTCCAGTCACTCACCTTGCACTGTCACAGTCAGTCACCTTGCAATATCACAATCACTTGCCTTGCACTGTCACACAGTCACCCACCTTACACTGCCACACAGTCACCCACCTTACACTGTCACACAGTCACCCACCTTACACTGTCACACAGTCACCCACCTTACACTGTCACACAGTCACTCACCTTACACTGCTACACAGTTGCTCAGTCACTCACCTTGCACTGTCACACAGTCACCCACCTTACACTGCCACACAGTCACCCACCTTACACTGCCACACAGTCACCCACCTTACACTGTCACACAGTCACTCACCTTACACTGCTACACAGTTGCTCAGTCACTCACCTTACACTGCCACACAGTCACCCACCTTACACTGCCACACAGTCACCCACCTTACACTGTCACACAGTCACTCACCTTACACTGCTACACAGTTGCTCAGTCACTCACCTTGCACTGTCACACAGTCACCAACTTTACACTGCCATACAGTCACTCACCTTGCACTGTAACACAGTCACCCACCTTACACTGCCACACAATCACCCAACTTACACTGCCACACAGTCACCCACCTTTCACTGCTACACAGTCACCCACCTTACACTGTCACACAGTCACTCACCTTACACTGCTACACAGTTGCTCAGTCACTCACCTGGCACTGTCACACAGTCACCCACTTTTCACTGCCATACAATCACTCACCTTGCACTGCTACACAGTTGCTCAGTCACTCACCTTACACTGCCACACAGTCACCCACCTTACACTGCCACACAGTCACTCACCTTACACTGCTACACAGTTGCTCATTCACTCACCTTGCACTGTCACACAGTCACCCACTTTACACTGCCACATAGTCACTCACCTTGCACTGCTACACAGTTGCTCAGTCACTCACCTTGCACTGTCACACAGTCACCCACTTTACACTGCCACACAGTCACTCACCTTGCACTGTCACACAGTCACCCACCTTACACTGCCACACAATCACCCAACTTACACTGCCACACAGTCACCCACCTTACACTGTCACACAGTCACTCACCTTACACTGCTACACAGTTGCTCAGTCACTCACCTTGCACTGTCACACAGTCACCCACTTTACACTGCCACACAGTCACTCACCTTGCACTGCTACACAGTTGCTCAGTCACTCACCTTGCACTGTCACACAGTCACCAACTTTACACTGCCACACAGTCACTCACCTTGCACTGTCACCCACCTTACACTGTCACACAGTCACCCAACTTACACTGCCACACAGTCACCCACCTTACACTGCTACACAGTCACCCACCTTACACTGTCACACAGTCACTCACCTTACACTGCCACACAGTCACCCACCTTACACTGTCAAACAATCACTCACCTTGCACTGCTACACAGTTGCTCAGTCACTCACCTTGCACTGTCACACTTAGCTCTGTTAATCACATTGCACTTTCACACTGTCACTCAGTCACTCACCTTGTACTGTCACACAGTCACTCACCTTGCACTGTCACTGTGGCCCAGTCTGAGTAGTCACTCTGTCCAATCCAGTTGCCTGCCACACAGCTGAACTCGCCAGATTCGTCCACTCTTGAAGGTGTCAGCCTCAGCACTCCTGTTGTATTCCTGCTGAAGTCACTGTTCTGTTTGCGCCAGGTGAACCAGGAGGCTGCTGGGTTGCCAGATTCAGTTGGGGCATGGCAGTTTAATGACATTTGTCCTTCTGCAGCCACAGTCACACTTGTTGGTTCCACTGTTGCTTGTCCAGAGGGTTTATCTGAAGTTCACACATGAAATATGTTACTGCTTATCTTAATTAAGTACATAGTAGTAGTATTTTTTAAATAAGCCAACCAGAATACATTTTGGAATATGCTTTTTTGAAATACATCTAGTTGTACTTTGATTAGATTACCCTGACATAAATATCCAATGTGTAATTTGTATATTAATAAGTTTCTTGTTATTAATTTATTAATGAAAATGTCATTCACTACCACAGTGTTATAGAATCTAACTCAACAAATGACATTGCATTATATGGAATACTCAATGCATAAGATTTCTGTGCACACACACACACATGCATGCACACAGCATGCACACACTAACACATGCACACACATAGTGTAGTGTCTTTCAGTCACTGGCAGACACTGAGACTGGAAACAGAAACAACACTGCAGTCCCAATCACCTCATTTCAATTACTTACACAAGACTTCAACAATTATATTCACCCAGACTACAAAGTTTGTACAAAGCTCAATCTAGTAAGTCACAACAGATACAAGACAGGTTTGATTTTTCATGAAATGATTCTAAACTGAGACAAGCAATACACTTAACTATGGCTCATAAAATATAGGGGAAGGCGGGGCATGTCCACACATCAAGTTATGATGTGCCATAACTAGTGAACTCTTTATGCCAGAACATTTCTGTACTTAGTAGTTTACAACTATCAATTACCAAACTTCAACTCCACTAAAAAAACGTATTTGTTATCAATATGTATTGCTCATTGGTGTTCAGATATGCCCCAGGGTAAGGGGTATAACCGTACATGTATGTGCAAACATACCACACGTATTTCAGTCCTTTGCTACAGAGCAGAATATGACCTGCAATGGTAAATTTAAGACTGCAGAACATCATATGTCTTGTTAGGTATATCCATAAGTATAACTTTGGGTTAAAATGTACCCATACGAATAATATAAACCAGCAGTATTATATATAATAATATTGTCTAAATGTGGTGATATACGGAAGTGGATGTGTGATATTGGTCTGTCTCAACTATCGCGTACACAAAATGCCATGCAACGAAACCAAAAGACACAGAATAAAAACAACCTTATAATCATATACTTCAAGATACATGAACAATGCACCAACATTAACTATCATGTTTTAAGATTATTGTCTTTATCACATCCTACCTCAAAATCACACTTCCCACATATTTTTAGGCCAATCTCCCACCCCCTACCTATTTTTTAAGCCAACTTCCCACCTCACATCATTCTTTAGGACCAACCTCCCACTTCCTGCCAAATTGAACTAGCTGATGGTTTAGCTGATGGTTTAGCTGATGGTTTAGCTAATGAATATCGCCATAGGCATAAGTCATATATTTACATAATGACCCATGCATCTGTAAATACGGACAAACCAAGTCATATATATATTTTAATAACATCTACATCATGACATCACATTATGTAAATGAACTTACAGCACTGGGGCATATCCACACATGGCTGGGGCATATCTGCACACGTCCGTGCAGATATGCCCCAAACGACGGGAGAAGATTGTAAATTTTCAGGCATATGCAGTCTATGGCGGTAAAGGTTTACTTGTGCAATGACAACAATATTCACACACATTCCAAAAATGCATAAGCACACCAATATGCACATATTATTGTAGGTGTGAGATATGTATCAATATATGTATAAAATCACATGAGATTCTGCACAAACCACATTTTAGCTTACAATTTTTTACCAACACAAACGAGTTCAATTCGCTGGTTCAGGTGTTTGATGCATGAGTTAGATGTTACCACAGACCACAGGTGTGAAACCAAATACTACATGGTTTGGTTAACGATGAGGTGTGCAGACATGTCTCAGCATGCGAACATGCCCCACCTTCCCCTATTTGGTTAAGAAAAATAATTTAAAGTATAAAATACAACTAGGCAGTTGCCAAAACCTACACATTCATTGGTGCTGGACAGACACTGAGACTGGAAACAGAAACAACAATGTACAATCCCAATCACCTCACTTCAACTACTTACACAAGACTTCCAGTGTGACAGATTTGTAGCCTTGTCCCACTTCATTGCTCAGTTGACAAGTGTACTGTCCACCATCTGTCCTCATGATTGGGTCAATGGTCAGTGAAGGATTCTGGACAGTCCCTCCAGTGTACTTGGTGTCTGTGGTCACTGTAATGATCTCTCGATCTTTCTTCCATGTGACACTGGTCACTGTTGGTCTTGCCCCTTGTGACTGACATCTAATGGTGACTGACCGTCCTTCTACCACTGGGTCTGATGTTGTGGCTGACACGGTTGGTTTAACTACAAGAATTGTAGAACTGTGTTAACTGTGCCTACCTGCCTGCCTGCCTCAATTCTAGGACCATTATTATTTTTAATATACATCAATGATCCAGCAAAAGCAAGTAAACAATTTTTTCAAATAATGTATGCAGATGATACCACCCTGCTGAGCACAACAAGTACCTTTACAACTGACCAAACTAATAACTCGGATATATCCAACAACATTAATTCAGAATTGGCTAAAATAACCGACTGGCTTGCAGTAAATAAATTGTCCCTAAATGCCAAGAAAACAAAAATTATTATTTTTTACAATAAACAGAAAAAGTAAAGAACAATGAAGAACCCAACATTAAAATCAATAATATGCCAATTGAACAGGTGACACAATTAAAATTTCAGTCATAATAGACTCCAAGTTAACATGGTCTCCTCATCAACATTTTATAGCCAACAAATGATCAATAATATGTAGAATTCTCTCTAGATTAAAACATTATGTAACAGGGTAAAGATAATATACTCTTCTCTATTTATTTCACACCTAAGTTATGGTATATACTAACATGGGGCTGCAAAATTGACACAAGGATAAATATACTACAAAAACAAGCAATTATGTCTATCTCAAACAGTAAATATAATTCATATAGCACACCTTTACTTAACGAACTTGAACTATAAAAGCAGGCAAACTCTTTAAACTGTCAAGCATGAAGGTTTTCTGCAAATATAAAAATAGAACTGTTCCAGATTATTTTAAAGACATGTTCATTGCTGATGTAAATGTACCACCTAGGCCCAAAAAGACAACAAAGGGCCCCGAATGCTTTATTGATACAATAAATAATATCCCCCAAAACTATGACTGTGCCTTACAGATTAAACAAACTAATACAATATATTGTCACCTTTGCATCAGACATTTAATACCACAATTACTTCAAGAAAACTATCTTCAAAAAATTTTTGTTGAGAAAATTAACATCAATTCCTACAAGGGCTTTGTAAGTTACTCCAAAACATATATCATAAGTAAATATGACACAGAATGTAATACTATAAACTGATATATCTGCAAAAACAATATGCCAGCTGAAATCTAGAAATGTATGGAATGTAATGTAATGTTATGCAAGGTTTTCAGACAATAATATTACTACTATTGTCTATTATCAAAATATGTGTTATCTGATTTCTCTATATGACTATGTCTTAGCTAATTAAATGATACTAAATAAATTAAAAAATTACAGGATTAACTCATAACTGATTTGAAAACTCACTGAAAATTTTCACTTACACTAATATAGTATATAATTGTACAATTTGTAAATGAATTTTTTTATTATTATTGCTGTTTACATTGTTTGCACAGCCTGTATTATTATCATCATCTGTATTGTTAGTATTATTAGCACTTTTAGCTTTGTTGTTCGCAAAATTTGCTACTGTAACAATTACTTACTATACATAGGGAGGCCTGTACGATAGCGATCTTTCAGGTCTTAGTGCAGACCTCCCTGGATCATCTAAACTGTAAATATGTACACACTGTTATTTGACTATGGACATGTATGATCTAAACAATTAAACTTCACTATACAGTAAAGTTTTGGTAGGGCAATGCCAATGACAATTACAACATAACATTGCTAACAATTGTATGTAATTATTGTTCTGAGTTAAGCAAACTATGTTAAACATCACGTAGGTTCCTTCGTAATATCCCCCTGCCCGTAGGAATTTTTAAATTGTTTAAATGTACATTGGCCATCAGGTTACACATACATACAGGAGAACTAATGTTAACTCACAGTTCACCAGCAGTTGAAATGTTGCACTGAAGTCTCCCATTCCAGCCTCATTCTCTGCAGCACAAGAGTACTGACCATCGTCCAGGGTGTGGTTAAGGGAACTTATTGTCAAGTTTCTGCCACTGACATGGTAACGACCAGAAGAGAGAGTTGTGTCTCCATTCTGCCAAATCACATTCTTAATGATATCTATGGGATTGCCATCTGTGATGTCACATGTCAACGTCATGGAACTTCCGTCAGTTGGCTTTTGTGTATTTGCTTGCGCCACTTTTGTCAGAGGTTGATCTGCAACCAGGATATACTCAAAAGAAATGTGTTTTGATGCATTTATGGATCTGAAACAATCAGTCTAAATACAAGTGTTTTGTGTACGTGTGTGTGCATGCATGCGAGCATGTGAGAGTGCATGCGTGCGTGCATGTGTATGCGTGCTTGTGAATGCCTGTGTTTCTAGGTGTGCATGCTGTTGGGATGCAAAACTAAAAAAAAATTTAATCTGAATTAATTATGCCATATAACTGAGCTGGAACATCCTCGTATGACCAGTGGTTTCTGGCACAATGGAGAACGACAAATAGTTTTTAGTCTTACGTTTATTCAACTACCTTTCGCCAATATACAAGTGTTGTAACCAAATATAAAATTATACAAGTTCAAAGTATCATTTATATGACATATTATGTTGGTTGATGACAGATATTACATGCATTTGTCATTTACAACATCCAAGAGAGCAACACTTATCAAACTGAGTGTTTTTTTGTACCAGCAGTTGTCACAGCACAGACTGTGACATTAACCATGCACTACCTAGTGTGCAATAGGGTCAGACTACGACCAAAGAAATTACACCACTCAAAGCAGAAAGAGCGTTCATGCATTAAAACTGCCAACATTTCATATGCCAAGCTATGAAAGCAGTTTGTTGACTCCACTGTGCAGAATTTTCAGGACTCCTAATCAGAGTGGTGTTGAAATATGGAACTACATCAAAGAATCAATCTACAACAATACTATGTCCACATTTGGAAAATAGGAATACAGCCTGGTTTGAAACAAACTTCAAAAAGATGGAACAGGTGTCATTCAAGCCAAGCACACAGCTCTGATCAACTACAAGAAAGATCCTACTGGAAAACCTTGTCTGCTCTTAAATCAGCTTGTCTGCTCTTAAATCAGCTAGGAGTACAGTAAACTTTCTCAGAGCATTCAGATAGGCAGCAGCTGTCATGTCAAGGCCAGCTAAGAGGATGTGAGAGAACAGCACGGTCACTGAGAACACCATCAAGAACACCAAGGTTCAGGTATACTAGGCTTGTGTCCTTAGCACCCTCCTCTACAGTAGTGAAGCATGGATAATTTATGCGAAGCTGGAACAACGCCTCAACAGCTTCCATCTCAGACACATACTTGAAATCACCTGGAAGGAGCACACACCAAACAACGATGTCTTCGAGCATGCAGACAGTACCGTTATGTTTGTTCTGCTAAGTCAGTGATATCTGCAAATGCTTAAATTGGCCATGTCTGTTGCAAGGACATATTCTAAAGGATGTCCTCTCTGGTGAGCTTGCATGCCTCTAGTTCAAAGCATGTCGGCCATCCAGCTCTGCGGATAAGGGATAGTTCTAAGTGATACATAAATTCTGCTCAGAGCAGCATAGGTCGAGACCTGGGAATCTCCTGCAGTAGACCGCAACAACTGATGACAGGCTGTGCGGTGTGGTATCAGGAAGGCAGAAGAAAGAAGAAATGAACTGTGGACGGAGAAGAGAGAGAGCATCGGAGAGAAAGGCCATCAACTACCTATTATCTCAAACTGTTTAAACCTGCAGCTTTTGTAACAGACTGTCACTCAAAGATTAGATTTTATAGTCACAGCAGATTTTGTGTGAAACATTGATTGTTATCTATGATGCAGCTCCATTATCTTTTTGAGATAGATGGATGCCAATCAAATGAATCCACTATCACTCAAAGATCTAAAATGAAAAGCTCTCTCATCAGCTAGATTGGGATATAAATGTGTGAGAATATGTAAAAAAGGGAATGACCTTGTTAAGAAATGTTTATTACAACAACCACTTTCTCCAAAACTACATATTCCTGAGCTTAAACAACATCCTGCAGATAGATTACCTCAATACAGTCAAACTTACCATTATACCTACACAATTAATGTAATTCTAGACACAAGGTCTGAGAGAAATGAAACTTTATTCATTATAGCATTTAATTATATTATCTAAGAAGAGCTCTCCAGCAAGTTCAGTGGTTAAATAATGTTATTCAATAAAATATTACTGAGTTATAAAACATTGATCTGTATGTGCAATAAAAGTCAATATAAGAAACTCATATAATAGACACTGATACTCACATGCAACATTAACAGTCTCACTCGTATTGACCCAGACATCAGGTGTGTTTCCTGGTAGAGTGACCAGGCAATACACCTGAGCGTTGTGGTCACTGCGACTGAAGGACACTTTGTAGGTGGACGTAAGTTTAAAGGTTCCATCTGAGTTTGTCACTTTTGTTGCAGTTTTTGTTTGCAATGAACCATGAAGTCCCTTTCTCCAGTTGATGACTGCCTGGGGTTTCACTCGACTGACTTTACAAGTGACCTCCACATCAGTGTTCTGTTTCACCCTCTGGTCAAGTCCAGTCATAGATACTCCTTGTGGTTTCACTGAAACAATGACAACAAAATAACCAAATTCAGAATTATTGTAGATGGTGGAGATATGTAGTAAATATGCAAAATTATAATAGGATTGACAATTAGGGTTGTCTATGTGCTGTTATCAAACTGTGCTCCCTGTATTCATTTCACAATTTGCATTACTATTGAAGTAGTATTATAGGGAAACAAAAACCATGGTTTTGGGCTAACGCTCCTATATTCACACCCAGGTGGGAATCTCATAACAGAATATTCACCCCTTCTGTGGAATTAATTTTCACCCCTACTTCAAATTCATGGCATAACCATTTTTTATTAATTAATCAATTGTATTAAATAACCATTGCAATCAAAAATTTATCATTTATACATTTCAATACCAGGGTTGAAAAAATCATGATTTCTAAAAAAAAACCTTTCAAACATGTAAACATGTAAAGCACATATATAATCCAACAATATTAAATAGTGTTCACAAGTCAACAGAAAAGCTGGGTTGGTTCAACAGGGGTGTTTATTTCAAGGGGTGAATATTTGATACCATGTTAGATTTTCACCCCTCCCAAATCCTCACCCCAGGTGATATTTCATATGAAATAAACACCTCTCAGGTGAGAATTTATTTAATTATTAATCAACTATTTGTTTTAATTAATCATTGCAATTAGCAATATTATTTAGATATTTAGAGAATGTTCAGTCAACCAGAGAAATGAACGGAATCTCCCACTTTTAGTTCACATTGTGAGTAAATCGCTTGCGTGATATTCTTGATTTTAGTTGCATATGGTTAGTTTTTATTATCTCTTTTAGCTGCATAGCCCCAAAACCGTGACTTTTGTTTCGCTTTAACCTGGTAATGTATGTACTGTATCCACCATCTTGATATGTTGCATGACTTGGAACCAGTGAGGTAGACCGTTGGCAACAAATGCCTGGTTTTTTTTCAACAGTAGAGGAACAATGTATGATGCGTGTTGCTCGGATCTCAGGTAACTGTTTATCTTTAACTTCTCCCTGTCTGTAATTACTATTGCTTTGGTTTTATTTTGATGACAATTCTATCTTATATTTTCATTAAGCACCACTTAGTAGTCATGTGACCTGATGCATTCGTGTTTAATTCGTTTGTCTCCTGTTCTGTATTCAGTTAATATTAAAAAATATTCAATACTGATCATTTAATTTATTTGGCTATCAAATTCAGGGCTGGTTTTGGCACACAAAGTTTGGGAAATTGGGGCATTTCAATTCTCCCCCCCTCCACAATCCTTCCTCATACTGTGTCGTTAGCCATTTGTAATGTTTAAATATATATTCCATTTGGCAGGGCATTTTAGTAAGCTTTCACTGGAGGAAGGGTACTTTACTAGTATGGCAATGGCCCAAAGAGGCACTTTCAATGATAAAAAAGCATAATTACTCACCAAATCACAATGATGCTGCTGATGGGCCCAAAGCAGCGTCATCAGTGACCAAAAATGCATAATTTCCAATAAAAGGCTTATGGAGCTAGGACACAGATGGACACTTTCAATTACAAAAAGGGCACAACTGTCCACAAAAGAACAGTTTACTGATGGGACTAAATCAGCCCTTTCAGTAATAAAAATGGCATTGCATAAAAAGTAGCTTACTGATTGAGCTTAAACTCAAAATGGCACTTCCAATGGTTAATCACTTAGAACAAAATATTCCATTATCTTTTAAGTGTTCCACTTTTGACAAAATATTCCATTATCTTTTAAGTGTTAAATTTTTAAAGATAGACGGTGGTCATTTTGTTTATTGCAATGGAAATAAAAAAATTCAATATACTTTTACCCAGCAAGATCCACTTTTTCGTTTGGACGCAAACTATTGCACTGGCAATGCATGTAAAAAAATTCCAATCCAGGTGTAATTTCTCCTTCCAAAACTCCATCCTCAACAGATTTAGTTGATCATGAATCCAGTTGGTTGATATATAGTGTGTGAATAGTTTAAGTAATATCTGCAGTTGATTTAATAAAAAAGTGTGTTCCAATCAACAAAAGAATTAATTTTAGTCGTCAGATCTGATAATGCTCAAAATAGTGCATATCCAAAACGATAAACACTTTACAGGGTGACAGCCAATCATGGCTGATCACATGACAAAGCTATGAGATTTCACCAAGGGCGAACATTGTGAGTTTTCAGAGTTTCCATTTTCACTTTAATTGATTATCAACTAATTTAATACTTTGTCTGATGATTTCACAAAAACTACATATAAAAGTTGCACAAATGAGCTGGTATTTCGTAGTGCATACTAGGTAGGTTTGATTTTTCAAATTGATTTTGTGAAAAATCCAACCTACCAGACGAGACGAGCAAAAATATCAAATTGAGGAAGGACAATTTCATCTATGTCATGTGTAGCATAGATTTGCCCTATGTGATAGGGATTATTGGGGCATCCACTGCTGATATATTGTTTATATGATCATTTTTGGTTACTGGTTATCCTGATTTTAGGAACCGTGGGTTTTAAAGTGGACACCATATTGTAAATCTCTTTCGATAAGCCACATGCTCATGGTTTGGGGTAACCCTTGTTAGATACTTGATTTTGTTGTTATTCGATAGAAAAAATTCACACAAAACCCCTTTTTGTTCATCCTGTCCATGAATAATCTGATATACCAGGTATCACACTCTGTCTGATATACCAGGTATACACAACATTCAAATCAGACTTCAGCTGGCATTCTTGACAACAAGATACCTGTATTACTAAAAAAAATAAATCTAGTTTTCACAAGAATAACTTAATACATTTATAGTTATAGGTATCACTGACATATCATGCTTATAATGTTACCAACATATTTTGTATCAAAACATAACCAGGTTGAGGTGAGATAGACACCTGTGTTTTGTGCAGTTTAGTCTACCTGTGTCCATGTGATGTTTCAATGTACATATACAAACATCAAAGAACCTGATTCATGATGGACTAAATCAATTGAGGAGTACAGTCTCTAGAACCGACACTACCTGGTCAAGCAGACTTTTAAACACAACTTTTTACATAGCTCAGTGATTTAACAAATATGAGATTATTATCAACTGACAATACCTAATTCAAAACTTTGCTGAATTGTGTTTAAAAAATATTCTGCAGGGTCAATGTGTTGTAGAGTACTCACCATTCACTGTTAACTTCTTCGGCTCTGATTGTTGGGTGCCAACTGTACACATATATGAGCCTTCATCTGTCACAGCTGTTATGTTGATGGAAAGTGTATGAACGTTTCCATCCAGTCGTCCCACACTTCTGTCCACCAAGCTGTTGTATGTTCTTCCTGTATTGCTCCAGCTCTTGTATAGATATACTAGTTCACTCCCCTTAAACCATTTCAACTTCCAGGTATTTCCACTGATGCCTGGAAGTGTGCAGGTCATCGCAGTTCCTTCTCCTTCCCACGCCACTGATGGAACATCCACTCTGACATCGTTGACAACATCTCCCACACTGGTACACACTGAAAATAAAACAGTGTTATGATTTAACAAGATTGCCATCCAAAACTAAAACACCCAGATGGCAAGTGGACAAGGAAGCCATTGGCTTATCAAAAGTCCAACTATTTTAACATTTATGTATACCCGCCCTTATCAGATATTTGTCAATTTTATTTTTAAACATGTTCACACTAATAGTATTAACACAATCATTTGACAGTTTGTTCCATTCTGTTATCACCCTTTGTGAGAAAGAGTACTTCCTCATGTCCAACCTACACTGTTCCTTAACTAACGCTACTTTGTGTCCTCTGGTTCTACTGCCTTCTGTAAGTTTGAAGAACATATTCCAATCCTCATAACCATTCAGTATTTTAAATACTTATATTTGATCTCCTCTTAGTCTCATCTCTAATGTTGTCAATCCACATTCTAATAAGTGGCTTTCATAACTAAGGCCTCTCAATTCTGGAATCATTTTAGTTGCTCTTTGTTGTATTCTTTCTAGCTTATCTATGTCCTTCTTACGATATGGCCTCCATGCTTCCAAATGCAGTCTAACTATCACTTTGTACACAGTTACAATTAGCTGGTTCTCATTATATGTGATAGTTCTCATAATTAGCCCTGAAACTGTCATGTCAGCACTAAATGTTACTCCTAGGAAAGGTCTTTTGTGGTCCTACCTAGCATCATCCTCCATTTTATATTCTTCATCCATGTTTCCATGTCCTATGTGCATGCATTTACACTTCCCAAAACTGAATAACATTTGTAATTTTTCAGATCATCTAACCAATTTATCTAGATCATACTGTAAGCTTTGTTTATTTGTATAATTTTTAACATTTCTGCAAAAGTCAGTACTTTGCTTGATATGTCATCTTCCAAATTATTTAGATATATTAAAAACAGCTTAAGTCCTAATACTCACTCAAAACAGATTTCCACTTTCACTAGTAGTTATACTGTTACTCTCTGTCTTCTGTCTGTAAGCCACTTTTCTATCCAGTTGATTATAGCATTACTTATACCATGGGCTTTTAGCTGAAGTAACAATCTATGATGTGGCACTCTGTCGAAAGCATTCTGAAAATCTAAGTAGACAACTTCCACTGGTGACCCATCATCTACCCACTTTGTAATTTCTTCCAAAAAAACAAAAGAGATAGGGCAAACATGGTCACGCATTTATTAATTGATGTTTTACAAGGAATTCAACCATGTGGTCTCTAATTAACGTTTCTAGTAATTTACATACAACTGATGTTAAACTCACTGGTCTTTATTTTTTATATTTTTCCTTGAACACTTCTTAAATAATGTCTGCTTCTTTCCATTCTGAAGAAACTATTCCATCCTCTAGTGATAAGTGAAACGCTTTTGCAAGTAGTGTACTAATTTGCTTTACATTCTTTTAACAATTTTGGTGGTATCCCATCAATCATGTCAACATTACTTGTCATATTTAAGTAATGAAGCATCACGTATAAAGCTTACACAGTCAGTATTACAATTCACAATTATATTCATGTAAATGGGAACAACATTTAGAAAAAGGCTAGCATTTAAAATAAACATCCACATTATGGTAAGACACTTCCCTCACTTGTGCACATAATTATCAATAAAAAAATTATTTTACGATGGGAACATGTAAGCCAAAATAATTCCACTTATGGATCAAGAAGCAGTGGTAAGCAATTAACAAAATGTGTGTATGTGCATGCGTGCGTGCATGTGTATGCTCTCATGCATGTGTGTGTGTGTGTGTGTGTGTGTGTGTGTGTGTGTGTGTGTGTGTGTGTTGCGTGCGTGCATGCATGCGTGCATGCGCGTGTGTGTGTGTGTTTAAATAATAAAAGCAGTTCAGGATTCTAAAAACTGCTGCACCTTTTACAGCATTTCTCAGTTAGTCACAGATTCGTGGCTAAACAATATTACATACAGAAAAATAACTATCCAAGAAAATACTAAGAGTACTTCTTTGTACATAATATTTTGAGTATAAGTGCATATACTAAATACTCCTGTTTCGTATGTTCGCTGACATTCCATGAATCAACATTACGAACATATATACAAACTTAGATTATGTTATATCAACAAATAAATAAAATATCAGGGTTGTATATAATTAAATCATTATTCCATAAAATATATAATATAATCCTTACAACACTATGATAACATTTGCAAGAAAAAGATAGAATCTCAATGGCACATTTCAACATTATAATTAAATTAACAGTAATTAGTAAATGTTCTGAATCCCAAATCATTTATTTAGATGCTTGGTCAGGGCTTGCTTAGTGTATCATTTCTGCAGTGAGGCTCTGTGATCTAAGTTTCATCTATGTACTAGCCGAGTTGCCCGGCGTTGCAACCACAGCAAAAGCTTGTGATTCCTTTCACTACCCAGTCAAGTTTTCGTAGGGCAACGCCAATGGCATTGACAAGTTCACGCTCCAAAAATCATGTACAACTGCTGATTGCACGAAGCGTTTGGTGGACGTGTGACATAGATCACATAGTGGTGCTAACAATTGTACCTAACTATTGTTCTGAGTTACATTATTCATGTCAAATATCCACATTGGTTCCTTAGACGTAATACCCCACCCCTGGGGAATTTCAAATATTTTTTATGTACAAATAACCATGGGCTCCCAGGCATTCCTACAAAATCACCCTAATACATGCAAAAAAACTTCGATTTTGTTCACCATACTTTGCCTGTCTCTTTCGGAAGAGACACTAAAATCTGTTGGTTCCTTCTACCTGGTGTGTATGCCAGGGGAAGTAAAAGATCCCAGGCAGGGAAATGGAACAAACCTGTTGTGGACACGCTAACTCTAGAGAAGGAACAACCACTCCTGTGTTATCCCAAGACGGCTGTTTGGAGTTAATTGTCACAAGAAAGATATTACTGGTTGAATTAATATGAAGTTTCTGTTAGTGTCAGGTGTATGCTACTGTCAGGTGTATGTTACTGCCAGGTGTATGTTACTGTCAAGTGTATGTTACTGCAGGAGTACGTTACTGTCAGGAGTACGTTACTGTCAGGTGTATGTTACTGTCAGGTGTATGTTACTGTCAGGTGTATGTTACTGTCAGGAGTACGTTACTGTCAGGTGTACGTTACTGTCAGGTGTATGTTACTGTCAGGTGTATGTTACTGTCAGGTGTGTTACTGCCAGGTGTTACATGTATGTTACTGCCAGGATTATGTTACTGTCATATTTACATTAAAGTTAGGTGTATGTTATTATCAGGTGAATGTTACCCCCAGGTGAATATTACTGTCTCAGTGCCAGATACTGCTAGGAATATGTTACTGTCAGTGTATGTTACTGTCAAGGGCATGCTTCTGTAATATATAAGTTGCTGTCAGCAGTGGCATATTTAGGGGGGACATTGGGCCATGGTCCCCCGTTGACTTGATTTTTTTATTACGTTAATTATTTATTTACTATATCAATTATTTTGCCTTAAAGTAAACAGAAATATAAGGAGGAAAATTATGTCTTTAAGATTTTGTTTATACTGTCCATGTTCAACAGTGTGACAATGACCCAAAATGTGTGTATACAGCAGAACTTGACACTAGCAGGGTGCTGACAGCAGTTCTCTTACATAATAATGCTGTGGACCTTGAAGCATTCTTTGATATTGGTTGGCTGGTAGTATCTAATCTTGCACAAGGAAACTGTAGCTGACTCCAGGCTCAAGGCCCTCACCTGGGTAATCCATTCATCTAACTTAGAGCAGTTTAAACAGCAGCCAGGAAGTGGATGGAATTTTAATGTTGGCTGGTTGAGGGGATTGAGCCTGATCCTGATAAAAGTGGGAAAAAAACGACATGCCATGGTACATTTTTTTAATGCATATCACTTATATGCCATAGTTTAAAACAGTATAATATTGCTACTTTTGGCTTTGGAATATGTTAATATTTTATTGACTAATATTGACCAGCATTTACCACTTTTTAGAGTATTGACCGGGCCGGTTATACCCAGGAATAACCGCTGGTTAAAGCCGGAGGTGGTTTGAACCAGCCAACCCTGCCTTTGGCCTCCCATTTCCGAAATCATACATACAACAGACTGTCAGTTGTATATTACTGTCAAGTGTGTGTTACTGTCTGGAAACCAGGTGTTTGTTAATTATTGCCAGGTATTCTGTAAGTCTGTGTTTATTATTGTCAAATGTCTGTTATTGTTATATTAGGTCACATGCACATTAAGGTCTTCCAAGTAGTACAAAAGACGTTGGTCTATGAAGTGACCACTGCCTATTCTGAAACAATATTATTATTGTTGAAATCATCTGACAACCTAACCTGGTTGGTACTTTTTGGTACTTGGATTTTAATTTAACTGAAGTTTTCCTTAATTAGCATGGTTCATACTTTTAATTCTTTTCATAATATATGTTTGTATAATCCTATAATCCTGTTTTTAAGTTAAGTCAGTAAATTAATTGTATGTTTTAACTTAATTAAGTGAGACAATTTACAATTAAAGTAAACATATTTAGGTAATTTAAATAATGTGGGGGTCGGTCACAGAGGGTGACCTAGTGGCGGAGTGACCCCCACCGATACCATGTGAATTGTATATAAGTCAGTAGTGGTACAGATAGTACTGGTAGTGGGTAGCTGATAGGCATGATTTACTAATTATGTGTAAACACCTTTTGGGGGCCGGCATGCTTGCTGAGATTATTGGATGTATCTTATTTTGATGGTGTATGCTTGCCTAATTTCATGCTCCTTAATTAATAAATCTAAATGTCATTCTTTGGCCTATTTCAATCTACGCTGGACTTGTGTTGTTATTTTGCATAAATGAATTTATGTGACAGCGGCGCATAAAGGATTTTATGCGAGATGACAGGGCAATGAAGGCGATTTGAGGTTAGACCTTTTATGGTAGAGAGAGTATTGGCCTAATTACTCGCTCACGCGTATGGATACACCAACCACGTGACCTAGAGCCAGCCTCTCTCGATTTCCAAGTTAGCTTGTGTCGTTGTGAGACCTTTGCGCTGCAAATATTTCCGAATTTCTATTGTTACTGATTATTCGTTATCGCTGAATTTGTTGATTTTATTGCAAGATCAGTTTTGTTGTTCGGTTTATTCCGATCCGTTTGAAAAATCCCACCCTCCCTCCCTAATATTGTGTTAACAGTTGTTACCCAGTGTTATCTAATAAATCAAGTGGTGCATTAGGTAGGGATACACTGGAAAACTGAAGACAGAGAGGTAGTTCACAAAGTTTTTGAATTTTTTGACGCTTTTCCCTGTTATAGTTTGGTACACGAGGTTCTGCATTAACGCTTTTCCCTCCACTGAGTTTTCAGTAGTGTACACAGGGTTTTTAGTGCGGGTACATTTTACGAGTACATTTGGGTGGCTGTTTGGCCCTACCTCTCGGTCTGATGTGTTAGTAGTTACTGGTTGACTAATGTCTAGATATGTAACACCTTTATACATTGTGTGTTGTGTTTCCATAATGTTCATTATGAATTGTTCAAGAATGTTGGGTGGTTAGCCCACTTTTTTCATTTACCATGTTTGGCTGGGGGATCGAGTACCCCAGCCTTTCTGTTTGTACATATATATATGTATGGTTAATTCACGGCGGAGTGACCCCCACCGATACCATGTGAATTGTATATAAGTCAGTAGTGGTACAGATAGTACTGGTAGTGGGTAGCTGATAGGCATGATTTACTAATTATGTGTAAACACCTTTTGGGGGCCGGCATGCTTGCTGAGATTATTGGATGTATCTTATTTTGATGGTGTATGCTTGCCTAATTTCATGCTCCTTAATTAATAAATCTAAATGTCATTATTTGGCCTATTTCAATCTACGCTGGACTTGTGTTGTTATTTTGCATAAATGTATTTATCATGTAAAAACAACCTTTCTAACAATGTGTTTGCAGTGCACCGATAAAATAGCTGCTTTAAGATTTTGACTATTGATTTCTTGCGATAAATTTTTTTTAAACGGCATATGAACGGCAACAGATTCACCAGCGTAATGAAATCAGCGATGCCCCAATAATAGCTGTACTCAGTGCCCAGCTCCGTCCTCAGTCCAGGTATTGAAACAGGACGTCTGGTCGCACGCCTACGGCCTAGCTCAGTCATTTATAAATACTACTCGCGAAGACAAACAAAAGACAATATGTGTCCACTTACTTGGAAGTGATGCATAGACGATGCACGTAATGAGACATAGTAATCTAATGTTTCGCATATTGTATGTCATGTTTGATTCCCAACTAGGAAGAAGACCATAGGCATAGTTTTACTTCCTCAAATTTAGTTCAGTTGGAGGCGCTATGAGCGCCACAGGTGCTACAACTAGCCCGATATGGTTGACAGTGATCCACAGTGTGGCACCACAGTTGTAGACGCCGCACCTATATACGTCTGCGTACCGATATTTTGGTAGAAGTCAAGGGCCCGTTTAACCAAGAAAGATAGGCACGAGCACGCGTGTTGCTTTCATGTCGCAAAAAGTCCTTTGTTGAGCCAATTTGGAACCCTGTTAAAATACATTAAATACATGCAATAAACACGTCCGTATTCCATGCAGGACGTTACTAAATTTATATCTTTCCTGTTTTAGATATTAAAATAATAAATAACTAATAGACATACAGACATATTATATTGACACAGTGTGCATGCGTGTTTGAGTTTGCGTGGGTGCGCGCGCGCGAGACACAGAGAGAGAGACATACAGACGGACAGACAGGCGGGGAGATACAGTTAGATAGAGAGAGGGGGGGGGGAGAGGAAGAGAAGGAGAGAGGGAGGGAAGGAGGGGGTGGATGGAGGGAGTGAGCGATTCAACAAGTCAGCAAAATACTGAGGGGCCATGTCATATAAACAAAGATAGACGAGCAGGTGTATCTCAAGCTATATCCTGCGGTGAATGGGTAACCATTGTAAATCCCGGAGAATCCCAACCCATGACCTCTACCTTTTTTGCTATATATATATATATATATATATATATATATATATATATATATATATACATATATATATATATATATTGTGTGTGTGTATGTGTGTGTGTGTGTGTGTGTGTGTGTGTGTGTGTGTGTGTGTGTGTGTGTGTGTGTGTGTGTGTGTGTGTGTGTGTGTGTGTGTGTGTGTGTGTGTGTGTGTGTGTGTGTGTGTGTGTGTGTGTGTGTGTGTGTGTGTGTGTGTGTGTGTGTGTGTGTGTGTGTGTGTCACAAAAATTTCTAATTCGCATGCCGATTTTTTAAAGAAAATTAACCCAAACCCTTTCATCCTAAGTACTTAGGTATTTCAAAATGTAGCTGCACGCATCACAACACAGTTATTTGCAGTTTAGAGCATGCCAACAAACGGTTTATGGTGATTTGATTGTGCTGTGATGTTGATGTTAGCAAACTGTAGAAGGGATCATTTATCCCTAAATTACCACACAAATGCACATTGTTATTCAAGTTTTAACAAGTTGTAACAAGATTTGCCACCCAAGCCAAAAGCCCAGATGACAAGTGGACAAAGACGTCATTGGCTTATCGAGAGTCCAACAATGTTCATCTACGTGTAAACCGCCCTCTTGAGACATGTGTCAATCTTGTTTTTACACATATTCACGCTGCTAGCATTTACACAATCCGTAAACAATTTGTTCAGTTCATTTATTGTCCTCTGTGAGAACGAGTACTTCCTGATATCCAATCTACACTAATCCTTTACGTATTTTACCTAATGACCTCGGGTTCTGCTATCTTTCTTGAGTGAGAAAAACATATTTCTATAAATACTTTCATACCCATTCAATATATTAAAAACTTCAATCTGATCTCCTCTTAATCTCCTTGACTCTAGAGTTGTTAAACCATATTTTTTCAGACGTTCTTCATAACTAAGGTCTCTCAGTTCTGGAATAGTTGTAGGTGCTCCCCTCCGTATGCATTCAAGCGTACCTATATCCTTCTTACGATATAGTCTCCACTCTTGCATACAATACTCTAAATGAGGTCTAACTATTGCTTTATACAGAGGTATAATTAGCTTTTATCCTTGTACGGAAAAACCTTCATACTAGTTCTGTTGTCAGGCCAAATCGTTTTATGAAAAATTTATTGCAACCATGGGAAGCATTGTGGCCGAATCTGCTTTCCAGAAGATGCAACAAAATTTAGTGATCGATTGTGTCAAAAGCAGCACTCGAATCAAGCAGCACTACTAATTCCTTGTCCACTGCTAACATA
>OY759272.1:16046529-16221529 GCA_963662155.1 Lamellibrachia columna | reverse complement strand
AACAGCAAAAACATTTAAATAATGCTTGCTTACGCCAGATAGACACATTTATTTCACATGTGAACATTTAGTCGAACATATCCATTGCCCAAGCAGTATCAGCCTTCAATGCAGGTTTACATTGCCACGATTGTTTCTCAAAAATGTTCCCCGGTTTAAAAACTATCCCAGTGTGTTTGCTAAAACAAAATAAGGACTAAGTTAACTGCAATTTACCAAACAATAATTCGGTGTGAGTTGATTCATTAGTATTTTAATTAATTTATTTAATTACGTGCCTGTTTATATATTATTAATATGTAGTATGCCGTGGAGCGCCACAAAACAATGTTTAGATCAGGCACTATACAAAATAAAAACTAAAAATTAATATTAATAATATCATTAAAATATGTATCATGCCTATTTTAGTAGATGTGATAATAGATTTTGTTTGTGACTTTAAAGAACCAAACATACCTGTTGATCATGCTCGAAAACATGCTCGAAAACGTTGTACCTTTACAGTTTGATTGTTGTCTTCTTCTCCAAATGAAGCCAAACAGCACCAGTCCTAACACGAAAACGAGGAGCAGACTACCAACAACGGCGGCAATCACTGTCACTGTGCTGCAGCTGCATTCTACGACATCTACAATATAAAACATGCATAATACAAGCACGGGAAATAAATGTGCAATACACAAATTGAAATTACTTTGATTAGTTATCATTCTCCAACACGGAAACAATCAAAACGACACTACATAAAATGTTAACTATTCCTAGACATTAATAGGCAATATGGCAACCTAAGTTGACTGACAATTATATAAATTAATCAATGTAATCAATATGAATACAATAGTAAACGCACTGCATAAGTGGCTAAATGTTTGCACTGTTAATATGTTTATACATATAGTTGACGTATTTATATATCATGACGCAGACAATACACAAAAGTGTTGCACCATCAATAATGCAGTTGTTGTCTTGTACCAAAGTCATATTTACCTTCTTGGTATGGATGACAATGATAGTAAATACTGCTATCAAGTAAATTAATTAATTTGACATATGGGGTTGTACCTTTGTTCTCCGTTGTGGCTGTAGCTTCCAGTGGCTGTAATATCTTGGATGGAAACGTCAGCTGACCTTCGTACACTTTTAACCAAAACTTGTAAGTTGCCTTAGTATCAAACTTTCCAGAGACGATTGCCGACTGTTGTTTGACATCCACACTGCCCTCTGGTGGGTAATGACCCTCTTCACCACCATCTCGCTGGTAGTGAACGACAACTGACACGACTGTAGACGTGGATCTCTTATCTCGTGAGCTCTGTCTAGTAGTCGACCATGTGACAGTTATGTGATCTGCCTGAACGTCAACAGCTTCTAAGGTAACTGCTGGTGATGCTATCAAAACAGATGAGGTTCAACATATTAAATGTCCATAGGTGTGTGATTTACAGAAAGAAAAGTGTTACCTTTAATACAGAGATGTCAACTTACACTATATATTTTGTTTCTTATTTAACACAAATAATACATCTACCCAGGACCTTAATCCAATTAACTTGTAATTATTATTTATAATCCAAATCATTAGGAGCCACACATTGAACCAATCCAAGCTCACATTACCATAGCTACATATAATAGAAATGGCACAAAGAAGTAATACAATATATCTGCGTAGCATGAAAATTCTTGATGGGCCAAGAAGAAGCCGATAACAGAAATTGTTGGGTATTATCAATAATCTATGTTCGGTTCCATATTGATGACACTGGTAATAAAACACAATGCGTATATATTTGGTCTACCACTGTGTCTTGCAAATGTTCACTGTCTTACAAGCAGTAAACACTATTAATTTTTACCTGTTGTCCAGGCCGACACTGTAGTTACACCACTTCTGATGACATCTGTGTTGGCACCACGCGCATACAATGTGAACTTATACAACGTCTCTGGCTCCAGTCCAGCAATGGTCACTTGCTGCTGTTTGCTGTCATCAGCTGTGATTGTCTTTACATAAAACAAGTTCAGTTTGGTATCAACCATGTACTGTATGGTGAATACATATGGAGGGTGACTGCCAAGTCCGGGTTGCCACTGGAGGGTGAGGGCGACTGAAGTGGAGTTGCTTAGTACAATGAAATGTGTGGGTGTTTCTGGTGGCTCTACAAGAAAACAACGGCGGCATCACCAACATGTCATAATGGGGAGTAAATGCTGTATTTTTTCACGTATTACAACACCACGGAACATAAGAAAATATGCTAAAGTAACACATTGTATCAGTAAGACAAATTGCGCAGCTTTGTATGATATACTAATCTTTGATAAGGTCTTAGTAACACTATATCGTGGATTTTGTCATTCTAAGCAACATTTCCTTCTGGAAAAAAACATGCAATCAACATATATACCTGCGTAGTGTATGTGTATGTTTTTACTACTTGAGACAATATTTGCATATAGTACAATGTTTTATTCAACAACATTGTTGAAAAACTCATTTTTCCCAATCACATAATCACTTTTTCCACACAGTCACTCACCTTGCACTGTCACTGTGGCCCAATCAGAGGAGTCGCTCTGTCCAATCCAGTTGCCTGCCACACAGCTGAACTTGCCAGAGTCACCCACTTTTGAAGGTGTCAGTATCATGAAGCCTGTTGTATTTCTGCTGAAGTCACTGTTCTGTTTGCGCCAGTAGAACCAGGAAGCTGCTGGGTTGCCAGGATCAGTTGGGGTACGACATATTAATAAAACATGCCCACCTACAGCGACACTCACGTTTTCCGTCTCCATTGTAGCTTGTCCATACGGCCTATCTGAAATTACAAGAGAAGTTATAATTATATTGTTGAAAATCCAGCGTCTATTTACTATTAGTGTGAGAGAGAATGACACAGCAACAAGGGCTATGCGCCAACTGCAGGTCTACATGTATGTGTCACATCTTGTATACAGAAAGGTAACACTGATTTTTGTCAGCCCAAAATATCACACTATTGTTAACACTAATAATATACTGTACCAAAATGCATTTAACTGTGCATAGCATAAGATATGAGTATATATATATATATATATATATATATATATATATATATATATATATATATATATATATATATATATATATATATATATATATATATATAAGATATTTGTATAATAAAAGCAAAAAAGTCCAATGGCACCTCAAACCTACCTAACTGATTTTGTCAGTGGAATATCATGTTTTCTTCTGGCCTACAAACCATACCAAGGAAACCTACTACACACAATTTAATGTACATAATTTGACATATAAACTACCTACGCCAGACTTGCAGTTTGACCGTACTGCTGCCTTGTCCCACGTCATTGCTCAGTTGACATGTGTACTGTCCACCATCTGTCCTGGTGGTCAGCTTAATGGTCAGTGAAGGGTTCTGGATTGTCCCTCCAATGTACTTGGCGTCATTGGTCACTCTGACGACATCTTCACCTATCTTCCACATGACATTGGTCACTGCTGGTCTGGCCCCTTGAGACCGACACGTAATGGTCACTGACTGGCCTTCTACCACAGGAGCTGGTGTCACGACGGACACAACTGGGTTATCTACAAAACATACAGCTGGTGGAAACAGTGATTGCTTAGAGGTTCCAAGTAAAGTATTTAATTAACAAAGCATAGTATTTTAGAGATGATAGCGGCTAGCGTCTAAGCAATAAAACGAAAACAATATACCTCAACAATAAAACTAAACCAATATACCTGAAAAAATAAAACAATACACCACCTGAACAATAAAACTAAAACAATATACCTGAACTCTAAAACAAAAACAACATACCTGACCAATAAAGCTAAAACAATATACCTGAACAAGAAAATAAAAAATATATACCTGAACAATAAAACTAAAACAATATACCTGAACAATAAAACTAAAATAATATACCTGAAAAATATAGCTAAAACAATATACCTGAACAATAAAACTAAAATAATATACCTGAACAATGAAACTAATACAATATACCTGAACAATAAAACTAAAACAATGCATATTCAACATCAATGCCAAGGTCAATAATCAGTTAAATGTATAACTGTTTTCTTTTTTTACTATACAGCGAACATATTATGTTATTAGACTGGTGCCAATTTCATAAATTTGAAAACCTGTAGACATTTACATCAAAATTACATACATTTCGTAATGTTTTAATTCAGCATATCCAGACCACTATTAAACCGTTGTTATGAGATTAAGAAATTGTTTTTGTAATTTAGGGACAAGGATCTCTCCCGCAGTTTGCCGACATCACTTTTTGGATCTAAAACCTAAAACCGCTGTTAATAGACCGTAATTATACTAATTAGAAGGGTGTTTGTCTGTTTTGTGGGCAAATCAGTGACCATTTAGTGTTTTGTTAATTATGGGCGCAATTTTAATTTTGCCAACATAATTTTTTGATTCAGCACGCCAAATTACCTAAGATCTTTGGTTGGCTTTACTTAAAACCGCTTACGGGACACATTTGGATTTCGGGCACCAGTCTACATTGTGTGTAAATGTGGTCGATTATTACTGTACAATATTCACTTACTTCAAATAGTGTCTAGCTTCCTGGTATTAATTTTCCATAAATTTGTGTTCGTGCGTGCGTGCGCGCGGACGTGAGTGCGAACGAGCATGCGTGCGTGTTTAGAGAAAGCCAGTTCGTACTTACAATTTATCAGAAGCTGAAGTGTTTCACCAAATCCTCCCATCCCCGCAGCATTCTCTGCAGCACAAGTGTAGCTTCCGTCATCCTTAGAATGATCAAGTGAACTAATGATCAGGTCTCTGCCACTGATGTTGTTTCGACCAGAAGAAGTGACCTCTTGCCCTCCTTTCTTCCATGTGACGCTGTTGATGTCATCTCTAGGTCTGCCATCTGTGATGTCACATGTCAGTGTCAAAGAACCTCCTTCAGTTGGATTCCCAGAAGTCTTCTGTGTTACTTTGGTACTGGGTGGATCTGAAACAGTGACACAGTGTGGGTAACATACAGGCTGAAAAAATGTTTTTGAACCAACCATCCCAACATTACAGTAATTTAATAGCCTGATGTACCAATACGTGTGAAATCTAAGAAGCAATCTGCGAAACATGACTTACTTGATTTAAACTCTTAGGCCAACCTGACACCTTGATGACCTCTGTGAAAAAACTGAACAAATGTTAATATAACTATAACACTAAGGTTTACTTACACAACACATTGGCAATAATGTTGCTGTTGCCCCAGACAGCAGTGCTGACACCAGGTTGAGTGACAAAACAAAACAACTTTGTGTTGTGGTCATTGCGACTGAAAGACACTTTGTATATACTCTCAAGCTGAAAGGTTCCATCTGATAAGGGCACACTCGTTGTAGTTCCTCTCTCAAGTGAACCAAGGAGTCCCTTTCTCCAGTAGATGTCTGCACGGGGTTTCACTCGACTAACTTTACACTTGACCTCCACCTGAGTGTTCTCTATCACTGACTGAGTAAGGCCAGTGATGGTCACACCCTGTGGCTTCACTGAAACAAACAAACAAACAAACACACAGTTGCATTGCTTAACTATAAACTATTTCTCATTTCTGCATTTAAGCATAGTAAAACTATGAATTATTCAGTCAGCAGATGCTTTATACAGGTCATTACTCATATTTTGATTATTAAACATTTTAAAACTTTAATTTCGTCTCCCTGAATCAACTGGTTTCTAGTGTTGCCAACACACGATTTCTAAGGTGTTTTCATTTATTATAGGTATGCGCAATCATGTATTATATAGGTATGTGCATTCACGTATATATATATATATATATATATATATATATATATATATATATATATATATATATATATATATATATATATATATATATATATATGACATAAGATACTGCCCAAAACAAAACTATAAATGTATATGTATATGTGTATGGCATATTGTGTATATATTTAATACAAGGTAGATCAATAAACTCATTTAAAAACCGTCTAGACAAATTATTGTCTACCCAGGCAATAACATATATGTATATATATATATATATATATATATATATATATATATATATATATATATATATATATATATATATATGTATATATATATATATATACATATATATATATATATATATATATATATATATATATATATATATATATATATATATATATATATATATATATATATATATATATGTATATATATATATATATACACACACATATATATATATATATATACATATATATATATATATATATATATATATATATATATATATATGTGTGTGTATATATATATATATATATATATATATATATATATATATATATATATATATATATATATATATATATATATACACATATATGTTATTGCCTGGGTAGACAATAATTTGTCTAGACGGTTTTTAAATGAGTTTATTGATCTACCTTGTATTAAATATATACACACACATATGTATACTGGTAAACATGATTTTCGTCCCCTTATCCCCTTACGATATAGGCTAAGCATTTCACTTTCTGAAAATAGATATGGCAAATGTAGTGCTGCTTTATTATAATCAGTATTGCTTATGTCAAAGTACCGATATGTCAGACTGCTTGGCAATTACAGTTCCTAAATAACCACCAATGCTTGAGCTATTTCAGAAGATTTGTTTTCACAATGCTTCCAATTTACTGTACATTCCCTACTTGTTCAAATGAGGGCAAATGGATAATAATAATCTGACTTTTTAACATAAGTAGCATTATTACCAAATACTTACGATTTATTGTCAGTGTATTAGAATCTTCCGCAGTTCCAGACGTACAAAAGTAAGCGCCTTGGTCTGTCAACTTAGTTTTGTTGATGTAGAGTTGATGTACTTTTCCAAACCACTGGCCCACCGCTCTGTTCTCTAAATCATTGTATGTTTTGGTATCAGTGGGACGCCCGTCAAAATACACGTACACTGCATTGGCAAACACGTTTGGTGTGTTCTTATACCAATAGAGCAATGAAACATCCACTTTGTTGACATCAGTTGTACAGTTCAGCCCGGCTCCATCTCCTTCCCACACGTCAGCTGGCGCAGTCACTGTCACCTTTGTGGGCCCAGCAGCACACACTGAAACAAATTAGTGTTAATCACAGTTTTCATCATTACATGAGAATAACATTCAAATGCAACAGTAATACACAGGTGATTCCATATTTTAACACTTTCCATGTCCTTGGCAATCACATAATTATTTTTAACACAATATAAAACTGAAACATTAAAAAAAACACAAAAATATCTCCGTATATGTTTTATGTAAGTATTTATAATAGTATTACTAATAATTGTTTTTTTTTACACTTTCAATCCACTCCGCCATGCATCTAATTTTACCATTATAAAAAGTTTTACGACGCATTTTATATTTTAAATAAGTACAACAGATGATAGTGCACAATGTTCTCGGGAAATTGTCCTGTGGGAGAATCGTGCGCAGATTTTGGCGTAAATAAATATATATTTTTGGCAATTAATGACTAGTAGGGAAACGCTAAACATGTCTACTCTGCCACGCGATTCAATTAAAGCATGTGAACGATATAACACCTTATTTATTACTTTATAATATAAAGTCGTGGAATGATGTACACTGTTTCTAGGCATTGGACTTGTCTAGTGTCTTGGTAAAGTACGCAAACTCTGCCATCGCCTGTATACACAGTACCAAATAAACTGTGGATTGCGAGCTAAACCATGTTTGGAAGTGGTTCAGTGATGAAAAATTATGTTTTGAGGTACAGCAGAATGTGTGCTTTCACGTGATGTAAATAAACCATCAGACTACTTTTATGACAACGTAGTGTTCATGTGCCCTTTTGATGACTGAGAGTATCATTTTGGGCCATAGCCCTCTCAGTATTGATTGCCTTTTGTAGAGCATGGTACAATTTGCTATGACTGAATTTATATATTTGTGACTTTTCCACCAGAAAATCAACCTTGTATTGAACAAGTCAGATTTTACCTTTGAAATTGTCGTTTTATGGACCATTGTGCCATTTTGGACGATGTACACCGGTGTGCCTTCGTAAAGCGCACAGTGTTCAAGAACTGATAGCGTGTATTCAGTGCGCTTTTTCACGGGAAGCCAATGCAATTGCCTCAGTGCCTCAGACAACCCTCCATTCGTATGACCGCATATGCATGATCAGTTGGCGGGAAGTCGACGAATAGTTGCGTGTCGTCAGTATACAGGTGGTGTTGTATGTGGTGCTGTTGGAGGAGTTACACCAGTGGTGCAATGTAGGCGGTAAAAATATAGGTCCGAGGACCGACCCTTGCGGAACTCCGGTCTTCATAACGCTACGCTGCAATAGTCCTTTCTTGACAAGAATCACAGATGTTCGGCCTTGGAGGATGGACGTGCTTCGGCACTGATACCACAGCCGTACAGCCATCACTGCAGTACAGCGTCGTTTATAGTGGCGAAAGCAGCAGATAGGTCAAACAGCACTAGAAATACGCCCCGACGGGTGTCAACCGACTATGCTATGTCATTGTGAATGCGCGATAGTGCATTCTCGGCACTGTGACATGGTCTGTAGGCACTCTGGTGGTTTACACATAGGCAGTTCGCGTCAAGGAAACGTTGCAAATGCCTGGGGACGAAGCGCTCAGTAGTCTTAGCCACAAACGATATATCTGATATGTGGCGGTAGTTGTAAACACGTTCAGGTCGGCGTTACGGGTCTTCACTATTGGTGTCACAACGGCATGATTCATGAACTGTGGAAGATGATAGAGACGCGTTGATTATGCGCGATAGAATCGGAGACAGAACATCAACATGCCGCTTCTAGAGAGACGACGGCAGCATGTCAAGCTTGTTACGTTTGTCGGCGACGCAGCCTTGAGGAGGACTAGAGGAACAATCACATTTGGTGATACATCATCAACCAGCTGCCTTGACACATTGCAGAGGAACGCATCGATCTTTTCAAAGAAGGTTGTTTGGAACCGCGTAGCTAGTGCAGAATTTGATCCTTTGAGTAGGGGCTGTTTTCCGTCTCGGGCAAGCAATATGTTGGCGCTCTTGTATACGTGTTGCATGTTACCGCCAGCTTCCAGTACTTTATATATTATTTAAACTTTACAAAACATTTATGCTACATGTAATTTATTTAAACTTGGTATGCAAAATATACTGTAGCTTATATTTTATAATGTTGTTCCCATCTTGAAAGGCCCATATTACGAGAGCCCACCTTGTCATGCAACAAATTAAGTTAACCCAAGATCATTCCCCCCTCACGAGAAGCCATCCTTCTTAAAATAGACAAGGTGCAATGGTCCATTTCAGAAGGGGTGGTATTATAGGAGAGGAGCTAGTATGCGTGCGTGCGTGAGTGCGTGCATAGACATTTGGCTAACTAGATGTCCTGCCACCTGGTGTATTTGTTTGGGGAAACTGGTCACCCCCCTTCCGGGGTTTGGATCCACCCATGGAATCAGCGTGCAACTAATAAATATATTCATTACTTAACCCTGATTGATCCTTTTTTAGATATTCGATAGTGACCTTAGTGCGAGTCATGTTTGTAACACTGGCGCCACATGGTGGACAGAGAATCAACTAATTCAGCTCAGAAACCACTGATGCATGACGACCCGTTTGGAATAGCTCAAACAACGCGAAAATCCTATTTTAAAACTGTTATGTGTATCAGTAAATACATACGTTGAGGTTATGAAATGTGTTACAATCAACAATAGTTAGCACAAAAGGTTAGACCCGTTCCGGCGTTCGCCGTTGTCCTGTAATTACTTGTATAAGCCTGCTGCACGGACGGGTCACTGCTACCTGTCCTCGTCCTTTGGTCACTTACCTGACACTTGTGCGCCGAAGAAAATGGAAATATAACATATGAAACAATACTTCGAAGCAGTAATTGACCAACAGGTCATATTGTAAGCAGCGGTGTTGCTCTATTCCTGGGACTTGGTGCGTTGTTTTCTAAGACAGGAATAATTACTAGTTACGATGTCAGTCAGTAACAGTGTATACTTCCTCAATGCGGCTTCTCTCCAGTCCACAGTGTGGCGCCACTGCAGAACCACGGACTGTCAAGCCCAGCTATCAAGTAGTAAATGCCATTATTTAAGCTGGCTTCGCCTGTTGTAGACGTGGTAACGACTCCACGGCTCGCCGCAAGTTAATAATATTATTAGTAGCCTATGACTTCACATATATGACAGACCTGCCACATTTTTTGGGTTACAGTCTGTATTTTTTACCTTTAAATTATGTAAGAATCTGTATCACTCTGTATCATTCAAACATATATGTTGCGTTGCACATTTGACTAGTCACAGCATCTCAGTTTACACAGACAACTGATGGCAGGAACTGTCGATGTTCTGTTTACATTAAAGATATGCAGTAATGGTCGACTTCCGGTTGAGCGCGCCATCTACAATGAACTAAATCACCGCCTAACAATGAACGATTATTTCATTGCATCAAATGTTGTTGTTTTTCGTCTGATATGAATGTTATATGGTTTTGTAACGCATACAAGTAAATAATGTGGCTATATATATTTTTCGTAAATTTCGTTGAAATCCGTATCAAAATGAAGTATGGCCGTATTCGAGGTGAATTTTAATCATTTGAAACAACACAGCAACCTGCCATCTCATACCTTTTCTGGGGACCAACGTACCTCCCATGCCTACCTCAAATCCCACCTCACATCTATTTTTTTAAGTCACCCTTCCACCTCCCACAATTTTTGATTGATTGATTGATAATTTTATTTTCACTCGGCATACTTAGTTGTACACTATTTTCGATGGCCGAGCCATTCACGCATCATTTACGTATCAGTCATACAACATATATTTACATTTGTACATAGGATTAAAAATAAAAATAAATTAAATCCTAACATACATAAATAAAGCAAAAATAGAATAAAAACAGAAAATATTTAAAATGGTGGTGTAGCACTCAAATATTTGCGTAAAGACTTCTTGAAGCTTGCAACAGACTGGCTGTTTTGAATGTCCTGTGGTAAGCTATTCCATGACTTCAAACAGGACACACCGAAACAGCGTTGATATTCGGCAGTTCTGGCTTTAGGTGGTTTTGAATGTGAGGCATTTTTGGTATTACAGGAGATACTATTTGATGTAAACATATGACACAAATATTGTGGTGCTAGACCATTCATACCTTTGTACATAAAAACACATTTATGAAAATCCCTTCTTTGTTGTAATGATAGCCAGCCTAGCTCTTTGAACATAACGTTTCTGATTTGTAGAGGACTAGACCCATATTATATGAGTCTATCAGCTCTAAACTGTAGTTTCTGGAGTCTGGTTTTGCTCGTTATTGAGGCTGAATCATAGACTACATCTCCGTAATCAAAGTGGGGTTTAAATATTGCATTATATAAATGCATAAGAGTGTCAATTGGTACTATTTTACGAAGAAATCTTAGGATTCCTATCTTGGCTGAGATTTTAAGAATCATGTTATTAATTTGGTCGTCCCATTTGAGATTTGAGTCTATATACATACCAAGGAACTTGGCTACTGATAAATGTTTGAGTGGTTCATTATTGATATGAATTCTAACATCAGCTATCTTGACAATGGACTGAAGGGTGCCAATTAGCATAACTTCGCTTTTCTGTAAATTAAAACTAAGTCTGTTAATATCAAAATACTATTTGACATTACATAGATCACTGTTAACGTTGAATTATAATTCAGCTGAACACTCAGGTTTTGTAGCAAGGTAAATTTCCGTATCGTCTGCAAACATGTTTATATCGCAAGATTCAGTAACAAGTGGGTAGATCATTCAGGAAGAGCAAAAACAAAAGAGGGCTCAATATTGACCCTTGTGGCACCCCTACATTGACAGGCAAGGGATCGGAGAGATGGCTATCCACCGAAACTGACTGTGACCTATCAGTGAGGTAGCTCCAAAACCACTGATGCTCTATGCTAGTAACCCCAAATCCTTTAAGTTTAGCCAGCTGAATACCAGTGTCCACGGTGTCGAAGGCCTTCCGGAGATCAATGCACACTACTCCCTTTACAAGTCCGTTATCAATATTGTTTAACCATCGACTTGTAACATTGGAGTCACGGTAGAATGCAATCTTCTGAACCCTGATTGGGCAATCATGGGAAGTTTGCGCTGTTCCAAATAATATGTAAAGGAATTATGAACAAAACGTTCAAGTATTTTAGACAAGACGGGTATAATTGAAATTGGCCTGTGGTTGTTAGTTTCCATTGATGGACTTGATTTGTAAAGTGGCAACACCTTTGCATGCTTCCGTTCTGTGATAAACTTGCCAGATTTCGGAGAGAGATTTAGAATGAATGCTAATGGTTGTGATATGACTGGTGCTGCTGCTCGTAGAAGTCTGCCAGGCAGTCGGTCCAGACCAACATATTTATTTTCAGGTATGTTCCATAATTGTTTCTCAATAAAATCAGGTGTTACCGTAGGGAAAAAAGCAGGCATATTGCTGGTTTAGGTGGAGTGAATGAAGCTGCTGGTGGAAGCCTACTTGCAATTTCTTGTCCAACGGATGTAAAATACTTGAATTCATTGGCCTTTCGCTTGGGATAAGTAATTATTTGACCTTCAACAAGGACACCTTTAGGGCCAGATTCAGATTTTCCTGACAGGAGCTCTTTTAAATATGTCTACATTAATTTTTTTTTTCTTATTTTCCAGAATCAGACTAGTGTAATAGTCACGTTTTGCAGTTTTTAGAGAATTTGAAACTTTGAAACAACATTCCTAAAATGCCTCTGCCAGAACATTTCTAAACCCTTAGTGTGTGCCTTTTTTTCAAAATAATGTTTAATTTTAATATCTTCTTTAATTTCCTCAGTTAACCAAGGAAGAAAGGATTTCCTCACTCGTCTGGTGACAAAAGGGCAGTGGTTGTTACAGACATGAATGTAAAGAGATAATTCAATCTCCAGTAAGTCTCATCTGCATCCTCAAACTGCTCAATAGAAACCCAGTCATAAAGGTCGAAATTATTACAAAAGTCATCAATGTTAAAGTTTTTGAAATTTCTCATTTCTATAGTTCTGTTAGTCTGATTAGGTGTATGGGACTTATAGAAAGGTCACACCGTAGACAAGATGGTGGTTTGCAATACCACGTGATATGATACTGTCTTATCTGGTTCAGTAGTCATAATCACATCAATCTAGGTACGGCCTGTGGGTGCTACTCTAGTGGGTTTGTTAACAAGTTGAGTTTACTGATGTGACTCACAAGTATGTACAAAGTGCGTAGTTTGATTTTAAAATCGTTGTTTTAACAAATCACAGTTGAGATCACCATTGATGATAAACTCCAGTTTAGTGTTACTATAATGATCAAGTATTTTATCCATTTTATCAAACAAGTTTATCTTCTCATTAGGTGGTCTATATATGTTAGCAACAGTAATGTTATGGGAATGTGACTACTCCACAGACACCTTCAATATGTTGTGGTATCAGTTCTAGTTTTTCATCAAAGTTTACATTGTCATTAATACAGAGAGCACATCCTCCTGTTTTTTTACCCACTTTCTTCCTACCAGCTTGGAATAATTCATACCCGTCAATGTCAAAGTTAATAGTTGACATATCATTAGTGAATTTTGTTTCATTGATACCAATAATGTCAAAAGGCTTTCGTTAAAAAAGATGGGAGTGTCTAATATTGTTTGTGTATCTGCATCTATGCCAATGATTGAGTATCTATCACTGCCATTAAACACATCACATTCTATGTTATTGATGTCATTTTTTTTCATTTTCTTCCCATTCACATCATGAACACATAAAGGGTATGTCATAAGTTTAAAAAGCACAAAGCTCTTGTTGGCTGACGTTAATACAGCTGGGTGCAGCCAAACATCACAAGTGCCACATTGTAGACCATGTTGTGTGTCCACTTCCTTGTTGCAAACATGGGTGTTGTTGTGTGCAGGACTACATTGACCTCATTCATCTGCCTACAGGCAGGCAAATAGGCTTAAGGCAATAATAAGCCAAGTGGTACACAGTAAGGTGAGGGGAATAATCCCCAATTGCTTCCTCTTGTTTCTTGTCCAGGTAGACTTTGAAGACAAGTGGAAATGTCCAATTCGTGTTCTCCATGTACATATATAAACTCCCATTTTGGTACAGTTGGTCAGCAACCATTCATAAATCATATGATCGCAAAATGTAACAGTTCCTAGGCATTCAAATAGCAAATCCGAGGGATGCCGTTTTACGACTGGTTAAATCATCACGCGCTGTAGAAACGAACGATATCTTGACATCCACTGTGTTGTACATACAGCACTAAATGGATATCTGATGCACATATTAGATACATGGGTAGATTGAAATCCGAAGCCTTCTTGTCATATATTCAGCTGGTTTAATTGTTAATTTCGGCTGGTCTAGTTGTTAATATGCAACTGTGGGAGTTGTCTTTATATTTCGATGACAGTCATTAAACAGCCAAGAACATTATTTCCATCATTCCTTTGTTGTTCTCTGTCATGTATACACGCTAGTTATATCCTGATGTAAATCCAGCGACATAAATATATATTTGCAAATAGGAAATATGCACACATAGTTTGCAACACCAGTAAATGTTCAAAATATAGATTCAAGATGATGCATACGTGTTAATTCAGAACTTTGTTTTGTAAATATGTCGTTGCCTATGAAACTGGGAAAAAACAGAGATAAAATACTGTAACACAGTCACTCATTCATCACCTTGCACTGTTACACAGTCACCCACTTTGCACTATCACAATCACTCACCATGCCCTGACAATCACTCACTTTGCTTTATCACAGTCACCCACCTTGCACTATCACCGTCACTCATTTTGCACTGTAATGGTCACTAACCTTGCACTGTCGCACAGTCACTCACCTTACACTATCACACAGTCACTCACCACATGACAGGTAACTGTGGCCCAGTCTGAGGAGTCACTCTGTCCACTCCAATTGCCTGTCACACAGCTGAACTTGTCAGATTCGTCCACTCTTGAAGGAGTCAGAATCAGGAAGCCTGTTGCGTTCTTGCTGTAGTCACTATTCACGTTTTCCGACTCCATTGTCCATATGGCCTATCTGAAATAGCCAGAGTAGTTATAATTATATTATTTTTATTTTCGATAATCCAGCGTCTATTTACTAGCAGTGTGAGAGAGAATTGACCTATAGCAACAAGGGCTATACGTCAACTGTAGGTCTATATTTCTATGTCACACCTTTTAGATAGAAATAAACATGTATTTGATTTTGATGGCAACCCAATTTCTTGCTTACACAAAAATTTGTTGGCTCTAGTATATTGACCTTCCACATACGATGAACGACTCAAATGTATACAAATTATCACAAATTATTTAACTGTGCTTAGTATAAGATGTGAGTATATATAAGATGTTTGTAAAATGAAAACAAACTGCATAGCTACCAGATTGTGATGCAAACAGAACACAAGTTGAATGGCACCTCAAACCTACCTAACTGATTTTCGTCAATGCCATACTGGAATCTCATATTTTATCTGGTCTAGAAACAAACCAATGACACCATTACTACATAACATATACATATTTTGACAAATAAACCATCTACACCAGACGTACAGTTTTACAGTACTGCTGCCTTGCCCTACGTCATTGCTCAGTTGACATGTGTAATGTCTACCATCCACCAGTCCTGGTGGTCTGCTTAATATTCAGTGGTGGATTATGGAATGTACTTCCAGTGTACTTGGTTTCAGTGGTCATTCTGACGACATTTTCAGCTATCTTCCACATGACATTGGTCACTGCTGGTCTTGCCCCTTGCGATCGACATATGATGGTCATTGACTGGCTTTCTACCACTGGATCTGATCTCACGACCGACACAATTGGATTATCTACAAAACATACAGCTAGTGGAAACAGTGATTGTGTAATGGTTCCAAGAACTGTATTTCATTAATAGGACATATCATTTTAGCGATGAAAGCGACTAGCGTTTAAATAATAAACTAAAACAATATACCTGAAAAATAAAATAAAACAATACGTATTCAACACCAATGCCTTAGGGTCAATAATCGTTTAAACTTAGAACTGTTTTCAGTTTGGAGGATATAGAGAACGTGTAATTTGACCGGTGCCAATTTAAAAATTTTTTTGGCATTTTTAATAAACAGACGGTTTTAGTATGATTTGGGTGTGCTGAATGCAAACAGCGATTTTGGCAATATGTGGGAAGGGGTCATTGATCCCTAAATAAAAAAAATGGCGTCCGATTTCCCCCAAAAATGGCAAGCAACCTTGTAATTAGTATAATAATGATCACGTCATCTCTTTACGACAGGTTTAGTGTGATCTGGATGTGTTGAATAAAAAAAATGCTGTTGCCAAACGGTGGGAGGGGACCTTGACCCCCTAAATTACAAAACATAGCTTACACCAAACATTTTGTAATTTGTGCATTTAGCTTACCCAGATCACCATAAAACCGTTGTTTGGGGATAAAGAGATCATTGTATGCTACTCACAGCGGTGTGTGTCTATTTGTTTCAAGGGGGTAAATCGGGCGCGATTTTGTTTTTGCAATTTATGGGGTCAGGGACCAGCATGCCCAAATCACCCTAAAACTGTTGTTAAGACATCTAAATTATACTAATTAGAAGGGTGTTTGTCTATTTCGTGGACGAATTGTGGACTTGGTGTTTCGTCATTTAGGGGGTAAATGAGCACACGGTTTGCCAACATCAATCTTTGGATTCAGCACATCCAAATTATCCTAACAGTGTCAGTATTAGAACAGATCACTTACACTTTATGTTATCAAATGAAAAGTACTTACAGTTCACTAGAAGTGGACACTTTACACAGAAGCATCCAGTTCCAGCAGGATTGTGTGCAGCACAAGTGTAGTAGCCATCATCCCGGGAATGGTCAAGTGAACCTATTGTCAGGTCTCGGCCACGGATTTGGTAGGGACCAGAAGAAGCGATGTCACATGTCACTGTCACAGACGTGCTTTGTGTTGGACTCTTGGAGTTCTTCTGAGTCACTTTGGTAGTGGGCGGGTCTGAAACAGAAACAGCAGCTGATATCAACTCTGTCCAAGCCTGTGATTCATGCTAAGCCTTGCCGTCACATAGAGTGACTGATTCTTAAGAGACAAGCTATTACCTCTTTATCAACGGCTATCAGCTGATAAGAAGCCTGATATAATATCAACCACAACCTTTGGTAAACCAACTACTATGTACCAATCGCTTTCAAATACTCACATAACACATCTATATTGCTACTGACTGTAGCCCAGGCATCAGTTCTGTCTCCATTTCTGTATCCAGTGACAAGACAATACCCATGGGTGTCATTGCGACTGAAGAGCACGTTGTAGGTGGACTGAAGTTGATAGGTTCAGTCTGAGTTGTCCCCATGCGTTATAATTCCTGTTTTCAGTGAGCTATGGAGTCCCTTTCTCCAGTAGATGTCTGCCCGAGGTTTCACTTGACTTAGGGGAAGGCAATGTTAGTTGAGCCACTGGGTTAGTTGAGCCACCCATGATCCCCGGGAAACTACAGCAGCGACAGTTACATGGTACCACCCAGTGATTGAACATGTCGTTAGGACACGATTGACGTATAATAGGTGACATTTGTCACAACGGCCAGAACTTGTGAGCTAAAAGTATGTTTTTTGATGTTTTTCGAAACTTTTGGTAATAATAATAATATCTGCTGGTGTGTAAACTATTAACGAACGTGACCAGACTTTATTGATTGTGCACTTACAAATGGTTTAAGTATGCACAGAGAATAAGATTATTTACATTACTTCGCGCATTAATGAGAAGTTAATTAAATAAGCTTAATTGTCGAAACGGGGTTAGTTGAGCCACCCAAGACCCGAAGGAGGGTTAGTTGAGCAGTGGCTAAAGAGCGAAGACAAGTGTTTTTTACACCAAAATGCATCAAAGAATATTTTTTTGGCTAGCAAATTGGGACATCGAATAGCTACAAGGCAACATATCAGCAATTGGTTACACTGGTTGCGATTGGCCTATAAGTTTATTTTAATTAAGTGTGTCGACTTATTAACTAAGTGCATAGACTTGTCAGATATGTGTTGTTCCCATTGGGTAGATGTGTTGGCTGAGTTGTTAAGAATTTGTTGTACAAGGCCTATGTAAATTATATAAATAAAGCATTTACGCAACTTACACTACACTGTTTCTCAACTAGATATATTTTCTTGGTATACTCAACTAACACCTTCCTCTACATTACACTTGATCTCCACCTCTCTGTTCTCTCTCACTTAGTGGGCAAGACCGGTTATAGCCACATATTCGGCCAGCACTGAAACAACAGTATGACATGTACTTTAAGATGACTGTTTACAAAAAGAATATATATGAGTAAACAATAAACTTAATACTAAGTTATGCACATACATCGATGTATAACTATTTTTATTTTGAGTTGTATCCCACAAATATATATTGCACCCTAAAAATAAATATGCCGACATTGCATGCATGGAACCATTTGCGGTCGCAGGGGTGCCATTCACACACAGTCCTCGCCAACCTTGCCTATTTTCTGTTGTGCAGAGGTCTATATGTGTACATTCCTGTATTTTATCTAACCAATTTTCCTTTCTTCTCATATTCTCCAGGGTGCCTTCCATGATGGTTTTTGAAACGGTGTTGTGTCTTGTGATGTGGCCAAACCAGGAGCGCTTTCGTTGTTTTACCGATGACAAAAAGGACTCTTGCTTTCCAGCATGGGAATCTACTTATTGTCTCACGTATTCATTCGTTTTGTGTTCGCTGTAAGAGATGCGGGGGAGACTCCTAAAGCATTTAATGTTAAATGTTTGTACGCATCTCTCTGCCTCTGCTGTCAGAGTCCTGCTCTCGAATACACAATGAAGAATTGATACTATGAATGCTCTGTAGAGTTTAAGCTTGATATATCTGCTCTTCCATATGATGTTAAGTCTTGACATAGCAGACATGGCCACGGCGATCCTTGTTTTGATTTCGTTTGTGAGTTGCCGTTTTTGCTTAAGGTGAACCCAATATATTCATCAAGGTTCTGGTCGTTCATCATGATGTTAATATGGGTGTCCTGGTTGGTAGTGTTGACACGAACTTTGCTTTTCTCCGAGCTGACTTCCATCCCATCAGCCTTTTCTTCCAGTCTAGTGGTGAGGTCCTGAAGTTCATTTTCGCTATTTCCCATGGTGTCGATACCATCTGTTAACCGAAGTTTACAAATCGGCCTTCCACCAGTAGATGAGGTAGTGTTGAAGTATTGGAGGATCTCCTGCATGATGTTCTTGGGTAATATGTTGAAGAGAACTGGCGAGAGTGGGGACCTCTAACAAACTCTTACAGGTTTCCTGAACAAGTACTCCAGGTTGGTTGTTTATAAGTATTGCACTGGTTGAGTTGGCATACAGTGCCTATATGAGTTGTATAAGGTCTTTGTAAAAGTTGTAATTTCTCATTACGTGCTATATGCCTTCATGCTAGATACGGTCAAATGCCTTCTTAAAGTCAATGCAATTGTGGATCAGGTCTGTTTGGTTTGGTGATCTTTGATCAGTCTTACATTTAAGATCTGCACAGTGGTGCTTTTCCCAGCCCTAATTCCTGCCAATATTGTTCTATTTGCAATGTTAGCACAATTTTTTAAAACAATTATGGAATCACTGCTGATGTCATATATCCATTTGCAAAAACATAGACATGATTACGCAACAGAACAAAACTGTCAATAAACTTTGCAAATATGTCTATGTTTGCTCTATGATAAAATCTGCATATCGTTGTAGGCACCTTTAGGTTTCAAGTGTAAGCTCTAAGCTAAACTAATTAAACAATGTTTGTGTCCGACGATGAATTGTGAAGGCGTACATGTTGCTGATGTAATATAATTACAACTATATGATGTTATGCAAGTTTACATTTGTAATTACAATTATTTTAAGCACGTAACTGATTGCAATATATTACCTTGTGTCTGGTTAGGAGAGGGTACAAGTATATTGTTGCTCTTTTCCTTATACTATGTAAACTGTCATACAATTTGCTAAAGTTGTAGCGGTTTTGTTGATGTAAAGTTCATAAACGTTTTCATCCACCAGTCGTCCCACAGCTCTTGGCTTATTTGGCTGTACAATTGTGTTCAACAAGTCATTCGCAGCTGGGTGTTATCCAGGCCACCTTGGCCTTGACACTGTCGTTCGAGTTTGGCGGGATTCCCCTTATACCGATATAAGAAACAGGAAACAGGAAATATTGATTTGTCCCAAAGACATAACAAAACAGTATATTCAATACAGAAACCATACAATATATTACATTCAAGTCGACAAAAAAAAACCGAAGTGGTGAGAACATAATGTACGGTCTGAAGATAACGTCATGTAAGGAATGGGATACTCCTATTAAGACTAAATTTAGTAGTATTGCCACACTTTCAATTAGTTTCAAAGACTATTTAGCTTATAAGAAAGAAATCCCTAGTAATATTATTGCATCATTACTACAAAATAAATGTATATGTCCGTGTATTACAAGTATTAAATAGGCATACTTTTTATATTGATTGATTTATAACCAAGGAGGTACAGAGACTTGGTCAATCATGTTGGCATGTATAACAATTTGGGATTGCACATTGTTCAATATATGTATTCAGATTATAAAGCATGATATTGCGAAACCACGTAAACTGTGAGTAGTGATATTGTCTTTTAATAAATCGGGAACATTATTTATGGTGTGTGGCTGACTGTACCTGAGACTTCGCTTAGCCAATTCATGGTGTACCCTGATTGTATGTATGTTAAATTGACCACGTGTATTAAAGTTGTGAATGCTATTGTTTTGATCAAGTGGTAAGTTTTGCAGGTAGACAGGTAGTTTATTGTGTGAAAATGTATGAGCATTATATTTGCTTAAGCATATAATTCGTACTGCTTTCTTTCGAAGTTTTTTTTTATTATATAACATCTATAGCCCCAGGCAGTTAAGCCATAGTTCATACGTGACAATATCAGTGTGTTATACAACATAAACTTTATATTAAGAGGTAACAATCGTTTGAGTTTATTTAAGATACATATTGTCCTGGAGCACCTATTTTAAATTTCGTCGATGTGGCTTTGCCAGTTTAATTGTTCAGTAAAACTTAGCCCTAAGAAATTTAACCCATATACTCTACCAATATTTGAATTGTCTAGACCCGAACAATAGCCAAATTGCTTGAACATATCATCAAGGCTAGGTCTCCTTCTCACGTCTCTGATGATACACCCAGTGTCACATCCAGTGAAAACAAACCAGAGATGTTGGCAATGTTACCATTACATCCCCATGCACTACATTTATTATCATCAGATAGCATAACACAATGTCATAAATAGTGATCTTGTGACCAATGGTTATATGAGTCACCCATGACGTGATGTTGTCCATATGTGGTTACCAGTTTTGACAAAATTGTGCATATCTCAACCGAACGTACCAACGTTACCGGCACTGAAAGAACATTATTTTTGATAGCACATTTTCTGCATGGTTTCTTCCACAGAAACTTAAAAAAACAGACAACAATTATATAAACAGCTGAGTATCGGGAGTTGATAACGTTGGATGGAGGTAGCATAGGGGTACAAGTTGGTGTAACTGGGGGAGGACAAATGGACTGGGGGCATACCCCACTTTAATTTGTATGCACAAAATGCAGTTTTCAATGCTAGTGAGGGTGCAGTTGAATAAACTTACTTTGATTAATCGTAATAATGTTTATTTAATTACTCATTTCACCTAGTAGGTTCATACATGCATTGGTGCGCAACGAATATATACATACAGAGTATTCATTACTTTGCCCAGAAAAGGGTCCCCTTTTTGACATTTCAAAGTGCCCTTGGATTTTTTTAACACTGGCGCCACACAATGGACAAGGAATCGACTCATTCTGCTCAAAAATACACCGATGTGTGACGACCCTATTGTATTCAGCGATGTCATCCGTTCCTGGGACTTGGTGACTTGTTTCTTAAGAGCGGAATGATTCCGAACTAGGAAGTTATTGTCAGTGTGTACTTCCTCAATGTGGCTTGTGCCCAGTCCTCCGTGTGACGCCACTGCAGACACAGTTCTGGAGAGCGCCTGGCGACGATTGGCTCGCCGCAAGTTGATAACCAATAGCCTATAGCTTAATGTGGTCGAAGTTAAACAGTTGTGTTTATGTTTCCAAATGTATGACGTATTCGAGGTGAATTTGTATTTTGTGCCACAATACAGGGATGGTATAACAGCTGTAGGGGTCTCAACCTCCCATCTGTTTTGGTGGCCAACCTCCCATCTCCAACATTTATGAGAGAACACTTCCCACCTCCCACCTATTTTGTTTAGGTCAACCCCCCACCTCCAACATTTATGAGAGAACACTTCCCGCCTCCCACCTATTTTGTTTAGGTCAACCTCCCACCAATGTTTAGGACCAACCTGTTTTCAAGCAATTCAGTGTGTAACGTTAATTCAGTGGGGTTGTCGTGCAGTGGCTATAGTGAGGACGAGTTTACGGGGCCAAATTTCATAACATATCAAATATTTTCCCTTAACAAGAATTAAAATGTACTCACTAAAAAGACCCCCAACAATACTAACAATAATGAATTCCTCACTTATCCAAAAATGTAGTGTTTTGGTTTACACTATGTGGCCTTCATGAACTGATGCATGTCATTTTCCGTAAAAAAAATTCCTCTCCAGAACTGTGTCTGGACAGTCATGGTTAGGGTTGTTTGATTTAAATCATTTGATTTAAATCATTGATTTAAATCATGATTTAAATCACTCCAAAAAAATCAAACAAATCATTGATTTATGATTTTTTTTTTGGCTTCCGTTTTTTATCGCTGATTTATATGAATTTAACACAAATAATTGGTTACAAGCATCGAGATCAACAAAGTTTTGTATGTTATTTAATACAAAACACAAAGTGTGCACACTTGTGTAGCTGTATTGTCACCAGATAGCCTGATAGTCAAATAGTTTATGACATTGTGTATGTTTGAGCTATTCCCTTTCTGAATGCAGTGAAGCCACACAAACTTGTCTTCCAGAGGAAGTATCTTTTCAACACAGAAGCTCTGAGTTAAAGTCTACTTATAGCTTGTGCTAGTTGTTAACAATTCAGTATATTGACTCAGTTGTTTAATACTGTACCAGTTTGTATTCTGGTTAGAGACCCTTAGAGTACACAGAGCCCTGGACAGGTGCTAATCCACCCTATAGGCAAACAATAATTACCACTGCTACAGCCTCAGACACACAGCATGCTTTCCTTTCCAAGACAGATTATGCAACTACAGGGGGTTAGGCCTTGTGGACATTGTCTAATGTCTTTATATAAGCAGAAATCATGTACCCTCTGTTAAGACAAGAACCCAAATCGATTTTAATAGAACATGTTTGAAAGAGTTTACAAATTTAAACATCTATATAAATATCTATATACCAGATTAAAAAAATAAAAAAAAATAAAAAAAATTTAAATAAAAAAAATCCGATTTAAACAAAAATAAAAATCATGATTTTTTTCAACCCTGGTCATAGTGGATTTGTATATCTTACTTAGTGTTTCGATTACGTTTACAATGATTACATATCGCAATACGTAGGACCGACATTAACGTGTTCATCTGATACACAGTCTTCACTACGTGACATAAGTTAATACAGTTAGAGTTAGAAAATGTTTATTTGTCTCATTTACATTGACATACCAGCATTTAATACAATGGTAAAACATATTAACAAAAGACACCTCAATCACTGACACAATCAGTTAATAATGTTATCTTTTAAAGTATTTAATAAAGTTCAAAATACAGTATAAAATTCTAATTACAAATTGATATATGGGATTGGCGATTCATGTTAAGACCAAATCTGGTCACTACACTAGGTGGGTACGGGAAGTGAATCCATAACACTAGCTGATATAATTCATAGCCACAACATTAGTATGCCTATCTACCAGCATGTTATCATTTTGATTAGGAAGTATACAACATTTCCCGAAAATGCCAACTTCGCGGATTACCGACTACAATGTAGATGTAAAATTTGCGGGGACAATATACATGTTATTTTTAAACTGAACATAATTAGAGTTTTAAAATCTTTACATAATGTAGCACAAAATGCAACCCAGAATGTACACTGGGCATCAATTCAACGGTAAATTTGTATAACAAAATATGAGGTGCATGTGCACCAATGAGCAGTCTAACTTATCAGTTGGCTTTGACACGTGAAATTGCAACCAACCAGTGAAACTGAAGTGACGCACAACTCACGTCTTACATGTAAGATTGAACTGTTAGTTGGTAATAAATACAACCACAGTAACCAACATCTAGCATTGATCATGTTGACGGGAATATATTGACGTCGGCCGTCTGTCACATATCAACATCTTGCTAAGTCACTTCAGCATATTCTGTATTATCACCGCATATCACCGGTGTCTGCAAGAAAATATGGATATTTCATTTGGAAGATTAAAACAATATCAAAAGGTGTATAAGCGAGCAAGCACGCAAGCACTCACACAAGCAACACCTGTCCTTCAAACAATGTTAAAAAATAATATTATGTCATGCTAATAAGATCAGACCCTCGCGCTAATAATCTTTTAATTTTGATTTATCTAAAATTTTCCATTTTAAAATGCACATTTAATCAAACCTAGACTCATTTGAAGACACCAAAACATGATTGTTGCCCCATCTATTAGTTTCTCTTTACAAATAAAAATTATTTAACGCATATTACTGGGTGACATTAACCAATTTATTGTCAAGCCATCTTGATCACGTTTCAATAGTGGCTCCAATTTCCTGTTAGAACACGTGAACATATATACTGTTGGCACTTATTTTGACAAATAAATGTTCCTGAGGCAACTGAAAGAAGGGATGCTCTGTAGAATACATACGTTGACATAGGTGTGCTTTGGTTGACAAAGGATGTCGACGTTTTCATATGCTCTTCCTGGCACGGGTTGTTGTGTTGCTTCTTGTTCATCAAGGATGGCGTAGGTTCCTTCCAGAAGGTGAGTAAATAATTTAAGTACGTGTAAATTTTATATGCTTCTATCGATGCACGACCAAAAATGTATGTTTACTTTTATTGACGTTGATACCTTTGGACACAGTTTATGCACACCGCCAGACTGGCGGCCTGATGGATTAGCAATTTACTGTCATACATAATAATACATATGCAGAAAGTATCGTCCCTTCTCCCAGTGCATCCCTAACGTAGAGCATATTGTTGTCAGGTTTTGCAATGTGCCTCTATATGCCTGGATCTTGAACCTGTCCCGTGTTAATGCATTGCTTTCTTGTGAATGTTGGTCGTGGGTGGATAAACAATGTACGATTTTACATTACTGACATGACATGAAAACAACTGCCTTGTGATATGTTATTGACTTCTAGGAGTGGTCGCATCAGTCCTCGGAGTCCAAAAAATGGGTGGTAGTTTGATCGTCGCCCCATTTCCCCGGACAAATGAATGCCTTTTGATTAATATATTTGCGTTATCTTAAAATAAACTTTATATTTATGTTAATGTGCATGTTTGGAATTTTTATTTAAATTACAAACAATGGAGAATATGGAAAACCATGATTAACCTGCCTCGGAGGTTTGACGTATCTTCTGTTGCACGATCTCTGAGAGTTTGATATTGCTTGGTGTCGTCAATGACGTCTGCAGATGATCTGATGTCTTCGGACATCTCAATAGGAGTTTGTCGTGTTGTGGCATCTCTGCCAAATAACACATAACGGTGGAATTTAAAAAATGTCAATAACATAATTGTTTAGGATTTTGAGAGTGATTGTTCTCATATGTGACAAGTATGCAATACAATGTGTAGATGATAACAAACAAGTTGCCCAATATCCACATGCAATTCATTATTCCGTCATATTTTAAAACTCTAAGTGTGAATGGATAATTATGCTCATAAAATAATAATAATATAAGAGTAACATTAGCACACGACACAACACATGTGTATATGACATGCATTAAAGACATGTTTTATTAACCACAGCTGAACTTAAAGCAGACGATAATCTGACATTTGAAAGGTAACATACCTGGCACGAGCAACACACTCTGAAACAGCAACAACAGTTAAGTAATGCTTGCTTAGACATAAACATGTGAACATTTAGCCGTACATAACCAACGCCCAAACAGTATCAGCCGTCAATGCAGGTTTACATTGCCACGATTGTTTCTCAAAATTGTTCCCCGGTTTAAAAACTATCCCAGTGTGTCTGCTGCTAAAACAAAATAAGGAATAAGTTAACTGCAATTCACCAACCAATTATTCGGTGTGACTGTGTGAAAATGCATAAATATTTTAATATATTTACTGATGTGTTTGTTTATCTTAGATCTGACACTATAACAAATAAAACATATTATTATTACTATTAATAATATCATTATAATATAATTTGTGCCTATTTTAGTAGGTATGATAACAACTATTGTGTGTGACTTTAAAGAACAAAACATAGCAATTCATCATGCTCGAAGACATCGTACCTTTACAGTTTGATTGTTGTCTTCTTCTCCAAATGAAACCAAACCCCAGCAGGCCTAACACGAAGACGAGGAGCAGACAGCCAACAACGACTGCAATCGCTGTCACTGTGCTGCAGCTGCGTTCTACGACATCCGTAATATACAAACACAAATAAATAAATGTGCAACACACAAATTGAAATTAATTTGATTATTTTAATTCTCCGACACGGAAATAGCGAAAACGAGAAAACATTTACATTTTGCTATTTCCCAGACACTAATAGGTAAGATGGCAACGTAAGTTGACTTACGACAATAATATGAAGTTAGTCAATGTCATCAATATGAATATAATAGAAACGCATTGCTGACGTGACTAAAATGCTAATATAGTCATATATTTATACACATAGTTGACATAATATGCACCACAACGGGTGTTTTACCATCAATAATGCAGTTGTTATCTTGTGCCAATGTCATATGTACCTTCTTGGTATTAATGACAATGATATTAAATATAAGTGCATTCACTAATTTGACATATGGGGATTGTACCTTTGTTCTCTGTAGTAGCTGGAGCTTCCAGTGGCTGTACTATTTTGGATGGAAACGTCAGCTGACCTTCGTACACTTTTAACCAAACCTTGTAAGTTGCCTCGGTATGAAACTGTCCAGAGACGACTGCCGACTGTTGTTTGACATCCACACTGCCCTCTGGTGGGTAACGACCCTCTTCACCACCATCTCGCTGGTAGTGAATGACAACTGACATGACTGTAGATGTGGATCTCTTACGTCGTGAGCTCTGTCTAGTAGTCGACCATGTGACTGTTATGTGATCTGCCTGAACGTCAACAGCCTCTAAGTTAACTTCTGGCGATGCTGTTAAAACAGACGAGGTACAACTAATAAAGTGCCCATATTATTACGTTGAATACACATACATATTTAACACAAATCATACAACTACACAGAGCCTTAATCAAATTAATTAAATTCACTTAATAATACTTATTTTTGTAGAATCCAAATCATTAGGAGCCACACATTTAACCAATTCTCTGAAAGGGTTAGTCAAGCTCAACTTACCATAACTACGTATAATACAAATGACACGATGCAGTTATACAATTTATCTGCATAGCATAACAATTCTTGATAGGTCAAGCTTAGAAGCCGGTAAACAAAATCGTTGGGTATTATCAATAACCTATGGTCGGTTCCGAGTCATCAACATATTGATGACACTGGTGATAAACACATTGCGTATATCTTTGGTCTACCACTGTGTTTTAAAACTGCCGTAATGTTCAGTGTCTTCAGTAGTAAACACTCTTCATGGCCTACCTGTTGTCCAGCCTGACACTGTAGTGACACCACTTCTGATGACATCCGTGTTGTCGCTACGTGCGTACAACGTGAACTTGTACAACGTCTCCGGCTTCAGCCCGGCAATGGTCACTTGCTGCTGTTTGCTGTCTTCAGCTGTGATTGTCTTTACGTGAAACAAGTTCAGCTTAGTATCTGCCATGTACTGTATGGTGAATACCTGTGGAGGGTGACTACCATTAAGTCCGGGTTGCCACTGGAGGGTGAGGGCGACTGAAGTGGAGTTGTTGAGTACAGCGAAATGTGTGGGTTTTTCTGGTGGCTCTACAAGAAAACAACGGCAGCATCATCAACATGTCATAATGGGGAGTAAATGCTGTACTTCGGTTATATTGCAACATGGTACATATGGGAACATGCCAAAGTAACAACTTTTGCCAGCAAGATAAATTGCATAGCATTGTATGAAATACAAATCTCGGATAACGTTTGAGTAACAATTTTTCATGGGCTTTATCATTCTAAAAAACGTTCTTTATGAAAAAACATGCAGTCCGTTAAACTATGTACCTGTGTAACATAATTGTACAATTCAACAAAGTTTATTAACACAATTCAATAAAACATAGTTTAGTTTAATAAAACTCGTTTTCTCAAACACACAATGATCGTTTTATACAGTTATTCACTTTACAATGTCACAGTCACTCACCCTGCATTGTCACACAATCACTCATCATGCACTGTCACCGTCACAAACCTTGCACTGTTACACAGCCACTCACCTTGCACTGTTAAAGTCACTCATCATGCACTGTCACAGTCACAAACCTTGCCGTGTCACAAAGTCCCTCACCTTGAACTGTCTCATAGCCAATCACCTAGCATTGTCACACAGTCACTCACCTTGCACTGTCACTGTGGCCCAGTCTGATGAGTCACTCTGTCCAATCCAGTTGCCTGCGACACAGTTGAACTTGTCAGATTCGCCCACTGTTGAAGGTGTCAGAATCAGGAAGCCTGTTGTGTTCTTAGTGAAGTCACTGTTTTCCTTGTGCCAATAGAACCAAGAAGCTGCTGGGTTGCCAGGTTCAGTTGGGGCAAGGCAGGTTAATAAGACACTTCTACCTACAGCGACAGCTACGTCTTCCGACTCCATTTTAGCTTGTCCATACGGCTTATCTGAAAAACCAGATCAGTTATAATTTTATAATTGTTTTATTGTTGATAATCCAGCTTCTATTTGCTAGTAGTGTGGGAGAGAACGGGCTATCCATTAACTGCAGGTCTATATTTCTGTGTCACACCTTGCATAGAGAAAAGTGACATGTGTTTGATTTTTATTAGCACCATTTCTTCTTAAAATAAAAACTGCTTGGCTCCAGTATATTGACCTTCCACATACGATGAAGGACTCAAAGGTTCACGAAATATCACACTACAGTTAACACCAACAGTACCATGATGCATTTAGCTGAGCACAGTAAAATATAGGAGTACATGTAAGATATTTGTAAAATTAAAACAAACTGTATAGCTACCAGTTAATATACCTATCACCATGCAAACGGAACGCAATTTTAATGGGACCACAGACCTACCTAGTTTTATCAATGTCGTTTCAATCTTTTCCTCTGGCCTAGAAACCATACACATGAAACCTACTATATGAAATATACATCATTTGACGTATAAACTACCTACACCAAACTTGCAGTTTGACTGTACTGCTGCCTTGTCCCACGGCATTGCTCAGTTGACACGTGTACTCTCCTCCATCTGTCTTCGCGGTTCGCTTAATGGTCAGTGATGGATTTTGGACTATCCCACCGATATACTTCATGTCAGTGGTCACTCTGATGACTTCTCGGTCTTTCTTCCATATTACTCTGGTCACTGCTGGTCTTGCCCCTTGTGACCGACATGTAATGGTCACTGACTGGCCTTCTACCACAGGAGCTGGTGTCCCGACGGACACAATTGGGTTATCTACAAAACATACAGCTGGTGGAAACAGTGATTGCTTAGAGGTTCCAAGAACTGTATTTCATTAACACAGGGCATATTCTGTTTAGCGATGAAAGCGCATAGCATTTGAACAATAAAAAAACAATACATGTTCAATCAATGCCTTGATTGTGGTCCATAAATACAGTGCAATAGTCACTTACTTTAAATAATGTCTAACTTCCTGGTATTAACTTACCAAATATGCGTGCATGTGCGTGTGCGTGCGTGCGTTCGTATGTTTTCATGTGTTAATGTGTGTTTGTGCGTGCATGTGTTGCGAGCTGCTTGTGTGTGTGCGTGCATGCATGAATGCGCGCGTGCGTGCGTGCGTGCGTGCGTGCGTGCGTGCGTGCGTGCGTGCGTGCGTGCGTGCGTGCGTGCGTGCCTGCGTGAAAGCCGACAGCCAGTTCACACTTACAGTTTATTTGAAGCTGAAATGCTTCACCGAAATCTCCCATCCCAGCCGCATTCTCTGCAGCACAAGTGTAGCTTACATCATCTTTAGTATGGTCAAGTGAATTAATGGTCAAGTCTCTGCCACTGATGTTATTTCGGCCAGAAGAAGTAACCTGTTGCCCTCCTTTCTTCCATTTCACCCTCTTGATGTCATCTTTAGGTCTGCCATCTCTGATGTCACATGTCAGTATCACAGAGCCTCCTTCAGTTGGGGTCCCAGAAGTTGTCTTTGTTACTTTGGTACTGGGTGGATCTGATCCAGTGAAAGAGAATGGTAAACATGTTGTCTTCTTCACTCCTCCCTTTAGGGGTGAGGCTAGTTGATATATTGCTGCACCACCCCAGCTCTTTTACTTCTCCCTATCATCAACCTTCTTCCTCTATCTGTCATCTGCATTTCGTACATCCCTCTTCAAACAGTCCTTATATCTCAGTTACTGTGTTCTCATTTATCTATGCCTGTTTCATCACCTGTGTGTGTTCAACATGCAGGTTGAATAAATGTTTAGCTTTGTAAAGGAACACAGTATTACAGTTTGTATAATAAAATTACGTTATATAATATAAACTATATACATATATATATATATATATATATATATATATATATATATATATATATATATATATATATATATATATATATATTAATATATATATATACATATATATATATATATATATATATATATATATATATATATATATATATATATATATATATATATATATATATATATTAATATATATATATACATATATATATATATATATATATATATATATATTATAAATTAATATATATATATATATATATATATATATATATATATATATATATATATAGATATATATATATATATATTAATATTAATATCTTGGCCACCCAAACGTGTTTTACTAAACCATAATTAAAAACAATTTATTATACTGTTATCTGCATATATAATGTATTATATCAACCTTGCAGTTCTACATGGAATGTAAACATGATATTCGCACAGAAACATTCAAATTAAATAGTTAAGAGTCAAATTATATTAAAAGTCTGTTTCATTAAAACACACTTGGGCGGTCAAGTATGATTCACTTACACAACACACTGACAATCTTACTGCTTGAGCCCCAGACATCAGAGTTGTGGCCAGGTCGAGTGATAAGACAATACAAACTAGTGTTGTGGTCACTGCGACTGAAAGACACTTTGAAGGTGGACTGAATTTTAAAGGTTTTTCCATCTGAGTTGTTCTGACTCGTTGTAGTTCCTGGTTGTGGTGTGTCATCATCACCCTTTCTCCAGTAGACGTCTGCCTGTGGTTTCACGCGACTTGCACCACAAGTAACCTCCACCTCAATGTTCTCTCCAATTGACTCAGCAAGGCCAGTTATGGTAACATTTTGTGGTCTCACTGAAACAACAATCTGACAGGCCTGATGCATTGTGTAACTATGTTTAACAAGTCATTTCGCAAGATGTCATATATTATTACTTATTCCAAATGGCAAGTGGACAAGGCAGCCATTTATTCACCAAGTCACCACGATATGTAATTTATGGGTGGTTTACTTAGCATTATGATAACTGTCATTTCTTGTTTTAAACATATTGAAACTATTTGCATTGGTGCCGTTGGCTCATCATTTATTCCGGTCATTTCTCATCTTCTGTTAGAATAAGAACTTTATGTCCTTATATACAATCTACATTGTTATTTTTAGCAAATGTATTCTTAGTTCTTCTATTTTCTTTAGGTCTTAACAAAATATTTCTGTATTGTTCTCCATGATTGCCACATCAAACCATCCTTCTCTTTGTTGTGCTCCGGTATTAGGCCAATGTCTCACCCCCAAATTCTACGTTGTTGCCCTGTCCCTTGTCTCTCATGTCCTGTCCCGTGCTGCCGGTAGCCTTCCCCATTCTGTTCGCTGTCTACCATTCCGGTTCGATGTCTCTCCCACCCTACTTGTTGTCTTCCACAGAGAGGTGCCGTAGTGTAGTGGTTAGCACATCCGCTTTACATGACACACCCGGACCGGCCATAGGTATGTTTGGTGTAAAAACCTGGCTCTCAACATTAGCGACTGTGTATCTCTCGTGACTCGGATGATCACGTTAATGTCGGTTCCGTCTCATTTAATTAGGAATGTGAAAAAACCATTGATGACGACATGCACCCTGGCAGTGACCACCTTCGATGCCAGAATATAAAGGTCGGCTTGGCGATAATGTTCTGAAAAAGGCTGGTTAGTTGAATGAAACCTGGAAACACCATACAATTGTAGTAACCACAACATACAGACTAGTAAGTTAATGGAACGTTGCCGAGTGTTGGAAACAACTAGAAAAAAACATGTTGTATCTTGTGTCGGCCAAAACACCCATTGGTAACGAGTGGTGTTCACTAGGTTCTCAGCTGTCTTCTCAATTTTACTGTGTACATGTACGTGGTCGCCAATTGCCTGCCACCCAGGGCACCACTGTTCATTTCCATAGCAGCAGGTATCGTACCATGTTGTTTTCCTGGCGAACTACTTTCCCTGAATCGCACGAAGGCATGCACCTTCATCAGACTTTTGATGAGCGTCATGTTCCAGGCAGACATTCTTTATTGGCTGGCTTCAATTAGTGGTGATGCTGACGTGAAACGCACAAATGTAATTTCGGTTTGCGCTTTTGATAAAGGCACAATGGCCCATGTCCGTAATTACCTCCGCTGCCTTTACAACAATGTATGCCATGTTCTCTATTGTTCTGCTAAGTAACATACCATGTTGGTGGTTGAAGAACTGGAACTATACATATATCCATACAATACAATAGTTTGTTGCTCTGTCTGTATGTTCCCTTTTGTCTCCTTCAGTTTCGCGCGTATGGACCTGACATTTTGTAGGCGTGGCCGGGGGCCCATGGAGATGGTTCGTGCAATATTTTCTATATTCAATTCCGCATATAAAAAACATATGTGATTGCTTGACGTACATATCAATATTATCCAGTTGAATTTCATTTATATAGATGTAAGGTAGTCTTGCCCTAACTCTTATTTGTGGGCGTGAAATAGTTGGGAAACATGAATGTTCAGTGAATGTAATGGGATGTTGTAAATTGGTCACTTAAGCACACAAATACTTTTGCATTAAAAGGTATTAATTCCTAAACTAAAATGTTATACCTAGTAATTGAATTACTGGTCATAGCAAATTGAAGACAAAGTTACTAAGCTATATCGTATTGCAGTCCAGGAATACTCACCACCAACTGTTAGTGTTTTGCTGGCAATAGGTATGCCACGTTGACATAAGTACACATCTTCATCTGTCAACCTAGTTTTGTTGATGTAAAGTTCATGAATATTTCCACTCCTCCATCCCACAGCTCTGTTAGCCAAGACAGTGTATGCCTTTGTTTCTGAAGGACTGGCCTTGAAATATGCATACACTACATTTGCATCATTGACACTATTCTTGAACCAGTATAGATCAGGGATATCTGCGTTACTTGGTTGCCAAGTACATCTCATCCAGACTCCTTCTCCTTCCCACACATCTTGCTGGACGGTGACTGTCACACTGCTGACAGAATCACACACTGAAAACACAAAACACTGTTTGCACCCTTTTCCTGCCACTCGTCGAGAAATCTGATAAATTGTATATACATTGTACAGTTGTACTTACAAAGTCGTGTTACTCCCTTATAGTGTAAGGGCTGCATAGTTCAAAATACCATAACAATTGTGCACTTGGTGATTAAAAAATGAAACTTAGATATGTTGATTAATATATAAGGATCATTTTAAGATATTAGGCCATCTGAAATTATAAAGGTGTAGGTCACCATCTTGAATTTCAAAATATTTGCCGTTTTTTCATAAATCTATCATTGTTGTTATTTATTAAACAATATTGACCATGATTCCATTGCGAACACGGATAGCAACAATTTTACATGGAACTGGCATCAATTTATTTCGACATCACATTTAGGAAGATGACAGCTCGTGACATTGGTATTATCGGTGGTAACGGCAGCTCAAAGACAGTTGCCTCACTACTACACTGATGTGCATCCAGTAATATTCGGAAGAACCACATGTCAGCTCTAAAGTGTGAAATCATTGAGCAGGAACAACTTTAAATAACATGCACAAAAAGAGCCCCGAAATACACAGTGGGCTGCAAACCAGTGTGCACGCAAGCCGGCATAAGGTTTCCCATATGTTTCACCCTAACTTTGAAATGCATCACATAGTGATCTGGTGAGGGACTGCTACATAGGCAGTGCTAGAGCAAAACGTGTCAATAGACACGTTGTGGTGTTTGCACCAACACTGAGAAAATGGAAGACATATATGTCGACAGCAACACGAGTAAGCTGTTTGATACAATCCATTCATTTGATGAAGATGGAAAACGATTTGTCGTCACAGCAGCAGGTTCTCTCTGCCCAGCCACTACCTGATATCAACTTATTCGCCCCATGCAGTCATGAAGAATATCCTTATGTTACTGCATGTGGCACATGCAGGAAAACATGGTCATCGCCAGACCCTCATACGTACTGCTGACACTGATACTGTGGTGTTGTCCGTAGTGATCGCGCATATCGTTTCAGCTAATGCTGAACTATGCATAGCATTCACAAAAAGGGATAAGCTTCCTTTATTTACCTGCCCATCAACTACCTGCCATCCTTGGATCAGGTAAATCACACACCCCTCCAATGTTTCATAAACTAACAAGGTGCGGCAATGTATAATCCTTTGTTGGACATAATACTTTTACAGCCGTGGCTACCTGTAACTCGCTGGTAGAGTTCACCGATGCACTGTACAGTCTGGCACGTGCACCAAGTGATATCCTAGACGAAATATAGACGAGATATGTGTGACACCGCTCTACGACAAAACAAGTCAATGCACTGATCTTAACAAGCACAGAAAGAAGCTGTTTGCAACACCTGGAGCAGCATGTGAAGGGGGTAGTCTACCGAGGTAATCATATTTGGGTTTAGGCACTGCTACCAATGACTGAGCACCCTTCGTTCACTAGCTGGGGCTAGATCAAGATAGATGAGGGTCTGCGCGAGCCGCATTGGACGATTCTCAGCGAAGCTTAACACATATTACGGGCTGTTTTTCTGTGGTTGCAAGAAAGAATGCGTTCGTGCGTGCGTGCGTTTCATTGCTCAAACAAGCACAACAAATGCATAATACAAGGGTGTATATCTTTTTTAAGTATTATGTTTCTTGACAGACAATAACTGTCTGGTCTTGAATTAGTCGATCACATAGAGTCGTAGAACATATATAAATATAATAAAACCGAGTTTGTTGGCACTGAAGCACTAATAGTAATTGCATTAAATGTTTTTATTCACAATCAGTTATCTTTAAATTATCAGCTGATTGTACATCCTTAACTCCGTACATGTTTATTGATCTTATATATAGGCCTATTCCTGCAACTTCGAGTACAAATCGGCTCTTTTTTTTTCAAACGGTTTGGCATGCGCACACATGTATAATATCGAGTAGCCAAATATCTGAATATGATCGGCTTATATTATTGTATACACTGGCTAAGTTTGGTGTTGTAATCACAAAATGCACAATTGCTTTGCTATGCTGCCCCACTATTACTGCAATATTTAAAGCAGTTAAGTACATGTCCATCAACTTTCATTAACAGTCACACATGAATATAAATACATAAATCATATATCATTTCTTTTCATATAATGCTACTGCGATAATCATTACATGTCATCAGTACATGAAGAGTTCAGGCGCAGAAACCGCTAAACGCCATCAGCAAAAAAATCGAGTTAATTGTAGCAAACATTAGCTTACAGTGACATCTTTCCGAAAATCAAAATAATGTTTCACAAAAACCCTCTAAGTCCAGTGTTAAATGCCACTGAAACCTTCCTTTCAGCGCAGAACCCGATAAACGCCAAGCCAGTTTTTACGCAAAAGCCGCTATCTGCAGTCCGCCAATCAGCGCGCCGTATGGAGGGTCAATCAGGTAATGCGCCATCTAATATGGCAGCGCCCATACGTTGCTCACAACAAGCATTCAACTTCGTGATTTGTTGCTAAATTTGGCCAAAAGTCATGGAAAACTTCGACGAAATCGATGAACCTGTGTTACTTTCACCACCAGGAAAGAAAGACGCCGTCAGACACAGAATTCTGCTTGTGCTTTGGCGAAACTAACGCGATACAGTGGTGACGAAAAAATCCCCCGTGTATCATGTACACACAACAAGGCCGGTGTATCCACTGCGTCTACGCTAACTGAGAACGACTTGGCCTACATCAAGGGGCAGCTTTATGCCAAAACAGACAAGGTTAAGCAGGATGCCATTCTTATTTCCCATATGGCTGTGTAACAATGCAAGCGTAAGCGCCCTAGGGTGGAGGATCAAGATAGGCAAAGAAACAAGGCTGTAACTGTGAAATACAGTGCGCTGAAAGAAAACAAAGAGAAAGTTCCTGTTTGTCAGGCATAATTTCTTAGCATCTTCTGTGAGTACAGCCATTTACTAACCTTAAAATTAATTTGGCTCTGTTGTGAATGAAGATCTGAGACAGTTTGAACGCCTCCGTTTGTTCTCTGATTCGTGCTACGGAAAAAAATAAAAACAGTCATGTTTTGTCGATGCTGTTTTTTCTTCGTAACCAGAGATATCCACAACTAACCATTGACTACCACTTTCCGATACGTGGATACAGCTTCTTTCCAGCCGATCGTGCTTTCGGAAGGATAGAACAGGACATCCGCAAAAGGCAGACGATACTGCTCCCAGCCGAGTACTTTGACATTCTGAAGAGACATGGTAACGTCCATGAGTATGGTAAAGACTGGGTGTGTTATGACTTTAAAACAGAGGCTGCAACTTTTACTAAAACACAACGGTCATTCAAAATTAGTGATGCAAGGGTGTTGCAGGTGGCAGGAGACAATCTTGGGTTTAAAGCTGCCTATGGTGGGGATTTCTGTCATCATCTGAAGAGGGGGAAAAGGTGGTCTCAATTCAAACCTGCTGCCTCTTCAGATGTGAACTGTGTGAAGCTGGCCAAGAAGCAGGATGTTGTCAAATTTCTTGATGAACTCGGAGTAAATAAAAATGTGCAGAAGTACTATCAAGGTGCGCTCTCTGACGCCAATGATACGTATGTTGGCAGTTGGCATACAGGATATTGGGGAAAGCGAGGATTGTGAGGGGGATAGAGCCTGAGGAGTTTAGAAGAGGTATGATTTATGTCGCCAGATGGCAACTGACAAACTGTTTGCTTTCCAGAATCATAGAAAGGGGTCGTCTTGAACACTACTCTGGATTTTGATTGTAAAACAAAAATTAATCGCTTTCACAACAACAGTTGCCAAAGGGGGTGAATCGCGCCATCCTCCCTGGGGACGCCCATGGACCCTTTATTTTTTCGCAGATAAATGTTTATGGATGATTAATAGATTTGTATTCTGTCTATTTGAACTCCCTAGTCGAATTTCTAGTGGTTTGACATTATTTTTGCCTTGCTTCAAATTGATATGGTTTTGCAAAAAAAAATCAGCTGATGGACTTAGCGGTTTTTGCTAAAAAAGAATGAAAAAAACAATTAATTTTTTTTTTAATAAACGATATATTTTTGCAAGTTCTGACATGTTGTTAGTTTATTTCATGACATTTTTATAATCACTAGACAATAATTGGTTAATTTTATATGATAGCCTAGTGAAAATATTGAGTTTAAACCAAAAGAGGTATTATGGATTTAGTGGGTTTTGCGTCTGAACTCTTCACGTCTACTTGACATAACTTTCCAACAACTGCCTTCTAAAATATGCTTTAAAATAGTTGAACGATCGAATATTGGTAATATTGGCATTCAATTAATTCCATAGACAAGCAGTGACATAGTCCTTTTATTCGTTGATGTCCATGCTCGGGAAAACTGATTTGCCTAGTGCCGTGTTTATTTGTATGTTTTACAAATAACCGTTGAATGTTAGACGGCACTTAATTTCTATAAGCTTTGAAAATATATAGTATTGTTCTAAATTGTATCAAGTTGGTAAACTTGAAAATGCAAGATTTGTAAAACAATGGAGTTTAATTAGAATATGCATTACCCCATATTTTCACGTGCTGCATATGTACATGATACCAACATTTATTGACAACTTAGATTTTCCTTGACAAATGTGGTCTTTCCAATTTAGCGACTAATCGACAAGAACTCCAAGAAATGTTGTAACACGTACTTTTTATATGTGTATTTTTATCCTGATATCATGCACTCGTGCTCGACCACAAAATAACATGTTGTTTGTTTTGGCTACATTTAAAGACAGTTTATTGATTGAGAACCATAATTGCAATGGAAAAAGTTCACTGCATACAATATGCTCAAGCTGTTTTATATAACTGGCTGAACAGAAGACATTTATGTCATCAGCAAACAAAATATTTTTTCCAGTTTAGACACATTGCACAAGTCACTGATATAGAGAATAAAGAGTTTAGGACCGAGCATTGAACGGTGTGATTACCCAGGTATTTATAGTTAATGTCTCTACCGTATTTATAGCTAATGTAATTGTGGCAGTTCGTAAATACATTTATTGTTATTATTATGTATGCAGCTGTACAAATAATTATTAAAACAAATATAACATTCGGTTTAAGGTAGCAGGGCTTTTAGATGTGTGGGTTTTTTCATGACCCGTATATTTAATATCCACTTTGACCTCAGTCATTCATAACATGGTTGTGCGTCTGGAGTCTATGCAAGTTTGTGCAATCACAGTTGCCGCTTTGTACCATTTTTTTTACCATTTTTCATGGCTTACACAATAGCCCATAAATCCACAAGGTCTCTCCACAATATATCACTATTCACCAGGTTGCATCACCAAAAGTTAACAGTTTGGGAACTAAGTTATTTATATTTATCATGACAAATACTGATATTCTAACCTCTCAAAATTTTATTTTTAAAACGTATCCCCAACAGTAAGGCATTTTTATTGGAGCATGAAGCTGAAAAGGTCGATTTGGGATTTTCTTCCAGAAAATAAAATTGTTCTTAAAACATGACATCGTATTTTTTACCAAACGCAAATGGGCCCTATTAGTTGCTTACGTTCTTCTATGAAAAACGTCACATCTGTGCCCTTTTGATTATTAAAAGTGTGCTCTTTGGTCCTAGCCCCACCACTATGAACGGCCTGCTGTAGGAAACATGGTACCATTTGAATATTATTATCACTGTATGGGTCTATTTGTGATTTTATTTCTAGAAAATCAGTCCTGAATATTTCTGCTTTTTTATACTTTGGAATTGTAGTTTTGTAGAAAACTGGTTACCCGGCGTTGAACGGGAGAAAAGGCAGCCACTGCAAGAGCTTGTGACTCCTTGCACTGCCTTGTGACTCCTTGCACTGCCTTGTGACTCCTTGCACCACCCAGTCAAGTTTTAGTAGGGCAATGCCAATGGCAATGATGAATACAAATTCATGCCCCAAAAATCATGTATCACTGCTGGTTTAACGAAGCGTTCGGATCGTACGAAGGAATGCATGTGAAGGAACTTATGTGTATGTGACATAGATCATGTAACTCGGATCAATCGTACAAAATACGCTTCACAAAACAGTATATGTAACTACGAACTACTATTGTCAAAAGTCCACATAAGTTCCTTAATAAGATCTCCACCCCTGTCTTAGTGGATGTTTTTTAAATCATTTAATGTTGAGAAACTGTCAATTGATGATGCAGAGGTGGGAGAAGCTCCAGAAGATACTGCAAATGGCCTGTCTGTGGTTAACACTGCACCTTGTACATCACATATCTAAATCGGAAGTTTCTGACATTGCGCATTTCAACAATAACTTAGGAGATTTTATAGTAGCATGGTCCTTTTTGGCTTTTGGCATCAGCTAACGTTACTACTTATTATTTGTTGAAAGTGTCCAATATAAGTGTGCTGAAGGATAGCAGAGTTTATGAATACGGCAGTGAATGTGTTGTAAGCACAACATCTGGTTATGGCACGTAGCTAGATAAAGAACACAGAAAGGGGCATTTATTCAAATTAGACTCCTGAAGAAGTTGTATGCTACATACATTAAATGTATTTTGCACAAATACATATGTGGTAAATTGCAAGAGAGGAAACATCATATTCCATTGAAAGTTTAATAAACCGCCGGTTGATCTGATTGGGGGAGGACAATAATTATTGAAAAAACTCTGGGCATTACTCAGGTAATGAGGACGCATTTGTATACATTTATGTTGAAGAATTACAATAATATTTATTTAGCTGTTCATTTCACATATTACATGCGTTAGCGTGCAGCGAATAAATATATGTATTACTCAACCATGAAAATGGTCCCCTTTGTGATCTTTGAAAGTGCCCTTAGTGAAGGATCGTGGTTGAACATTGGCGCCACACGGTGGACAGGGAATGAAGTTATTCTGCTCCAAAACCCACCGATGCGTGACGAACCGTTTTGAATAGATGAAACAACACGAAATTCCGATTTAAAAACAGTTATGTGTATAGACACAGAACTGTTACCAATATGTTGAAGGCATAAAATATGTTACGGTCAATATTTGTTAGTACACACATATTGGCCCGTACCAGCATTCACCGCCGTCCTGTAATAATGGCAAGGCTATATAAGCCGGCTGCACGTATGGGTCACTACTAGTTGTCCCTGTCCTTTGGTTACTTACCTGATACTTGTGCGCCGAAGAATATGGAAATATAACATATCAAAGAACACTTCCAAGCAGTATATGATCTAAAGGTCATACTGCATTCAGCGATGCCACTCTGTTCCTGGGACTTGGCGAATTGTTTTCCAAGAGCGGAATGATTCCTAACTAGGAAGTCAGTGACAGTGGGTCATTCCTCGAGGTGGTTTGTGTCCTGTCCACCGTGTGGCACCACTGCAGAACCAGCGAATGGGTCAAATAAACCCCAAATATTTGTGAGCCCAACCTCTCACCTAGTAATGAGGGCGCATTTGTATACATTTATGTTGAAGAATTACAATAATATTTATTTAGCTGTTAATTTCACATATTACATGCGTTAGCGTGCAGCGAATAAATATATGTATTACTCAACCATGAAAATGGTCCCATTTGTGATCTTTGAAAGTGCCCTTAGTGGAGGATCGTGATTGAACAATGGCGCCACACGGTGGACAGGGAATGAAGTTATTCTGCTCCAAAACCCACCGATGCGTGACGAACCGTTTTGAATAGATGAAACAATACGAAATTCCGATTTAAAAACAGTTATGTGTATAGACACAGAACTGTTACCAATATGTTGAAGGCATAAAATATGTTACGGTCAATATTTGTTAGTACACACATATTGGCCCGTACCAGCATTCACCGCCGTCCTGTAATAATGGCAAGGCTATATAAGCCGGCTGCACGTATGGGTCACTACTAGTTGTCCCTGTCCTTTGGTTACTTACCTGATACTTGTGCGCCGAAGAATATGGAAATATAACATATCAAAGAACACTTCCAAGCAGTATATGATCTATAGGTCATACTGCATTCAGCGATGCCACTCTGTTCCTGGGACTTGGCGAATTGTTTTCCAAGAGCGGAATTATTCCTAACTAGGAAGTCAATGACAGTGGGTCATTCCTCGAGGTGGTTTGTGTCCTGTCCACCGTGTGGCACCACTGCAGAACCAGCGAATGGGTCAAATCAACCCCAAATATTTGTGAACCCAACCTCTCACCTAGCACTTCCTGCCACATCCCCCCAATAGAGTTGTGGCTCTCTTCTCTGGGAAAATGTATTGAAGAAGGTTTAATTAATATGTTTTCCGATGGTGGTTCTATTTACTTACGGAATGTATTTTATGCGAATGATGCAAGAGATCTGATCTGTATCTCAGCCATTCTACGTTAACCTGACACATTCACTTTTTACAACAGATACACGTTTTTTATTAAATAAAAGCGTTTTAAACATATTTGTTTTGTTAGACATAGACAGCCCAACATTTCTCGAAAAGTTGGCCATCTACGAGTCGTGCGCTGTCGAAAATGGCCACACGAACGACACGATACGAGATTTGGAGATTTGGTGTTGTCGACTTGGAACAGGCCAACAAGGAGCTACGGGATGACAGCTACACACAAGAGCAATACAGCCGTCGGAACTGCCTCCTGTTGCTCGCCGAGGTGCAGACAGACTCCGACAAGACAGTCATGATGGTGTGCAACGGAAAACTCGGCCTGCAGCTAACGAGTGACTGCATCGACCGTAGCCACCGCCTCGGCCACAGACACAACAACGGGAGCTCGAACACAAAGGCACGGCCGATTATCGTGAAACTGAGATTGTACAATGCGAGGCGATCGATCTTCGGTGCAAAGCGCAAACTAAAGGGTACACGACTGGTGATTGCCGAGAACTTGACAAAACAGCGAATGGAACTATTACAGAAGGCTCGCACAGTCGATGGGGTCAAATCGAAATGGACGATTGACGGACGAATTGTATCCCTACTGACCAGTGGCAGACAAAAAAACTATCATGCACGAGAGATATCTTGATAATCTACGTGAGTGAACTGTGTCGACAGTGAATGGAAAATCCCATGTGGAACCGTACATAGACAACAGTACATGTGTGAGAAATTAGACTTAGACATGGCTACCAAAAAGATCTATGTTTTAACATAGACGGTATAATAGAATACACTGATGGGGGATGTAAAAAAACTATCTAGCTAATGTACAAGACTGTTTAAGAGAGTGTAATTATCACACCGACTCTGAACTCTACAACAGTATGTTATCTGCATTGATAGTAAATTGTAGAAGTTTATTAAGACATTTTGACACACTTGAATATAGCCTAAAATCACTAAATGTAAACTTCGATTGTATAGGTATAACCGAAACTTGGAAAAAGCCAGGGGAAAGTGTTGATAGTTACAATTTGACAGATTACACATTTCTGTAAAAAACAAGAATGGGAAAAAGAGGAGGGAGTGTTGGTGTGTATATTGCTAACAGGTGAAAGTTTAAGGAAAGAAATGACCTAAATACAAACTCTGAGAATTGTATATATGAATCATTATTTGTAGAATTCGAAATTGAAAAAAAAATTGTTGTTGGTTTTATCTATAAACCACATGACACAGGTATAAATACATCTAACATACAATTTAATGATTTACTAGGAAGAATTTCAAATGAAAGAAAGGAATGCATAGTAATGGCAGATTTTAACATCGACTTTCTTAAGACTGACACAAACCACCAAACAACATACTTTATCCACACTATGTTTGCCTATGCATTCTATCCAACAATTAGCAAACCAGCAAGGGTCACACAACATACAGCTACACTCATAGACAATATTATAACCAACATTCATGAATATTCAATAAAATCTTGTATCCTATATAATGACATAACATATCACTTCCCGAAATTTACATTTTCTGAATTAGGGGTAAAAAGACAAAAATAAGTACAATTTTTTTACAAACGCATGGCTAGCTCAGCAAACATAAACACATTAAAAACACAATTACACATTTCAAACTGGGAGGAGGTGTACAAGGATCCAAATCCTTGCAATTCATATGATACCTTTCTGGAAATACAAAACACACAAATGAATGAATGCTTACCATGGAAAAAATGTAAGATAAAAACCTACAAAAGCTAATGAAAGGCATATTAATATCCTGTATGCAAAAAAATCACCTGTTCAAAATGTTAAGTGCAACCTTACTACCGAAAGTGAGGTTATCTAAAAAAAATAAAAAAAACAAACTGACTCATGTAATCAGACAGTCAAAGAAAACATATTTTAAAGATAAATTTGATTTATATTAAAACAAATACAGGAAAATATGGAGCACCATAAATGAAGTGTTAAAGTCCAAAGACAATAAATTTGTAATAAATTATAAATTTGTTTCATTAAACGGTACCCACTGTAAAGACAAAAGGGAAATAGTGGACTATTTCAGTAATTATTTTACCAACATATGTCATCGCCTTAATGTGAACTTAACACAAACAGGAAATGACCCAACACAATTTATTTTTTAAATGCATCAAGTTTTTCTGTACACCTACATATCGCGAGGAAATAATTAACATATTATAAAAACAATTCAAAGAAATCAAGTGGTTTCGACAATGTTGATCCATACATAATAAAACAAGTTTTACCACAAATTGCAAATCGACTTATCCATATTTTCAATAATTCGCTTCTGACTGGCATTGTGCTCAGCAAACTAAAAATAGCAAAGTTTATCCCCTTGTATAAAAGTGAAAACCCTGAACTATCATCAAATTATAGACCAATTTCTATCCTCACATTCCTCTCAGAAATACTGGAACGCCTAATGCACAATAGGCTTTAAACATTTTTAACAGAACACAACATAATATCAAAAGCCAATATGGATTTAGGAAACACTATTCTACCTATATGGCACTAATTGATTTGGTTGATAAAATATCAAGTGACATTGACCATAAAAATAGAATATATGTGTTTTTCTTGATCTTTCCAAGGCTTTCGATACAATAGATCATAACATTTTAATAAATAAACTTCAAATCTACGGTATAAGAGGTACTGCCTGCAACTGGTTTAAAAGCTATCTTAATAACAGAAGACAGAATGTATCGTATAACAAAGCAGACTCAAAATATATGACAATTACATGTAGAGTTCCACAAGGATCTATATTAGGCCCATTACTCTTTATTTTATATATAAATTATATTGAAAATATATCAGATATCCTAAATCCTATACGGTTTGCAAATTACACAAGTCTCTTTCGTGCTCATACATGCTTCAACACTCTCACCGAAGAGGTAAATATAGAAATACAAAAAATATCAACAAGGTTCCATACCAATAAACTCTCCGTAAACACCAACAAGTCCAAAAAGGGAAAACATACAATATCAATGTTGCCTTAATATAAGTAGATGGAAACAAAATAAAGCATGTCAAATTCACCAAATTCCTAGGAATATTCATACATGAGCACTTAAGCTGGACAACACATATTTACAACCTATCAGCAAAAATAGAACGGAATGTGGGAATGCTTAACAAATTAAAATATTCCCTCCTATGTAAATAATGAGAACTATTTATTGTTCATTGATCTTATCACATTTACAATATTGCACTCTATTATGGGAAATTCGTATTGTACAAACTTACACAAACTAAGAATACTACAGAAGAAAGCTATTAGGATAAGCAGAATTTCTCATTACATCGCATACACTGATCCTCTATTCTCAAAGTTAAAACTACAGTCGAGCCTCGTTATAACGCGGTGGTCGGGGTCCATGACTTCGGACCGCGCTGTACGCGAGGCGCGTTAGGTGTTCCCATATCTGCCACCAGGGAGCCACTAAACAACAGCTATCGCCGCCCGCTGCACCAAGTCCATGAACGCTGTCGAAACCCTGTGTGCTTGCAGCACTGTCTTATACGCCAACATGCAGTTTATGGAACTTATTAAACTTATACTAGCATCAACGTGTAATATTTTTTTCAAAGTCACACCCTGTTGATTCTTTAACTGAATAAAACACATGTACGTATACCGTTATGGAATAGATCTATTACGATGATGATGTACTGGACCAATATGCCTACGAATCGAAAATAGTAACCTTTATCTGAGCAGCCGAAAAGGTATATGCTTTGACAAACGTAGTATGTAATCTGATAAGGCAGAGAAAACGACAATAGGTAGAATTAATAATTTTTTCACTTCGTCTTTCAACCGATCTCGACCGAAGCATAAATTTATTACGCACATTTATTACGCACATCGATTCATCGTTTCATATGCGGATGACGAATTCATATTTTTGTGCACCGGTAGAGCCTTGGGTTAGGAATTTGTTATGTTCGTTTCGCATCGCAAAAACGATTAAATTTACGATGTAATGGAAGCATGTCATTTCACCCAAGTGTTATGTTGGTATTGCATGCTAAATGCATTTAAAACTGTTGATTTGATTCTTACGCAAGGCGTATTTGTGAATCTCGATTGCAATTTACAAACCGTCGAAGCGAAGCCAGCGACAGCAATTGATGTCGGTGACAGCGCAAAACAAACAACACGTTGATACTGGTTCATTGACATTGTTCGTGTAATGTACTTGAGAATTGTCAAAGCAATGCTAAGTAGGTTTAAGTAGGCCCATTTGGCATTTTCTCCTGTGTAATGTCCTAATGTCATATTAGTAATTATCTTATTTTGATACATACCGGTGTAACCCGGGAAGCGAGACGGAGAGTGGATGCGGGAGAACACAATGTAATGCCAATGAATACAGGTTCGTTATCTGTACTCTTTATTGACGATCACCAATATCTATTCACCACAAGGCATCACAATGGCGACGAGGATGGGATCATCCAGAACAATCAAATCCATAGACATTCAATGTTGCATTGCAAGAAAACAAATGTGGTTGTTACTGTGCGAAATGGTGCAGTGAGCGATAATAAAGAACTGTTGCGTACTTACGATGGCTTTACCTACCTTTCCGGAGTTTGATCTTCAACCAAGGGAGACCGTCCCTACTCGATTCGACAAGTACCAGAAGCGACTTAATAACCTGTTCGCTGCGATGGAAGTAGAGGAGGCAACCCGGAAAAAGGCCATGCTGCTTCACTACGTCGGTGAAGAAGTCTGACATATTCGATACGCTAACCATACAGACGTCTGAATCGGACAATAATGTATATCAAACGGCAGTCAAAGCTCTCGCTGACTATTTTGAACCACAGAAATGCGTAGATTATCACGTCTACAACTTTCGAAAAGAATTTTACACCAGGCTGCAGCTAATTGCTCGGAAGTGTGAATTCAGTTACTCAGATCTTGAGATAAAACGTCAACTCATTCAAGGAACCATATCAGCAAGGCTCAGACGAAAAGCTATCGAACAAAGCTTGACACTAGATCAGATTCTCAAGAATGCACGAGCAATGGAGGCTGCAGAAGAACAGACAATCCAAATCGAAAAAGAGCAATCAAATGCTGTTCAATACCGCGTTCACACCAAATCACATTACCCAAAACCGGTATCTGAAGCTAAACGTAGCTCCCAATGTGGTTTGTGTGGTGGATCGTACCCGCACAAAGGACAGTGTCCAGCGAAAGGAAGACGTTGTTTGACCTGTGACAAGCTCAACCACTTTGCAAAAATGTGCAGAAGCAGAGCAGTCTCCAATGAAACACCGGCTCAAAAGAAAAGCTATCGACGTCCGAATCAAAGAGCCAGAGCAGTCACTAGATTCACATCGACGAATCCATAAAACCAGTTGCCCAACCACACCGACGCATACCGTTTCATGTCAGGAAACAAGTTGAGGAGAAGCTGGACCAACTCCAGAAAGATGACATCATCGAGCGGGCAGAAGGTCCGACCCCATGGGTCTCACCAGTCGTGGTCGTTCCTAAACCGCATAATGCCAACGAAATCCGCATATGTGTTGACATGAGATCTCTGAATAAAGCGATAATTCGCGAGCGTCACATCATACCGACGACTGATGACATCATCGCTGACCTGAATGAATGTAAGGTCTTCAGCAAGATTGTCCTTAACCAGGGTTATCATCAGCTTCCGCTCCATCCCGATTCGAGACATCTGACCACATTCTCAACTCATGTCTTTCTATATCGTTACAAACGGCTGAACTTTGGTTTGTCATGCGCAGCCGAGATATTCCAGAGAAAGGTTGGTGATGCAATCAGAGGAATTCCAGGCGTTCGTAACATCAGTGATGATATCTACATCGGCGGCATAGATGAGGCGCAACATGATGACAGACTGATCAAAGTCTTACAGCGGTTGAAAGAAAACCAGCTGACGGTGAACGTTCCGAAATGCTTGATCCGTGTCCCGAGTATGCTATTCTTTGGGCATGTCTTCAGTGGAGAAGGAGTGTCATCAGATCCCAAGAAAGTCGAGGCACTGAGAAGTGTAAACGCTCCAAACAATGTGAGTGAAGTTCGAAGCTTACTCAGCTCTGCTGCATTTTGCTCACGATTCATCAAGGACTTTGCCACAATCACGCGTCCATTGAGAAAGCTCACGTGCGATGGAGTACCCTGGGAATGGGGTAAAGTTGAACAACAATCGTTTGAAAGACTCAAAGCAGCGCTGTCTACCAAAACGACGCTGGCGTACTTTGACTCTGATAAACCGACAACGATCTTCGTAGACGCTAGCCCTATCGGTCTAGGGGCAGTTCTGACCCAAGAGAATGCTATATCGAAGGAAGTCACACCACTATACTTTGCAAGTCGACCACTGACTCCTACAGAATCGAGATATCCACAAATCGACAGAGTATGATGTATTCATGTTCATGTTCTTGTGTTGTCTAACATATACATTTCCCCTGTAGATACACCGTGAACAACATCTGTTCCAAGTTTGTAATGGGTTTTGGCAACCACAACAGTCACTTCCGTTATGCAGCTTTAAATGTAAATAAAATTAAATATAATTATGCTTTCAGACACTGTTTTAATGTTATATGAAAGCTGTTTCTGGGTGTTGTGCTACATATAATAATAACCATTAAATGAGTTAATTGGGTATGAATGCCATAATACATTATCTCTACATGATAGCACACTATTCTCATCAGAAGTGCAAAGTCACCATTTTTAATATTAAGCAAACCATGATATATGTAAGGAAATCAGGGGTTATCACCTTGTACCTGTCAGTGCTGTTACAATGAGTGCATAATAAGGATGACAATATAGCTAGCATGACTATCTGGGGCGCAGCTAGGTTTAAATTCATGTGGAAACACAAATCTATTTTTAAAGCAAGGGGCAGTGTTAGTTGAGCCACTGGGTTAGTTGAGCCACCCACGTTTCCCAGGACTTTAGACCAGCGACAACTGAACATGTTAGTAGCATGGTTGACGCACAATAAGTGCCATTTGTCACAACGATCAGCGTATCATATCTACATAAAGGATTCGTTTACTACCCTCTCTTTCATTTGGTCGGAACGTTAACACTAAATAACTAGTGGATGATGCGTTCAGCATCCAACGTCTTGTCCTTGTGGACATGCGTAAAGGACAATCCTGACAAGCGCTCAGTTGTCACCGTGGCGTCGCATGGCACTAAATGGCCGCTTTGCTGTGGCAGTCGTGACAGGCGTCACCAGCACCATCAGGACTGTTGTACACATGTTATGTGTGTTGGGTCTCTTAGCGACATTCACCATTTCCCATCTTGCTTTCTTTTTTGAAGCTGATGCAGACCACCAGGTATGTTGTCTTGGAACACCTCATGCAGCTGGACAGTCTAATGTCAGATTCATCCGCTGTCGTGGTGGAAGGTACTGGGCCACGTGGAGGATCTGAGCTATTAATAGACGTGTGTGTCCATTTCCTGCAGCAAGTGATCCACGAAATGCAGATATTTTGCTCTCATCCAATACTGACTGGACGTGTCAGTTATGTCAGTGGACACGTTCTCACAGACGGTGTCTATGTCTACCATCATTGCGCGGCTTGCCTTAATCTCAAATCTTCCCGCTAGCTCTACAACACTGTCAAAGAATGCATTCCATACTTTTGGGTCGGTCTTTTCCTGCTGTAGCTGGACGATTGCAGTGACTGCCTGTTTGGTAGAGGTAATAGTGTTTGGACTGTAGGAATGTGGTCCGAGGAAGCCGACTTTAGAAGACACCAATGGTCACTAGTGTTATGATGAAGTCAACATCTTTGATGGACAATAAGCTGCGTCTGACTTCGCCGTCCTCATTTTCTTCCAAATATCGCATGGCAGTGAATACAACAGTGACTGTAAAGTTGAATATATAGAGACTGTTCGCACATCTGGACCATTTTGTCTCCCAGAGCGATTGCAGATTAGTTTCGTTATTCATACCGGCTTGTGCATCCACGTCTAACTCGAACTCAGCCTGGAAGACATGTATCCTCTGGCCTGAATAGTTGAAAGAGAAGGTGGTCTGCTGCACTGTGTCCATTCTAAGTAATGGAACTGTGCTGGCACAACAGCCAAATTAACATGGTGCCCTATGCAGTAAGTGTAGATAGAGCCAGGTAGGCCCTATCAGCTGTGAGATCCGTGCGTGCACTCCACGATGGATGCCAGCCGGGTTCCGGATCCATTAAATTTCCTGGGGCGGGTTGGATTTTGAAATATTTGTTTGCCATATTGATTTGGAAGCACGTGCGTACGGCTATGTACGCGCCTGGTTATATTTTTATAGACAAATATTTACTCTCAAACATAGCCGTCATGAGTAATAAATAGTTATGCAAATGGTATAATGCATTTTAGCAATGCCTTTGTCAGGCATATATGTTATACTTGACTTATCTGATTGTTTCAGTGATTGCGATGTATTTTGATAATATGTTTTATCATTGTATTATATGTTAGTATGGAAATGGGAAAAATAAACATGTTTTGATTCTAAATGTGCCAACCACTTAGGTCTCTTAATGAGGTTTGTGTCTCCGATCAAGAGGTTAATATCGGTTCCGCATCGTTACTTGATATGGTGTTCGGAACAGAAATAATAAAAAGCGAAGACCGTATTTGGCTGGAAATCATCATATATTTATTTTGTAGACAGCATGACTATGCCATCTATGTAACGTTTAGTCCCATGTAACGATAACTAAAGAATGTGTGGTTAATCAAAGATCGTTTTTTAGTGCACATGCTTAGACACATTAATTCCAAGCCATTGCACGACGGGAAGACGACGGCAGTGTTGGCCAAAGATACTAGGTAACTAATAAAAATATAAAATTGTTGGTGTTGGCTTTGTAATAGCTGGCTGGCTATTAGTCCCATGTTGCATTCACCAGGGGGCTACACAATCTAGTTCGTCACATTAAATATGATATCGTCACAATCTATACCAGTACTGATTATGTCACGTAAACTGTGTAATACCGTAGGCAGTCAGGAGAAGTTAACTCCATTACACAATGCACTAATATGGATATAATGCAGAACACCACATTTACCCTCTTCTAAAGAAATTAACTAATGTTAATAAAAGTATTGATGAAATAAGAGCCAAGGTATTGTTTTATATATTTAAACCATAATAAAAAAATATGTCGTGTATTACTGTATAATCTTAAACCATCACTGTTTAACTAAGAAATACGAAAATCCTGTTAACTATTAAGCTTTGGACAATTGCAACTTCAGTGACACATTAAGCAGTCGTTAGTCCATGCTGGTGGTTGTCTTCCCCGCATACCGCGTATCTGTTGTGGATTTACCGGTTCAGTGGGACTATTTGGTACGCGTGTTGTATCATCCTGAACATAATCTCACACATATTTCCAGCACTATCATCTCCCTCTCTGTTTGAAGGAGTGATTTGACCATAGAACGAGGCTAAGTATTTCTCATTCCATTTTTTTTACCGTTGGCCATGACGTAAGTATGCGGACCACATTGGATGGGGATTCCAACAGCCCCGGTGAATGTACTCTCACCTTTACGTGCATGCCACGGTTTCTTAACATTATGGTGTCGATTTGATTAGGATTACCAGCTGCAATGAAGCAGGGCACTGTCATATTTGCGTGCACATTAAGCCTTATATTGTTAGACTGAACATGTTTCAACATCTACGTAGATTTTACTTCACAAAATTACGTAATGATTTTTAAATTCACATTCAATCAAACCTATATTAATTCGAAGACACCAAAACATGATTGTTTCACATTTATTAGTTTCCCTTTACAAATCAAAATTAATTATATTATTGGGTGACATTAACCAATTTATTGTCGAGCCATCGTGTTCACGTTCCAGTGGTGACTCCTTGTTTCAATGTTAGAACAAGTGAACGTACATAATGTTGGCACTTATTTTTCCAAGTAAGTGTTGCTGAGGCAACTGAAAGTAGGTGTGCTATGCAGAATACATACGTTGACATAGGTGTGCTTTGGTTGACTAATGGTGTCGACGTTTTCGTATGCTCTTCCTGGCACGGGTTGTTGTGTTGCTTCAGGTTCATCAAACCTGGCGTAGGTTCCTTCCAGACAATTATAACAACAGACCGGTTGTTTACGTACGTGTAAATAAACACTGTGCTTTTATATGTTTTATGGATGCACGACCAAACATGTGTTTTTACTTTTATTGACGTTGATACCTATGGACACAGTCTACGCACATCGCCAGACTGGCGGCCTGGTGGATTAACAATTAACATACTGTCATACATATGCGGGAGGAATCGTTCCTTCTCCAAGTGCTTTCCGTTGGTCCCTCCTTCCCAATGTAGAGAGCTTCACTTATGCGACGGCCGCTTACAAGTTTACCTTGAATAACAAACAACATGTTTACTGGTTGATAAACTTTATATTGATGTTAACAAGTTCACATGTTTGGAATGTTTAGCTAAATTAAAAAAAAACTGAGAATATGTAAATCATTATTGACCTACCTCGGAGGTTTGAAGTATCTTCTGTTGCACGATCTCTGAGAGTTTGATATTGCTTAGTGTCGTCAATGACGTTTGCAGATGACGACCTGGACGCGTCGGACATCTCCAAAGGAGGTTGTTGTTTTGTAGCAACTCTGCCAAATGACATATAACGGTGGAATTGAAAAGTTTTCAATACTATGGACATGTCGAGTTTTGTAGCATTAGTTCTCTTATATGACAAGTATACAATACATTATGTAGATGGTGAAACATGAGTTGTCCAATATCCACCTGTAAATCATTATTCTGTCACATTTAAAACCCTAAGTATGAATGAAAACTATCTCATAAATTAATCGTATCACAGTAAAATTAGCACACACACACACAGCATATATGTATATAGCATGCATTAAAGGCGTGTTTCACTAACCACAACTGGTAGTTGTTCCTGTACTTAACACATAGTGCATTGTCAAGGTTAAATTGTGTCTTTGACGAACCAATTTAAAGCAGATGCTGAACTGACGTTTAAAATGTAGCTTACCTGGCATGAGCAGCACCCTCTGAAACAACAGCAACATTTATGCAATGCTTGCGTACGCCAGATAGACACATTCGCCTCTATTTTGGCCCCGGTCTTCCTAACTATTGAGTCTCCCACAAACACCCTAGCTCTCTTTCTCTCCCCCTCTATCACTGCCTCGGAATAGCTGTTCCGATGGATCCCCTGCATCACATTTTGTGCTGCAGCCTTGTCACTTGGTGGCAGACTGTTATCAGGCTCTCTCTCACTCATCAACCTGTCACCTTTCCCTCCCGTCTCCTGGGTAACTTGCGCTCCCGCCGCCTTCCCTCCAGACACCTTCCCTCCCGTCTCACTCACTCTCATCGCCTTAACGATCGTCTCCCCCCCCCCCGACTCCTTCGCTACTGTCTCCCCCACTCCCCTTTCCTTCGATCCATTTGTCTTCCCTCCCATTTCTTTCCTTCTCGTCTCCTTTCGTCCTGCCTCCCTACGTCCCGTCTGCTTACGTCCTATTTCTCTACGACCTGTCTCCTGTCAAGCGTCAGCCTGCGGCCGGGTTTGGACAACTTCACGACTAAAATAAACTAGGCTGTAAATTTCTTTTCGAAAAGACGTATAAATGTATGGATGGGTAAACCGTCTGTGATGAAAGATGCCGGGTAACAAAATACTTAATGTATGTTTTAAACATGATATATTTCAGGCAATTGTCATCACAAACAATGATTCGAGCTATATATGTCAGACCTTAGTTTCCCGGATATAGTCAAGTAAAACCATAGTAATTCATTCGCTTCGTTAATGCCTCAACTGAGACAAAGTGAACAAATTACCCACAAGGTATCTCAATGCAACTTATTTACCATGTAAGTTAAACTTATCTTATACGTAGCCGTAATGGAGTTTTAACTATAGGTTGACGCAGTTAACTTGCCCATTAAGCGCTAGTGTTTCGGGGTGTGGCAGGAAGGGGGACGTGGGTCCTCAAAAATGTGGTAGGTTGGCCTCAACATTGGCAGGAGTTCGGATTGGTGGGAGATGGTACTCTCAAAACTGGTGTGAGGTTGCCCCTCCCCCAAACAGGTGGAACTTAGGTTAAGACCACTCCCATTACCTTTCTTAAAAGTATAAACGGTAGTAAAAAATGAGTGGTGTTCTCCCTGTCCTGCTAAGTAATAACTATAACTTAGATATATAGCTTACATCGCATGTAAAACTTTAACATGTCTTCTTATAAATAACGTCTGCAAACTGATACGTATTCACGTGTTCACTAATGGATACCATTGTTTCTGTGTTTACTTATCAGTATCTCGGCGCGAAGCTTATGGAGCCCAGATGGCCGGCAAATCCAGCTGACGTGAATGCCTATTAGTTACGGAGCTAGCAATACGTAGAGCGAACAAACAGCTGAAACTGTCTAATGCGTTACGCAATGCTACCCACCATTGTCTGGTGACCATTGTCTGGAGTGACTGAAGTAGGAGCGGCCAGATGAATGCACGTGTGTTTCAGACCCACGGTGACACTGTAATTGAACGAGCGCCACATTACTAACTTGTTGAACAGAAATAGCCGCACCTCGTGTTAGCATTAGTTAGTGCTAGACATGCTTAACAAATTAACCAAGGTTACAAATAACTTTCAATTTAATTTCACAAATCACCAATCATTTATGATAAAACATTACAATATAACATAGCAAACAATTAGTTTCATGCAGATTAAATACTAAGTATTTATTGAAGTATTTAAGTTTCATGGTATGACACTGCTTAGGCATACACGAACGACATTGAATTCAACGGACGAGCTTCTTGCGTTGACACTGCCACGCCCGTAGCTGAAGGGCCTAGTGGCAAATTCAAACACGTAATCTAACATACAGATTTACCAAGTCTACTTCATTAAAAGGCAGATATATATATATATATAAATGTGACAAAAGTAACTCACCTGGGTGTAGAAATGCAAAGCTGATCCGCGAGAAGGCCAACATGCATAACGTAGAGTATCACCGTCTGCACACGTCTCCGGTCCAGGACAAACTGCGCTGGTCATTCACTAAGCTAGTGAATCTGGGAGTGTCTCTGCTATCCTAGTGGCCTCTAGTGAGTGACTCAAGGTACTAACCACGCTATATCATAGTACACAAATTAGGGTTACTTTCCCCCACTTAAAAGTTTAGACACCCGCTGCTAAAATGCATAGGACAGTGGATTACTTAGGGGTATTGGACCATATGACCCCTCTGACTGAAATCAGATGTTTTTTAGTGTAACCTGTTGCGCCGCCTCATAGAAGTAAGTTAAACTGATGAGTTGCTATGATTGACTTCGCGAGATCCTAGATGGGCTATCTGTGTAGGGCCAGCTTACTCACTTCACAAGTGTGTTCGCTGTTCATACAAATATTTACACTAACTGTCCCTGCGTTTTTCTCTCCGCCCCCCCCCCCCTCCCCGACGCTTACCTGCTGGATGTATGTACTCAAGGCGACAAAACTTTCTTGTACACAGCTCCGTGCCTCTGGAACAATCTAACTCCTGCCATGCTTGCTACAGACTGCCATAACAGCTTAGAGATGCAGCTTCAGACTCTTCTTTTAAAACTGGATATGTTCTCTTTAAATGTGTGTGCATGTTATGCTAGATATGTATTGATGCCATTTTTGCTATTTACTTTAAACTTATTTAACTTTATTACTATTCACTTTTGATTTATTTTAATTAGTGATGAAAAGTTATAAATATATATATATATATATACATATATATATTATGTGTGTGCGTGCGTGCGTGCGTGCGTGCGTGCGTGCGTGCGTGCGTGCGTGCGTAGGATTTTTTTAATAGTGCTGCTAGGTACAGGCGTCGTACTCTTGGAAGAAAACACAAACCAAGACATTTTCAGTTCAATACAATATTTTAAATGACAGGACTACTCTTAATGCGTGTAAATCAGTAGGACCAGATGGTGTTCATCCTAGGTTGTTGAAAGAGTTATCTAATCATTTATGTAAACCACTAGCTAGGCTATTTAATAATTCACTTGTTGTGGGTGAACTTCCAAAGGAATGGAAACAGGGAAGGATCTCAGCCATATTTAAGAAGAGTAATCGAAAAAAGGCAGGAAATTATAGACTAGTCAGTCTAACAAGTATGATATGCAAATGTATGGAACACTGTGTCAAAGACCATATTGTCAATCATATGACGAGAAATAAATAATTATTCAGTACGCAACAGTTTGGTTTTATCAAAGGTCGTTCTACAGTACTCCAACTGTTAAATGTTATGGACTCATGGTCAAAAGCTTTAGATAGAGGGAATCCATATAGACGTAGTGTATCTATACTTCATGAAAGCATTCGACCCCGTCCCTCATAAAAGATTGATAGACAAACTTAAATCGTATGGCATAGAGTATTACACACTAAGATGGGTCCAGGCGTTCATGTCTGACAGTGTACAACAGGTCAGTGTAAATGGTATAAACTCTGAATGGGCAAATGTAACAAGTGGAATTCCACAGGGCAGTGTCTTAGGACCGATCCTATTTGTTTTATACATAAACGATCTTCCGGAGAATATAGTTTTAAATGTATATCTGTTTGCGGATGATACAAAAGTTTTTAAACCGATTAATAGTCCAAATGACCAGCATACACTACATAATGATTTAGATTATTTAACATCTTGGTCAAATAAATGGTTATTAAGGTTTCACCCAGATAAATGTAATTTGATGCACGTAGGGAAAACAATACAGCAAGGGTATGCTTATAACCTGAAGATAGACAATACTGCACATAAATTAGGAGAAATAGAACAACAAAAAGACATTGGGGTTATTGTTGATTCAAACCTAGAATTTGATATACATGTAAAAAAATAAATAAACAAAGCAAACAGTATCATGGCAGCTATTAGAAGGTCATTTATAACCATAGATCATCATAATTTTGTGCCATTATATAAAGCTTTAGTTAGAAGTCATTTAGATTATGCAATATCAATATGGTTCCCTTATAAAAAGAAATACAAAGATGCCATCGAAAGTGTGCAGAGATGTGCAACAAAGCAGCTTACTTGTATGAAGGATATTTCTTACAAGGAAAGAGTTAAACGATTGAAACTTCCCACACTTGCATATATATATATATATATATATATATATATATATATATATATATATAGACGAACTCGTGGTGCTATGATTAAAGTATATAAACTGCTCCCAGGGGAATATGACAATGATGTATCTAACATTGTTAAGCTGCACAAAGACAGTGATACAAGGGAAGGAACTAGGGGTCATAGTTTGAAATTGTTTCTAGAATGTGCTCGTACAAATATTAGAAAAGAAAGTTTCTCACTTAGAGTTACCAGATTATGGAATGATGAGTTGTAACTGCCCCAAGTGTCAACTCATTTAAAAACCGTCTAGATAGACAATGGAGTACTGAGGAATTTCTCTACAACTACAAAGCCGCCTTGCTAGGAAGTCATAGAGCATTCCAAGGGAAAGTTGAAGATCTGACCACCGAGGCCACCGCCTACGGTCAGGAAGAACCTAAGTAAATCTAAGTGATGTCTCAGCTGGATCGCAACAGTTTCCAAGATCGCACGGTCCAGGCAAGAGTTTAGTACATACAATTATACTGCACTACGTTTTGATATACTATTGTAATTTATTGAAATTATTTTGACCTGATTTGTACATATATAAATCTATTGACAGATTTTCATTTAATGAAATTATATTGTCCTGATTTTTACTTTGTTTTTGAACAGTCTATATTAATTGTGTCGACTTATTAATTAAGCATGTAGACTTGTCAAAGACGTGTTGTTCTCATTGCGTAGTTGTAGATGTATTGGCTGAGATGTTAAGAAATTTTAGTACAAGGCCTATGTAAATTATACAAATAAAACATTTACCCAACTTACGCTACACTGTGGCTCAATTTATCCCATATCAAGTGTTAGTTGAAATCAGCTATATATAATTAGCCTAGCATACTAGATATAACATTATAAATAAAAACATTATATAAATGATCTACTAATAAGCATAATTTTGTTTTATGAATATGATTTTGCCCTAGATATCAAAAAGAATTTATGTGGGACAAAGCTACCTACAGAAGAGTTAATGACAGGGAACCGTGGCTCGTTTGCTGAAGACAACAAAGTCAAATGTATTTTTTTATACGAGCTTTATAAGCCAAATAGTAAAATGCAATACATTATGTATACATCATAAATACATTATGTATATACAATATGAAAACAGTTGTGACCTAGTTTATATAATCAGCTTACAAAATATCAGCAAAGGTGGGGGAACCACCACACAAGGCCAATCTGTAATACACGATTGCAGAATGGCTCCCCCACCCCACAAGATTAGATATGGCTCAACTAACACTGCCTTCCCCTAATCATTTGCAATCTGGTGCATTCATGAAGTCAAAATAAAAGTTTTAAAAGAATGCCCATCCAGCCATGGAGAAAACATGACCAACTTACTCAACACCTATCCCTGATAAAAGGTGGATGTGAACCTTCAGTATATCATAATATGTGTAACAAAGACTAGTTTTAATGTGCTAGTATTTTGCAGTTTATTAAGAATGTTTATATGCTTCAATGACCCGTTTTCTTAGTAATAACACAATTACTGATAACAGCTAGTGAAACATTATCCCAATACATGTACATGTACGAAAATATCAGTAAAAAATCATTGGAAAAGTTGTACTATGATGAACATAACAAATTATGTTCTAAGAATCAATCCATATAATTATATTAATGGACAAAGGCAATAATAACAGCCATTTAATCAGTCAAGAACATAATGTAAGTAATAATTATGCTTCTGTAACAAGTGTTTACGCGAGCATCATATTTACAGAAAGGGTTTAGTACTACCCTCGATCTGTTTCATGTGGTCGGAATGTTAAAACTAAATAACTGAACTGTTGGATGATGTGTTCTGCATCCAACGTCTTGTCCTTGTGGACATGCGTAAGGATGAATACAGCGTTGGCCAATATATTAATATATACTAGAAAACTAATAAAAATATAAAATCTTTGGTGTTATCTTTGTAATAGCTGGCTGGTTATTAGCGTTGCATTCACCAGGTGGCGACACAATCTACCTAGACATTAAATATGAAATCGTCACAATAAGTATGTGGACCACATTTGATCAGGATTTCAACAGCCCCGGTGAATGTACTCTCACCTTTACGTACATGTCACGGTTTCTTAACATTATGGTGTCGTTTTGATTAGGATTACCAACTCCAATGAAGACGGACAATGTCATATTTATGGTCACAATTAATTTCATCTGGTAACTCAGGAGATTCACTAGAAACCCCGAGGCTTATTTCGAGAACCACCTTTAATTAGGTATAGTAATCTTATAATGGAATGATGCTACAAATTGGAAATCATGTTAATAATATTACGTGACGCAAATAAAAAGTTACAACGATGTGTCATAATCTAGCATTATCTAGCACGATCAACAACGTGGGGTAAAGTGATAACTGAACAATAAAATGAATATTCATTGGTATTTGGCAAAAAAAATTAAAAATAATAATAACTAAATTACACAAAATAAAAAAATACGACGTAAATAAAAAATTATAATCCAGCATAATTTAGCACAATCTAACACCATTAGGCAAAGTGATAATTGAGCAATATAGTAAAAATTCTTTAGTATTTACAATATGGTGAATATGAAAAAGTCTATGTTGGAAATTAGGACATGTTGCAGTATGTCGAGATCAGGCATTGTTTTAATTTGTATTTAAATTGGTTTTCTGTTGTAGAATTTTTTATGTGTTCTGGTATGGAATTCCAGAACGAGAGCCCAGAGTATTTAATTTTAAATTTCCATGTGTTTGTCCTTGCTTCATGCATAAAGCAATCAATGCTGTTCCTAGTATTGTAAATGTGGATTTCCATATTTCTTTGAAATAGTGTTGATATGCTGTTTGGAAGTGCTTGACGAGTATCCTTGTACATAATTAGCCCTAGTTGCAGTTTGTAAATATCTTCAATTTTTTTGTAAATTGGCGGGTGCTCTAACCAACATTAGACCACCGCTCCCCAACATTAGACCACTGCTCCCCAGTGTTCTTCTATATACACACCAAGAAATTTAGTAATTAACTTTAGGGATGGCTGATCCGTTAATTCGAATTGCTTGAGGTGGGATATTGCACTTTTTATTTATTGATGTGAATGTAATGTAGTTCGTTTTTTTATATTTAGGGAAAGTTTATTTGTGTGGAACCAGTGTTATTTTTTTATTTTCATTATTAACCTCATCTGAGTGTAGTTAAATTTTTATATGAATGATACATACTGGTATCATCTACAAAGAGTGAAATTCATTACTGTTGATGTGTTGCAAAGGTCGTTGATATAAAGTATAAATAATAGTGGCCCTAGTATAGAGCCTTGCGGCACACCACTCATCACTGTCTTGTGATTTGAATTTACACTGCTGTAAGTGACATATTGCGTCCTGTGCTCTAGGTAACTCTTAAACCAAGTAGGTATGTGCCCTCTGATGCCATAGCAATTAAGTTTTTGGAATAGTATATTGCAGGCATGGGGCAATTAACTTGAAAAGTTAATTAATTAAATTACAATTAACTCAGAAATGTTCCAATTAAATTAAATTAAATTAACCTCCCAAATTCTTCAATTAAATTTAATTAACAATTAACTTTAATTCAATTAACAATTAAATTGTTTTGGTAGAAATGCAGATTACATTTATATGTCACTGATTTTTGTAAGTTTAAGCACTTGATCAGTGAAATAATAATATTTACACATTTTATAACAGTTCTTAAATCACAAGTATGTTCGTAGACGTTACTGTCACAATAGTACAGTGTTCATATATATTGATGGAATTACTTTACTTATTACATCTGAGGAACATTATTATTATCATCAAACAAATCTTAACATTATTGTTGACTATTGTTGAAATGTTTTTGCTTATACAATATTTATATACCAAGATTTTTGTTCATGGGGTATTTGATCACATTTTAAAAGTTGTAGATGCTTGTAAAAATTTATATTTTTTTTTGAAAGGAATGTAAAGTTGTGGCTGAAGATTTGCAGGGTGTGGAGTTTCATCCTATATTCAACCACCAATTTAACAAAACTGGGTAACTACATACTTAATTCTATGCACCACATTGTTATTTATGCAGTATTTTAATGCTAAATCATTAGGTTCCCCTCTATACACTAGCATTTAAATATTTATACACAATATTTCATGTATCATTAGAACTGGCATACTTTTCATTCCAGTTGGCGCTGTAAAAATATCCCAAACTGAAACTATTTTACTTTTCTCTGCATGTGATATGTACACTTGCAGATGTACAGAAAATATAGATACATAGGTCCACTTTTCTGCAAGTTGCCAGCTAAACATGTTTATTTACAGGGAGCGGTGGTCTAATGGTTAGAGCACCTGCCTGTCGACCGAGAGGACGGTGGTTCGAGTCCACCTCCGCCGTTTCGAAGCTTGGGCAATTTCGTTCACCCCACTTTGCCTGTGTCTTTCGGAAGAGACGTTAAAAGCTGTTGGTCCAAACTCCTGCGTTAGCTCAAGATTGGGCTGTTTGGAGTATAACTACTTGAGACTTGAGACTTTAGACAGAGATTTGCAGATGCCATCATTTGTTAACTACCAGAGGACATTCTATTGTCTAGGCCTTCCCTCCAATTCACAGGTGCCTGAATGAAAAACCCACTCCAGTTGGTACAAACAGTATTAGTGCTCTGTGATGTTCTCCCTCCTATTCACATATGCCTGAACCTGATCTCTGTCAGGCTAATGACTGGAATAGTGACTGCAGGCCTTTTGGAAATGCCTGGTAACATGGGTGTGAACTATCCAGTAATACCAATTGTTAAATGAGCACTTAATTAAGGGTTAATTGGGAATTTGTCAATTAAATTAAATTAACCCCTTTTGGTGAAGTTAATTAATTTAATTTAATTAATCTAGCCTTTCTGGTAAAGTTAATTAATTAAACTAAATTAACTTAATTGAGTTAATTAAATTAACAATTGAAATTAACCCATGCCTGGTATATTGTGGTCTATAGTGTCGAAGACCTTAGATAGATCAATAAATATACCTATATTGAAGGTGTTGCTATCGGTTCCACTTGATATTTTTTATCTGTAAGATTTATTAGAGCCATGTAAGTGCAATATTTTTTACTGAAACCGTACTGGTTTACTGATACTATGTCAGCCTGGTTGAGAAAGCATTCAAGTTGATTATACATAAGACGCTCCAAAATTGTTGAGAAACATGACAAAATTGAGATTGGTCTATAGTTGCAGAAGTTATTCGGGTCATTATTTTTATGTATTGGAATTACTTTTGCTATTTTTAGTTGATGTGGCACCACTCCAGTAGAAAATTAATTATTGAATATATGCGACAGTATGGAAGCTATTTGGGGACTTATTTCTTGCATAATATGTAGATCAATATTGTCAAGACCACTAGACGAGTTAAAGTTACTGTTGCGTAACAGTGAACCAATTTCCTCAGGGCTTGTGGGTTGGCAGAAAAAATTATTAGGATTTGTTTGAACAAATTCAGTTGGGTCATTAACTGTTGTGGGTATGTCTTTAACAAGATTTGTCGCCACATGTATAAAATAATCATTGAATTCGTTTGCTGTCTTTTTCTTTTGGGTTTGAAGTTTCTGAGCCGTACAACACAGTGAAGCTTGTGCTCGGATTTGTTAGTTTTGATTTACATTTCAAGACTTCTTTAATTAGCTGCCATGACTTCTTTGGATTACCTTTTCAGAGATCAAATTTGTTTTTATGATTTTTCTTTGAAAGCCTGATTATATGTATCAGTTTATTTTTTATATGTTTTGTAGGTTGTTTCATTTTCAACTGTTTGGCTCTTTTTAAATTGTTTATATAAAATATTTTATTATATAAAATATTGAGGTTAATATTCCCTTGGTCAACCATTGTGAACTGGCATTGTCTCTAACTTTAATTTTTTTAATAGGGAGACATTCATAAAGTAATGTATTAAGTATGTTTATGAATGCGTTGTACGAGGCATCTGGGTTACATTCGTTAGACATCATCCCAGTTTATCAACTTTAATTTAATTTTGTTTTTTCCACTTTTAATTCGTCTGTACAATGTTTTATATCCTGGTTTAAGTGGGAGGTTACAAATGTCATAAATGGTGAATACTGGGAGGTGGTTGGATATGTCAGTTTGAGTGCAACAAGGAGATGTCTACCTTGTCAATTGTCTGTGACATGTGAAATTGCAACCAATCGGTGAACTGGCACACAACAAATGTCTTACTTGTAAGATTGAACTGTTTTACCTGGTAATAAATACAACCACAGTTACTAACATCTGGCATTGATCATTATGATGGGAATATGTTGATACGTCGGCTTTCTGTCATATGTCGACATCTTGTTAAATCACTTCAATATAATCTGCATTATCACCACACATCACCGGCGTCTGCAAGAAAATACAGATATTTCATTTGGAAGATTAAAACAATATCAAAAGTTGCATCTGCAAGCAAGTATGCGCACACTCAGACAAGCAACACCGGTCCTTCAAACAATGTTGTAATAAGACAATATGTAATGTTAATAAGATAAGACCCTTATGCTAATAATCTTTTAATTCCAATTAATATAAAATTTTCCATCTTAAAATGCACAATCAATCAAACCTATACTCACTTGAAGACACCAAAACAGGATCATTTCATAATATATTAGTTTCCCTTTACAATCAAAATTACTTATATCATTGGGTGATATTAACCAATTTAATGTCGAGCCATCATGTTCATGTTCCAGTGGTGACTCCATGTCTCAATGTTAGAACAAGTGAGCATTCATAATGTTGGTACTTATTTTTAAGAAGTACGTGGAAACAACTGAAAATAGAGGTGCTCTGTTGAATACATACGTTCACGTAGTTGAGCTTTTGCTGAGTAATGGTGTTGACGTTTTCGCATGCTCTTCCTGGCACGGGTTGTTGTGTTGCTTCTGGTTTATTAAGTGTGGTGTAGGTTCCTTCCAGAAGGTGAATAAACAGTTGTAGCAATAGAACGGTTGTCTAAGCATGCGTAAATAAACAATATGTTTTATATGTTTTATTGTGCAAGACCAAAAATGTGTATTGATACCTATGAATAGTGTACATACACCGCCAAACTGGAGGCCTGATGGATTAACAATTAACAGACAAATACAAATGCGGGAGGAATCGTCTCTTCTCCCAGTGCATTCCATTAGCCCCTCCTTCCCAAATAAGTTTACCACGAAATGCAAACAACATGTGTAACTGTAATTACACATGCTTACATGCAAATAAACTTTGTATTTCTGTTAACACATTCATATGTTTGGAATGTTTATTTAAATTACAAACATGTATATATGTAAATCATTTTTTATCTACCTTGGAGGTTTGAAGTTGCACGATCTCCAAGAGTTTGATATTGCTTAGTGTCGTCAATGGCATCTGCAGATGATGACCTGCTGACTTCGGACAGCTCAGTAGGAGTTTGTCGTTTTGTAGCATCTCTGCGAAATAACACATAACAGTGGAATTAAACAGTTTTCTATAATATAAACATGTCGAATTTTGTAGCAATACAGTTCTCGTAGGTGACATTTTGTAGCAATAGTTCTCCTATGTGACAAGTATGCAATACATTATATAGATGATATTCACCAATATCCACTTGTAAATTATTATTCTGTCACATTTAAAACCCTAAGTATGAATGGAAAACTGTGCTCATAAAATAATACTATAAGAGTAGCATTAGCACATGACACAACACATGCATGTGTATATGACATGCATTAAATACATGTTTTACTAACCACAGCTGACAGTTGTTTCTGTACTTAACACATAGTGCACTGTCATGGTTAAATTGAGTCTTTGTGGATGCTGAACTGACATTTAAAAGGTAACATACCTGGCATGAACAGCACCCTCTGAAACAGCAACAACAGTTACAGTTGAGTAATGCTTGCTTACTGCAGACAGACACATTTATTTCACATGTGAACATTTAGCCAAACGCAACCAATGCCCAAGTAGTATCAGCCTTTGGTGAAGGTTTACATTGCCACAACTGTTTCTTGTGTTTGCTAAAACAAAATAAGGAATAGTGAACTGCAATCTACCCAAAAATGTTCGGTGTGAGATGTATTTTAATATATATGTATATATCTTTTATGCCTATTTAGTACATATGATAATACATAGTGTGTGTGACTTAAAAGAACTAATCGTATCAATTGATCATGCTTGACAATATTGTACCTTTACAGTTTGATTGTTGTCTTCTTCTCCAAATGAAGCCAAACACCAGCAGCCCTAACACGAAGCCAAGGAGCAGACTGCCAACAACAGCTGCAATCACTCTCCATGTACTGGAGCTGCATTCTACAACATCAAACATACACAAACATGCATAATACAAGTACGTGAAATAAATGTACAAAACATAAATTGAAATTACTTTGATTACTTATAATTCTCCGATGCAGAAATGGCCAAAACGACACAACATTTAAATGTTACTATTCCCCCAGACATTATGGATGGCACCGATAGTAAATATTGTTATCATATAAATTAAATAATTTGACATGTGGGCATTGTACCTTTGTTCTCCGTTGTAGCTGTAACTTCCAGTGGCTGTAGTATTTTGGAAGGAAACGTCAGCTGACCCTCGTACACTTTTAACCAAATCTTGTAAGTTGCATCACTATCAAACTTTCCATAGATGACTGCCGACTGTTGTTTGACATCCACGCTGCCCTCTGATGGGTAATGACCCTCTTCGCCACCATCTCGCTGGTAGTGAATGACAACTGACACGACTGTAGACGTGGATCGCTTACGTCGGGAGCTCAGTCTAGTAATCGACCATGTGACAGTTATGTGATCTGCCTGAACGTCAACAGTTTCTAAGGTAACTTTTGGTGACGCTGTCAAAACAGATGACGTTCAACTTATAAAGTGTTCACAGGTGTGAAATTTACAGAAAGAAACCTTGAATACAGAGATGTCAACTTAGACAATACATTTTGTTTCTTGTTTAACACAAATAATACATCTACCCTGAGCCTTAATCCAGTTATTTTCGTAGAATCCAATCATTAGAAGCCACACACTGAAACCATGGGTTTGTCAAGCTCAAATTAACATATCTACACATAATACAAAAAACACATTGCAGTAATAAAAATTTTCGACATAGCATCAACATCTTTGATAGGCCATTGTTGTTGTATATTATCAATAATCATATTGATGAGATTGGTAACAAAACACAATGCGTATATCTTTGGTCTACCACTGAGCTTTAAAACTGCCGTAATATTCAGTGTGTTACAAGTAGGAGACACTCTTCATGTCTCACCTGTTGTCCAGGCTGACACTGTAGTAACACCACTTCTGATGACATCTGTGTTGTCGCTACGTGCATACAATGTGAACTTGTACAACGTATCTGGTTCCAGCGCAGTAATGGTCACTTGCTGCTGTGTGCTATCATCAGCTGTGATTGTCCTTCCATGAAACAAGTTCAGATTGGTATCAGCCATGTAATGTATGGTGAATACCCGTGGAGGGTGACTGCCACTAAGTCCGGGTTGCCACTGGAGGGTGAGGGCGACTGAAGTGGAGTTGTTGAGTACGATGAAATGTGTGGGTGTTTCTAGTGATTCTACAAAAAACAATGGTAGCATTATCAACATGCCTAAACGGGAAGTAAATGCTTCACTTTCTCTAGCATTACTACAGCAGGATTTACGAAAAATGCATTATCGTAAGAAAACATATCGAAAAGGAAAATGTTTAACAGTGTATGCAATTCTTTGATTATGTTGGCTTAACAATTTACAATGATTTTTATAATGCTGAACAACAGGACCGTATTTCTTTAAAAAAAAAACACAGTTGAATAAATGTTCAGATGTGTAATACTAGTTTACACTACTAGGTTTTCATAAACAAATAGTTCGTTTTATTTCATCAGCCACTTATCTTGCACTCTCACATAATCACTCACTTTACAGTCACAGTCACTCACCTTCCACTGTCACACAGCCACTCACCTTGCACCGTCACACAATTACCCACCTTTCACTGTTTACACAGTCACTCACCTTCCACTGTCACACAGCCACTCACCTTGCACTGTCACACAATTACCCACCTTTCACTGTTTACACAGTCACTCACCTTACACTGTCACAAAGCCACTCACCTTGCACCTTCACACAGTTATCCACCTTGCACTGTTTACACAGTCACTCACCTTACACTGTCACACAATCACTCACCTAGCACTGTCACACAATCACTCACCTTGCACTGTCACTGTGGCCCAGTCTGAGGAGTCACTCTGTCCAATCCAGTTGCCTGCCGTACAGCTGAACTTGCCAGATTCATCCACTCTTGAAGGTGTCAGCCTCAGCACTCCTGTTGTGTTCCTGCTGAAGTCACTGTTCTGTTTGCGCCAGGTGAACCAGGAGGCTGCTGGGTTGCCAGGCTCAGTCGGGGCATGGCAGGTTAACGACACTTGTTCACCAGTGACCACAGTCACACTTGTTGGGTCTGTTGTTGCTTGACCCAATGGTTTGTCTGGAATACACCATTAGTATATTGGATGAAGCATTTATATTTACTCACTTACTAATCTGCAGGAGATATGTGTGGTTTATTTGGCATCAAAACAGTTTCGATCAGGTAACAATTCTAACCATTAGACCAATACTAAGTACCACTATATAGATATACATACCAGTCCCACTACACGAACATGTCTGTAGAGTCATACACTGAGTCACACAGCCCCAGGCCTGCAGAGGTGGTGGAAATTGGAGGTAGGAATAGACAATCGACAGTTTACTGGGAACCACTGCAGGGAATGAAAGGTTAATCATCCAGGTATGCCAGAATGGAAGGTGAACAAGATAATAGACTGTCCACTGGTGGGGTCACTGGGAAGGTAACCTGGTGGATAATTACAGCTACCAATAATCACTCTCTTTGACTGTAAATATTTAGGGCTGGCATTGCTAATATTTACTCCCCCAATGAGCTGTCACCCCAACAGTGCCAACACAACACAAGGGAGTCATTTGTCTGCATTGTTTGATTTGTTTCAATGAACAGGTATTGTCTGAAGCCATCAACTTATAGACCAGTTGGGCTTTTCGTGCTATATGAACAGGTCAGGCATTGACTAGTTCACATACAGTGCACTTTTTCAAAGAGTACATTGTGAAAGTGGATTCACAGGTCAGACAATGATTTCATAACCTGCTGATGATACTGCTCACAACAGAGCACTGTTTCCAATTGCATTTGGTTGTGCATTTGAAAAATCAAATGTTTGTGGGTCGCATTAAAATGCAATTGCAAATGTTTAAGGTATGCATTCAAATGCATTTAAAATTTTTATGGAGGCATTTGAAAGCGCATTCAAATGCTCAACATTCAAATGCGCATTCAAATGCATTTGTTAACAAGCCTGGTAAACACAAATGATACATTTATTGGCAAAAGAACATTATTAAGAACTGAAACCATTATAAATTAAGCGGGATAACTTTTTGTTCAGAGTGTGATTTTAAGACAGCGAGATCTAAATTTTTGTTTGGCACTTCATCAAGTTTCTATATGTGCAGAGATAAATAGTAAATTAACATTTTGACAAACTTTTATTGAAATGCCATTATACTCATTGTGGTCAAATATGGGGTTTGATAAAAAAATTCTATTTGTGCTGCTGACATAGCTGTTACTATGTTAGTTATTTAAAACAGATTGCACTTGTGAAATACTTTACATATCTTAAGCAATTACTCATACTGTTTGGTAAATATTTGCCATGTGCCCTTCCCATGACAATTTCCTCTCACGAGAGCCACCCCTCTTATAAGGCCATTGCACCTTTGTATAAGGGATGACCTTACAAAGAGGGAGACTGCATGCGTGCGTGCGTGCATGCATGCGTGCTTGCATCCTGAATAAATTTACATAAATAGAAGTCCTGCCATCTGGTGTCTTTATTTAGGAAATTGGGCACCCATTTTTCAGGATTTTTGCTGACTTCTAGGAGGTTGCCCCCCCCTTGTAAAAAACAAATTTAACTTAATGCACCTATAAGGCTATGGTTTACTTACAAGACACGTTGGCAATAGTGCTGCTGTTGCCCCAGACATCATCTTTGTTTCCAGGTCGAGTGACGAGACAATACAACTTTGTGTTGTGGTCACTGCGCGAGAAGGACACTTTGTACGTGGAGTGAAGCTTAAAGGTTCCATCCAAGTTGTTCACACTCGTTGTAGTTCCTGGCTGCGGTGAACTATCGGGTCCCTTTCGCCAGTAGATGTCTGCCTGGGGTTTCACTCGACTAATGCCACAAATGACCTCCACCTCAGTGTTCTCTTTCACTGACTGACCAAGGCCAGTTATGATCACACCTTGTGGCTTCACTGAAACATTCATACAGGTGCTTTATCTAATTTAAGAAGACTTTTGACAATATAGCTGGCCACGTATTGTTATAAATTCAAGACGGTCATTGGTTTAAAAGTTTAAAAAGATATAACAAGATTTAACAAGATTGCCATCCAAGGCAAAGGGCCAGATGGCAAGTGAACAAGGAAGGCATTGGCTTATTGAGAGTCAACAATTTTCCGCCCTCCTGAGATATGTGTCAATCTTGTTTTGAAACATATTCACGCTGCTAGCAGTTACACAATCTGTAGATAATATGTTCCATTCATTGATTGTCCTCTGTGAGAATGAGTACTTCCTAATATCCAATCTACACTGATCCTTTACTAATGTTACCTCATGTCCTCTAGTTCTATTATCTTTCTTGAGTGAGAAAAAAACATTTATATCAATATTTTCAAACCCATTCGATATCTTAAAAACTTCAATTAGATCTCCTCTTAACTGCCTTGTCTCTAGGGTTGTTAAGTCACATTCTTTCAGGTGTTCATCATAAATAAGTTCTTTCAGTTCTGGAATCATTTTAGTTTCTCTCCTCTGTGTGCGTTCAAGCATATCTATGTTCTTCTTACGATATGGTTTCTAAGCTTTTATACAGTACTATAAATGAGGCCTAACTATTTAAGTAACATTTTTCATTTAAGTAACAATCTTTTAAGCATGACTTCGCTTTTAGGAATCCCTGTTGAGATGTATTTAATAATTTATGCCTAACAAGGAAGTCTACCATATGGTCTTTGAATAACCTTTCTAATAATTTACAAATCACCAATGTTAAACTCACTGGTCTGTAATTCTCTGACTTGTTTCTTGAACCCTTTTAAAATAATGGTACAATGTTTGCTTCTCTCCATTCAAAAGGATCCACTGCCCTAAATTGTCCAATTTAGCCTCTTAAAATTTAGCATATGAAACTGGTAATGAACTAATATCCTCTCTGGTAAACACTAAACTGAAGTATCCATTTAGGTCTTCCGCCATTAAAAAACCTTGTGATATTATATCTATGGCACTGTCTTCTAATGGTTCAACCTTGTCTCGTACATTCTGTTTACTCCCGATATATGCACAAAACGCTTGGTGTAATTTTTTTTATGTTACATGCTAATTTCTGTTCATATCTTCTTTTAGATTGCTTAATTTAATTTGTAGCTGCATTTAGTGCCTCTTTGTAATTTGTGTAGTCATCTTTTCAGAAATGCCTCTAAACCCTCCACATAGTTCACTTGTATGCTATTTTTCTAATAGTTTCTTTTGACAAGTGTTTCTTTTTAGACCGTTTTCCTTGTTTTTTCAAAAGAACAAATTTATCAATGATACTCTCAATTACATATTTTAGTATGTTCCAACTTTCAATTGCAGTCTTATTCCTCAGCATGTTATTCCAATCTAGCTTTGCTAAGTATTTTCTCGTATCTTTATATTTACCTTTGTGGAAGTTTTTCCTGTATTTTTTATTTGTACTTTCTGAGTATAATGATAATGAGTTTAATTATTTGTTTAAATGTACTTTTTTCAAGAAGCTAGACTTAAGTTTATTTCTAGATATTATTTTGTGAGACCAAACACTTTAAAAATGGATCAGTTGTTTAATTTGACAAGCCATGGAAAGCTAATTAAATTATGTAAATTCGTACAGGAGATTTTAAATAGTTTGAAGTTGTAAGTTGATCTTCCTTTGATACTTTTGTATTTTGGTAAAACCATTTACCAATGTAATTTATAAGTATTATTGTAGCCTGGATTACATACACTTATAGCCATCTCACATTGTAACAGTAGGCAACATTGTGATTCTCATGTAACCTAATAAGGTTTTTGAGAATAAAGTTGAATTGAATTGAATTGAATATACTGCACCAAAAAGCTTCATCGCAATTTGCTTCTATTTCTAATTTTATTTAGCAAGCCTGAATAGATTCTTTAACATATAAAATGACTCCCCCTCCACTTCTTCCTAGTCGATCTAAACATTACGTATCCTGTCAGTCCTAATTCAGCATCTGATATATGTCTTTGTTGGCCCGTGATTCAGTTATACTAATTATGTGAGGGTTAATATCTTCTACAATGTTTAATTAATTTTTCTCATTTACTATGCTCCTTGCATTTAAACACACACATTTATTCTGGACAGTTTGTTTCTGATTTGTATGTACTAGTGGCCTCTTGTCCTGTTTGAGGCACCTCTAAGTAACCCCCCTGCGCTCCTAGTTTAAACAACACTGCTAAAAATAATTTTTTTGTCTTAAGAAAAAAACTTAAACAAGAAAATTTTCTTGGGAGCCACATAAGAATAATTTTCGGGATTTAACCCTACGAACAGCCAGAGCCGATAAATCGGCCCGCAGTATCCATGCGTATAGCAGATGAGCCGATTTTGCTATGTTGCGTTTTACATAATTACTTCCGGTGGTCATCTGATGCATAAACTAGAATGAGTGGTATCAATATAAACCTCTGTTATTCGTCTATCTGACACATTTTTATTCATGAGCTGTTTCAAACCTAGCCATTGGGGATAGAATTTTCACACACATGGTATCGGTGAAACCAAATTTGGGAATACTTTACTATGCCTTGTTTGTAAAAACATTCTTTCCATTCATGAAATGGGAAAGTGAGGTACCAATAGAAAGCTCTGTTACTCCTCTAGCTGCCTAACTTATATTCGTGAGTTTGTTCAAATCAGCCAATGTGCCAACGAGCACGTGATTTTTGGCCACTCTTAAAAAATTTCTTCAGCTCCGCCTTGTACTCGGTTAAAAATTTGTCTCCGCATTTATTTGTTGTTTTCATCGTTATACTTGTGTCATAACGATGGACAGTGAATCGGAAATCGAAGGCTATCAGAGTTCCAATGGACAGAGTGATTTTGACAATGTTGAAACATGCTAAAGTGTCGAGGCGAGTGCGACTCCTGTCGCGAGCACCAGCAGCGGCCCTGACATGGCTACAGGCAGAGCCGATGTTGAAGAGTAGAGTCGGCTGATGAATCCGCCAGAGCATCTGACAAATCAGATTCATCCACTGATGAGGTAAACATCTAGTCTTGTATTAGAGATAACTGAACATTATGTGTATACTTTTATGATACATCTTTGTTGGATACTTTTATGACCATTTTATCGGAGCCCAATGCGGTACCATAACAAATCAATATTCGACCAATACCACAATATTTGTGCTGCGATTCGCCCATGTTACCACGTATGCATGTAGTAATTTGTGTGCCATGTATACAATATGTATATATCATAGTATGGTTTGGCATTGAATTTGAATTTAAACATTATTTATTTGGCATGAAAAATATAACAATAGTCGACATACTTGTGGCTACGTGTCGAAGATAACGATGACTACGCTGTGCCTCATAACTTCAGCGTCAGATCGACTGGACCGCGGCAAATACCTCCTTGCAACTCATCACCCATCGACTACTTCATGCTACTTTTCACGATCACTACGATGCAGGTTATGTTGCATAACACACGGGACTATTGCACGCCATCCCATTTCACGGATGAGGACATGGTCACTCGATGACATCAACATGACGACGCTGAAACGTTACCTTGGCCTCTGCATCAACACAGGAATTCTTCGGAAGAACGTCACGTGGTACTGGTCAAATAAGTTCGCATCGCAGTCAAACCCGTTCTTCCCTGCTGTGATGCCGTTCCGCAAGTTTGAGATGATGCAACATTTTCTTCACGTCGGTGCTTTGGACACGCCTGCACACGGACAGCCTGGATTTGACCCGTGGAGCAAGATGTGACCCGTGTTAGATTAAGTGAACCACATGTTCAAGAAGTAATTTGTGCCCCCACAGCACGTGTCTATCGATGAGAGTATGGTGGGGATGAAGAATCGTGTCACATACCTACAGTACATGCCGAACAAACGCCACTCACGATTTGGTATAAAAAGTTTGAACTTTGTGATGCTGAGAGTGGCTATATGCTACACATCGAATTGTATGCGGGAAAAGACTTCCCCATCCACAGCGACATGGGGCAGGCCCATGGTGTCGTCATGGACTTGATGCAGAAAGTGAACCTTCTCAATAAGGACTACCACTTGCTCACTGACAATTTTTATACAAAACCAGTACTCGCAACAACCCATATGCAGGCTGGGATACTGCTGACTGGGACAGTTAAGCAGAAGCCAAAGTGCATAGCTGTTTACAACATGTACATGGGGGAGTTGATTTCAGCGATCACAAGATTTATCAAGTGTCTGCCGAACGCCCCTCGAAGCGGTATTGGGAGAAGATTTTCTTCAACCTGTTGGACATGGCTTTGCTCAACAGCTTCGAGCTCTACCACACCAACACTGATGTCACGCAATGTCTAAATTGACAGGACTTCATGTGCTCCGTCCTGGAGAGTTTTGTCTGCTGCAGAGGAAGCAGACGAACCAGCACTGCAGCCTGCATTGCCGCATCTGGGACGGCATAAAATTGAGCATCTACCAGGCAAACGCTAGCACTGTGTTGTCTGCTCCGATTGTGCGACGATCATTCGCAAAAGGAGTTCATACTGGTGTCCTGGGTGCAATAGCAGTGTTCATCGACAGTGCTTCCACAAGATGGACCACAAGCGACCAAGATAGTGTGGACATCCTGTGTAGTCTAGTGTAGTGCATGTTGGAAGTAGCTGTAGGTAGACTTGTGAACAGTGGCATTATTTATTGACTGGCATCAAGCTGGTCTTTAAATTTTGCATTATTGTTGACACTTTCAACTGTTCATAGCATTTTTGTTATGTAATAATTCTTCTGATACACCACTGATGTCCTAGCATAATTGGATTACATTTTTCATTATATTTACTAATCTGTAAAAATGTCAACATTTTATATGGTTCTACATAAAAATTCATAAAAAAATATTTTTTTGATTTTTGTGTTATTTTGCAGTTTACATGTATGGCTATATTTGTCTAATTGGACTTGTGAATATACCACTCAATAATTATCTGGCAGCAGGGTGAAATTTCAGTTTATTTGCTTTCCATTTTGATAAATTTCAGCTACTGATTTCTGCATGGTGAACTGATGTGATGTACTATTTCTTATTATTTTGTAATAAAGTGTAATCTCTGAAAATAAGACTATTTTCTTACCACAAAATGCAACTTGCGATGAAGAGTATCAATTATCAAGGAATATACTACCATGAAATAATAAAAGGAAGCAAGTGATATTTTTTGCCAAAAATTAGTTAATTATCACGATGGGACCAAAAGCCATATAGTATTATTAACATAAAACTTTTTAGATGGCAGATTTTCAACAAATGACACAGCATAAAGGAGCAAGTGACAATGGAATTGTGTTTTATCACGACAAAAGGGGGTAACTGTGTGACCGACAGCCATCCAATCAGTCCCCAGCTTTCATACCCAGTAAGGTCATTCCTTGTCAAATAAACCAATTTTCAGGAAACTAAAAAGGTGATGTCTCAGAATGTCCTAACATTTAAACCAATTACCAAATGGATAAATCTGAGCAACATTTAAACCAAATGGATAAATCTGAGCAACATTTAAACCAAATGGATAAATCTGAGCAACATTTAAACCAAATGGATAAATCTGAGCAACATTGCAGAAAAACTAAGCTAAAGGGTAAATGCACCCATTATTTTTCAGGTGCCTCTAACTACAGAGCTTAAATTTGTTGAATGTCTAAACATATTCGTACAGATGTGCATCACAAAATTAAATAGTGATAATGAGAAGGATAATATATGTACCAAGTGTACGAAAATAAAAATAAAAATTATTATTTTTTATTTCTGACAGTGATTTTAGCAGTCTGTATTTCATTGTTATTTTATAGGACAAATTCCAAAGTGCTACTGTATACTGTCACACACTTGCAAAAACTTCTTAGTTCAATAGGAATGTAGTTACTATGTCTTCAGAATAATTCAGCCTTAAACGCGATATTTTTACGAATTTCAATTTTCAAAATGACAATGTGGGACAAGTCTTATGATCACCATATTTGTGCTGTGCAGTCCTTTATCAGGTAAAACACTAATTAAAATTTTAGGATGTTCTGTCTCATTCAGCTTATACTGCAGCTGAAATATAACTTTTCTGTCTAATTACCTTTTCTTCCAAATCGACACAGATACTGGAAAATGTTGCATGCCCAAACTTCGAGCATTACCAAATTTAAACACAAACTCAAAGCATTATTTAACTCTTAAAATGTATATTGATTACAACAACTGGTCACATATTTCTGTCATAAGACCTGCCTCGTTGCTTTTAAAGGGGAATTATTTATGGGTGATTTGACTGCACAGCACTTGCTGCTTTATGTCAAAAAAATTGTCTATGTCAATAACTTTATAAAATGACAAAAGGGAGCAAGTGACAAAGTCACCAAATAACCAATGTCAGTACTGACAATGTTATAAATACACATAGTCGAATAATCCAAAGAATGGTGTATAATTACTGTGATATGTACAAGAGAGCCAAAATGTTTTGATATTAAAAAAAATCATCGCTTGCTCTCTTTTGGCATTTCACGGCAGTTTATTGTAAAATGCGAGATCAGGGATTTAAACACCAAACGCATACAAACACACACATTACAGCCCTTGTACCTCTACAGAAGGGGTGGCCTTAAGTTATAAGAGGGGACTACTGGCACAGTAAAGTACAAACAAATGCAAAACTAAATTGCTGTAGTAACTAATGTCAACAATTTGTTGGCATTTGAAAAGTAATTGAATTATGAACAATTTGTGAACAAGACTGTCTTGTGAACAAGACACAGTAGCAATGACATGATTTAGATGTCCATGTCATTCTGCACTCATCAAACAAGGAACAACACATTGCCAGAAGATACAATTAGTTAACTTCCTGGTACATGAAAGCCAATCATTTCATCCAGATTTATTTTATTACAAATTAGCATATTTGCAGTCTTTTTGGTATTGCACAGTTGCAAGCATTATATTTTGTATTGTTTGTTTCATATGGTACAATCACAACTTAAGTGTTGTGCTAAACATTTCAGTGTAGTTGTCCAATACCAAGGTTGTTACATAATTATTAAATTGTATCTTACTGTGCGGCGATTTGATGTGTTCTAAGTGCCAAATAGTCAGGTATCGCAATATTTTATATTGATATAGATGAATATCATGAATAATGTTGCAAGTGTTATATTTTGTTATGCTAATTTGGTCAGCATAATTCATATTGTTTTTGTCCAATACTGGATGACTGCTGTTTTTATCAAAGAAGTAAATAGTATTTATGTGTCAATGTATTATTTTCAAACCCAACTGTATTATTGAGTCCTAGAATTATCTTCTATTTTTATATGTTGTATTGTTTTACTACTAATGTCAAGCATTTGATTTTGAGTGTTAAAGTAATCGCATCTGTCCATATTAGACATATATACAGTCATATAGTTAAGATTTTGCCATCATTACTTCCATGTTTATATATATAATAAAGTTCCACAAACATTCATGTGTTGGCTCTTCATTTATTGCATAGATTTGATCATGTAATCATTTTCGTATTTTTCATCATCGTGTCACATTTTGGCTTCATCAAACGAATGCAAAGCTGAGACTACTGTACAGGCTATGATACCAACCTTGCTGCACAACTGGCTTAACTGGAATTGGCTTGCCATTGAAAAACTGAAGTGAAAAAGGTAATTGGACCAATAATGGCTGCCATATAGGCTAATGGCTTCCATGGAAGCTGTTCGCACGCTTAAAGTTACATTTTTTAGAAAGTTCAAGACTGGCAAAAAATTATTTCTGGCTAAGGGCCTGTGTCACATTGACTGGTGACCTTATAAATGTATCTTTCCGTCGTTTTAAGCACAGTGTTCGACACGGTCTGCAATCTCTACAGGTGAGAGGGGAATGCCTAGAAGGGTCACTCATCCTCCCGGCAGCCTTCTTGAGGGAGTTTATTCAGGTCAGAGGCCCGGTGCAAGGTATTCTTTTTGGATACCTGGATGGCTCACCTATGCTCCAGAGTGAATTTGATGTGTCTAGGAAACGGCTCCTCAGTTTTTGCATATACCAGTATAGCTCATTTAAGGATCACAGTTTTCACATCGATGCAGCTACTGCAGCGGCCTTGCGGGGGGAGTCAGCTGCAGTGGCCTTGCAGGGGGAGTCAGCTACAGCGGCCACACGGGGGGAGTCAGCTACAACAGCCTTGCGGGGGGAGTCAGCTACAGCGGCCTTGCGGGGGGAGTCAGCTACAACGGCCTTGCGGGGGGAGTCAGCTACAGCGGCCTTGCGGTGGAGTCAGCTACAGCAGCCTTGTGGGGAGAGTCAGCTACAGCGGCCTTGCGGGGGAGTCAGCTACAGCAGCCTTGCGGAGGGAGTCAGCTACAGCAGCCTTGTGGGGGGAGTCAGCTACAGCGGCCTTGCGGGGGGAGTCAGCTACAGCGGCCTTGCGGGAGAGTCAGTTACAGCGGCCTTGCGGGGGGAGTCAGCTACACCGGCCACGCGAGGGGAGTCAGCTACAGCGGCCTTGCGGGGGGGAGTCAGCTACAACGGCCTTGCGGGGGGAGTCAGCTACAGCGGCCTTGCGGGGGAGTCAGCTACAGCGGCCTTGCGGGGGGAGTCAGCTACACCGGCCACGCGAGGGGAGTCAGCTACAGCGGCCTTGCGGGGAAGTCAGCTGCAGCAGCCTTGCGGGGGGAGTCAGCTACAGCGGCCTTGCGGGGGGAGTCAGCTACACCGGCCACGCGAGGGGAGTCAGCTACAGCGGCCTTGCGGGGGAGTCAGCTGCAGCAGCCTTGCGGGGGGAGTCAGCTACAGCGGCCTTGCGGGGGGAGTCAGCTACAGCGGCCTTGCGGGGGGAGTCAGCTACAGCGGGGGAGTCAGCTACAGCGGCCTTGCGGGGGGAGTCAGGTGCACACATCAGGGCAGCAAGTGGAGTTCAGATGCTTTTAGAAAGTATATCAGAATTGCTTAACAGGTTAGGTCATGGTGGGGTGGTCACATGTTTGTGGGTGACCTTATGGCGAAATGGCCCCACCTGTTTGTAATTAAATTTGTGTATTGGTGGTGGAATGTCTGTATTCTTAGCATTACTTTTCAAGACGACTTCTTGATGTATATATGTTATCGTCATGCTTGTCGGAATGTGGGCTCTAAGAAACTTGCCGGACAGGGCTGTACATGTGTTCAGTTCCTGTCTGGTTTGCTTTGAGGAGCTCACATTCCTGCTAATGTTCTTCTCAAAAGTGGCTGCATGATAAGAAGTCCACTTTGCAATAAAAACTTAATTTATTTATTATAAAAATCTACTTAAAGAATATTTAAAATTATTTGCTTCAGTAAAATTTTTTTTATTTCAAATGTTTTTCTTGAGTAAGAAATTGTTTTCTTCATACAACAAAAAATTCTAGCATTAAGAATATTTATCTAAAATCTTTCTTCCGTAAGAAATATCTTCTTAATTGAAGAACATTTTCTTATTCAATCATATATCTGGAACTCACTAAGAAAAAGCTTTTAAAAAATGTCTTAGTTCAAGAAAATTATTTCTGGCAGTGAATGTTTGCTACCAAAAATATTTTTATGCTTCCCATGCCACTGTCGACTGCAGCTAATAGTTCGTCAGCAAACACCAAGTTATATTACCAAGTTATCCCAATATGTAATCTATGTGTGGCCTTCCTAGTATATTGTATTTATCAATGCTGTTTTTAAAAATATTCACAGTGTCTGCATTTATACAGTTGGTACATAATTTATTCTGTCTTTTATCATCTACTGAAATGAAACATTCGTATCCTTATATCCAATCAACATTGCTTGTGCATGCATGCGTATGTGCAGTTGTGCACGTGTCAGACTGCATGGGGACTGCAGTTTCAAAATAACTACCAATGGTTGAGCTATTTCAGAAGAAATTGTTCACAATGTTCAGCTTCAAATACATATTCCTACAGTACTTTAAATTAACAGATAGCTCCCATCTGTTAAAATGTTGGCAAATGGATATTTTTGTTTTTACCAGGAGCAGCATTATTACCAAATACTTACAATTTACCGTCATTTTCTTTGAGTCTCTTGCAGCTCCAACAATGCAAATGTAAATGTCTTCATCTGTCAGAATAGTTCTACTGATGTGGAGTTGATGCACATCTCCAACCCACTGACCCACTGCTCTGTTTTGTAAAGCGTGGTACGCCTTGGTATCAGTATGATCACCATATACATATACTGTGTCAGAGTTACTTTTTGCATTCTTATACCAGACCAGAAGTTGAGTGTTTGCTTTGCCGACACTAGGTGTACAGGTCAGCACGGCTCCTTCTCCTTCCCACACGTTAGCTGGCACCATCACCGTCACTTCATCGACCTGTCCAACACACACTGAAACAGAAACAACACCACTTTACTTCAAATTAAAGATATACAACTTGATTTGTCATTATCGTAGTTCAATAAATGTACCGTTTTTGTTGAGATAATGACTACCAACCTGTAATTAACTTAGCATCTAAAATTAGGTCAGTCCAACATACTTCACGTTTGAACAACTTCCACAAAAGGCTAATACCAACTGTTCCTATGTGGACGTTTGATGTCGATTACATAACTCAGAATAATAGTTTGTCTGTAGTTACATACAATTGTTAGCAATGCTATGCGTGTTTCTTTTAAAACTTGACTGGGTAGTGCAATGAGTCTTAAGCTATTGCAATGGCTGCCTTTTTTTCAGGCGCAATGCTGGGAAACTCAGCTATACTCTTACTATAATCTAGCAAGAGTATGTATGTTATGCTACTCCTAGAAGCTTTGCATCTCAGGTGCCAAACTTTCAAGGGTTCATCATGACCCAACGGTTGAATTGTCCACAACACTATGTGAACAATTACTTTCCAATGTTCACAACGTCATGCATATTTTCTACGATTGTCCCCACTTACGTAGCACAAGGGCAAGGCGTCACCAGACATTACTGTAACTACCCTTTGTGGTTGTGACCCTGTGACTTTTATGTATCTGGCATTAGGCCCAGGCTTTTACATTTATCCTCCATTATGACGGTATGCAGTGAATATACGCTGACAGTCATAATCTTTTGTAGAGTCACTGGTATAATCTGGCTTTTAGGGCACTGCATTGACATTTCATAATTTACGGTAATAACTGTGTGCAATAACGGATGCGCAAAAGGGAATGCGTGTTATCATATTTTCCCGCGTAACAGTTGTTGTTTTGTCTGGGCAGGAAATCACATCTGACTTACACGTAAGTGAGACATGCACACTTGTATGGCACTCCATTCATTGTGTTTGTATGGCACTCCGTTCATTGTGTTTGTATAACACTCCATTCATTGTGTTTGTATGACACTCCATTCATTGTGTTTGTATGGCACTCCATTCATTGTGTTTGTATGGCACTCCGTTCATTGTGTTTGTATGACACTCCGTTCATTGTGTTTGTATGGCACTCCGTTCATTGTGTTTGTATGGCACTCCGTTCATTGTGTTTGTATAACACTCCATTCATTGTGTTTGTATGACACTCCATTCATTGTGTTTGTATGGCACTCCGTTCATTGTGTTTGTATGGCACTCCGTTCATTGTGTTTGTATAACACTCCATTCATTGTGTTTGTATGACACTCCGTTCATTGTGTTTGTATGGCACTCCGTTCAATGTGTTTGTATGGCACTCTGTTCATTGTGTTTGTATGGCACTCCGTTCAATGTGTTTGTATGGCACTCCGTTCATTGTGTTTGTATGGCACTCCGTTCAATGTGTTTGTATGGCACTCCGTTCATTGTGTTTTTATGGCACTCCGTTCATTGTGTTTGTATGGCACTCCGTTCATTGCGTTTGTATGGCACTCCGTTCATTGTGATCGTATGGCACTCCGTTCATTGTGTTTATATGGCACTCCATTCATTGTGTTTGTATGACACTCAATTCATTGTGTTTGTATGGCACTCCATTCATTGTGTTTGTATGGCACTCCGTTCAATGTGTTTGTATGGCACTCTATTCATTGTGTTTGTATGGCACTCCATTCATTGTGTTTGTATGGCACTCCGTTCATTGTGTTTGTATGGCACTTCATTCATTGTGTTTGTATGGCACTAGGTTCATTGTGTTTGTATGACACTAGGTTCATTGTGTTTGTATAGCACTCCGTTCATTGTGTTTGTATGGCACTCCATTCATTGTGTTTGTATGGCACTCCATTCATTGTGTTTGTATGGCACTACATTCATTGTGTTTGTATGGCACTCCGTTCATTGTGTTTGTATGGCACTCCGTTCATTGTGTTTGTATGGCACTCCATTCATTGTGTTTGTATGGCACTCCATTCATTGTGTTTGTATGGCACTCCATTCGCGAATACGCACAAAGTTTATGCATATTCGCCAGAAAAAAATCAAAAATACACTGTGATCTGCATAGTTTCTAGGGGCACCCTGGCTATATGTCAAGTAAAAATGGTGAAAGATATCTTCGGCGCTAAAAAAGACAAATATACTAGAGCCTTTTTTGCACTATACTATTATTTATTTTGAACAATTTGCCACCATGCACTGTTATTCGGCACTATACTATTATTAAATTTGACTGATTTGCCACCCTAGACTTTATTTGGCCTACACCTTTATTTGGCACTCAAGAGTAGTCGGATGGGCTAAAAAGAGACAAACAATAGCCGAGACTGTTGTTGCTGAAACAATTACAAAAACTGACATGCCCGAGAGTGCCGAGACCAGTGACATTGGGGACGTCATTGGCGACGTCGAAGCGCCGTTGCCATTGACAAGACACAGCCTGTTTTTGTCAAGTCATTTCAAACAGTAGTGGCATGACCATGAAACGTGGGACAGACTCAGTACTTTGTTTTGTTACATTACAGATTTAAAAATAAACTAGTGATCTTTGTACATGTTGATGATAGTATTGGTAATATATTGAATATACCCAGAGATGTGGGCAGTCATACAAATACAAAACAAAGTGTTTAGCAGAAGTAAATATTATCTTATATTTAGATAGCATACACCTCATATTTCGTGCAGAACAAATTATCAAGCAAGCATAATAAAACGTACTGAATGTAATAAAAAACTGCAAATATGATTACTGGCCTAATATGAAATTAACTGTAATGTTCACAATTACCACGTTATGCAAAGGGACCATGTTATGCAAATTAATTGCACTTTTATTAAATTAATTTGGGGCACATAAAATTTCAAAAAGGCACATAGTTATACATGTGCCCAAAGGGCTGTATGTCTTTTTCCAGATTGATCCCTGACAATCAGTAATCTAAGATAAGAAAATATAAATTACAAACTTTTAATACAAACAGATTGCAAATTGCAACACTGCCTTTGTGCACCAAAAGACAAACTGAACTGATGTATAAGCATATAAATTGGTCTCATGTGGTCTTTATTCAAAACAAACAAACTTCATTCAAATTGCCACACATCCCCTTTGTTGTAATTTGGACAAATCTGCTCACCTCTACCCCTTCAAAATATTACATGTTTGGGGGGGGTAATGTTTAGTCACTGGTAGACTAACTATCAAGATACTCTCGAGTGCCAAATAAACGTAATAGGCCAAATAACAGTATAGGGTGGTAATTTGGTCAAAATTAATAATAGTATAGTGCCGAATAACAGTATAGGGGGGCAAATTGTTCAAAACAAATAGTAGTACAGTGCAAAAAAGTCACTAGTATATTTGTCTTTTTTTAGTGCCGAAGCAATTTTTTACTTGACATGAAGCCAAGCCTTGGCAAGGGCAAGGCATTTCTAGAAAACTACATGGATCGCAGTGTTTTTTTTCCTGCTGAATATGCATGAACTTTATGCATATTCGCTTCACCGCAGATATAGTAAACGCATTTTATATCTGCGAAATTTTTTTAATTTTTAAACGGACATTAAAGTTTTATTGAATTGAATACGCAAGCCCGTTTCAGGGGAAACCGCTGGCAGCCAGTTATAACTGGTTTGAGGTGCTGCGCACAGCAGCCATTTACGGTTTATACCACGTCGAGCTCCCAAGAACTAAGGATTCTGAATGATTCATCTAATCACTGAAATATAACCTCTGAAGTACGGGATCCCACTAAATTCATGACTGTCGTTCGAAAGGATGAAAACTTAGCCGTCAGAGGGAGCCACATGCGTGATTTTAGCACAAGCGGTAAACCACTCTGTGGATGATTGATTAGTGCTAGCAATACTAGGGAGTGAAAGCGATTGCTCTCTTAAAAATTATATCTTGCATAATTTGCCACGATTATCGGAGAATATAGGCTGGCACAAAATGTTTAAATTTAATAACAGTATTTTATAGTGCCAAATAAGGTGTGTATAGGGTGGCATTTTTATCAAATAAATATGCCTATATGGACGCTTATTCTGCACTCAAGAGTAGTTTCGTATTTCCCACACACAGCTGTCTGTTCCCACTCACATCAAATATGTTGAGTGGCAGGTCTTTAATGATTAAGATGTGGTTACAAAGTAATTAAAACTGCTGGGCCAGTTCTTTTTAAGAAAGGATATTGGATTGAACTATTTCTCAGACATTGTGTAGCACAATGTTCAATTTTCCGTAGTCTGATATTTGTATTTCTGTAATGCTATATCAGAAAATGTCATATTAACCTGGGTTAAATTTCAGTAAAGATTATGACCTAGTGGAGGCAGAGCCTGTGGGAAGTCTCATGGTGGCCTCCCATGACTACTGCATTCAGTTTGCACTTGTTTAAACTGCTGTCCAAATGACACTAAAATTAATGATACCACATTTGGTTTTCCAACACAACTAAGATAGATGTCATGCTCTCTGTTGCTTCCTCCTGGGGATACAAATTTAGATAGCCAGCTTCTGCTTTCCAACTGATTTCAAAAACCTTATTAAAAACAGTTTAACTGTACATGGTCAGAAGTGATGCAATGCAGAAGTGATTGAAGACACCTGTGATTGTGAGAAATTGAGGGTCATGATCTTTGAAGACTATGATATATATATAAAGTATGCCTTAAACCATTAAACTTTAATAAATTAGTTTCTACACCCAAATAAATTGAGGTGAGGGTCCTTTCGACTGCTCTCCATGCATATTAGATTGTAGAGTTATAATTAGTATTATTAAAACTACACACATATGCCATTATATGGTGGAAACAGACTAGTTCTTTTCATTCCTACCTTTTTACTAGCAACCTGCTAACCTGTCACAATATAATTTATAAATTGCCAAATTATAATAAGGCTAGTATTTTATTGTTTAATCTACAATACTTATAACTGCTATATTACTCATTTCCAGCAACTAATAATCAAGGTCCACTTGTTTATATCGTTTTGTAATTGACAGTGCTAGTCAGCCTAGTGTCATACATACTAGTATTAGTGTATAGTGAGTGAATTATTTGCTACAATCTACATACCTAGCTGGTGGTAGGCTTGACATTGTCATCATGACATCCAACATTGAAGGTACTGATGAAGAACACGCAGTCTGAGAAACTACGGAATCACGAACATTAGCAATGATGAACTGGGCTCCAAATGTCTCCCACAAAACAGAGATGAGAACATACAACGTCAGCGTGATCGGTGGCGTCTGTGTTGCCGACACTTGTGACTTGATCGTGTGTAGACCTCTGGACATTGGCAACTAACGTTGCGTCATTTACAAAATCAACCAACACATATCCAACGGTTCTGTCGCGGCTAGTCACTTTGACGATCTTTTGTAAAGTATCCTAACTATTTTTTTATCACCACGACAATACAAACACAAAGTACCGCCATGTTTACCTGCGGCGTCCGGCGAGCACGTGGGTTATTTGATGCACTGGGAGCACCCCCTCCGATCCACAAGCTGATCGCAACGTACGGCTCACAAACTATCATTTCGGGGTGGGGGTGACAGTATTCAGTGTAACATGGCTAGCCTGCGGGTTCCAAGAAAAGCAAGCGGCGCGGTTTTAGTAGGCCACATGGCCAAAACTGTTCGGTTCAAACCCCGTACAGCAGCGTAGAGCCACGAGGAGTTTTCTTTCATCAACAGTAAAACATTTCATGTGCAGTTGATAAATCATGGCATCGGCGGCAATAAAAAGTCACCTTTTCAATTGTATTTTTATTCTATATTCTCATACTCGTACTCATCTTCTAGCAATGACAATGCACTCGTACTCATCCATCATCAATGTACTCGTACTAGCCTAGTACTTGTACTCGTACTGATGAAAATGTACTCGGATCCAAGTCTGGTTGTTTGATTCTTAAATTCACCATTTATAATAATAAAATCGACATTTGCATTGTATGAGTTGTAAATACAGTTGCAAAACATGCTCTTTGCCCGACTTTGAAAACATGCACTGTGATTAGCAGAATCCTCAGCAGAGTTTAGAATCATTGTCTGACCTGTGAATCTATTTTAAGTAAGACCATGGTGTATATAGTTGTGTTATTGTTGTATTTTTTATTAAACAGACTGCACACATTGGGTTCCCGTGCACATTTGTTAAGCTAGTCACACACTACACATAAATGAACCGGATTCGTGATGGGTTGAACCATCTGAGGAAGCAGCTTTAACTAAAAAAATTCTTACAGGAAGAATATTTATTTCAAATGTTTTTCTTCGACTAAGAAAATGTTTTCTTATTACAAGAAAAAGATTCTAAAATTAAGAATATTTATCTCAAATCTTTCTTCAGTCAGAACTATTTTCTTAATTGAAGAAAATGTTCTTATTCAATCACATATCTGGAACTTGTTAAGAAATAACTCCTAACATTTCTTAATTCAAGAACGTTTTCTTGTTTCAAGAAATATTTTCTTGCATAAGAAAATAATTGTTGGCAGTGCATTTTTGGTACCAGTGTTCCACCTGGCCCATGCACTAATATAAATATATTCTAAGGTAATAGATAATTAATGTTTTATTACCTCTATCAGCTGTTTGTTACCGTATGTCTGGCAACAGCCAGGGAGCTGTAAACATTGTACAACTATTTCATCAACCTGTTTCCGCAGTAACTCGCTTTTGACTACAAGAGAACATGAAAGGAGTTTTCTTCACGCAGTTTCCCATGTAGCAAAGAAACCACGATAGGGCCTAACCTATTTAAACTCGCTTATCCTCCATACATCCTCGGCATACCAATCCAACTTTTACGACTGGAATTGTTATACTGACTAGAAACTGTATAACCCTTTTGTTTTGGGGCGCTGCTGAGGTGGGTTTCCTGAGGATTTAGCGCATTAGAAGTGTTGAGTTGTGTTGTATTGCATTGTATAATAATTTATAGATGGATCAGGATATGTAAAGATTGAGTGAGTCCGGAACAAAAGCATATTTGGACACTTGCTACCTGGACATGTGTTTATTTGTTTCACTCAAATCTGGACATAACATGGATACTAATTAAATCTTAGGCTTGTGAATATTACCTTTGGTTTAAGGCTTTTTAAATAATGGTTAAATATACTACATTGCATTGGGGAAGAATAACTACAACATATATTAATTGCAATTGGTGGACATAGTGGAATGAAGATCATCAGGTTTGCCAATTGGCAATTAACTTGAAACAAGTTCAAAGATCATGATTGATTATCTGATCATAGAGATCTGGAATAACTTGACTTGAATGTAAATTTGAAGTCAGCTAATTGCTTAGTTGTTTATAGTAAGTAATATACAGAATACTTTTAAATGTGGATTAAATAGCCCATAATGTCAGATATTTCACTTGGTCACGGGTTAAAGCATGACATTCGCCTTGTTACAAAAATGACATAGATAAACTAAATGTGTTGCATCAACACTCACACCTATGCATATTTGTTGATATCGGCATAGTCCACTCACCCCGTAAGCAGTAGGAACAAAACTTCTGAGCATTAGTCTTTGCTCAAATGCCCATACAGGCATTGTCACTGTAATGAATGGAGCAGTGTCTTATGAGGGTCAAATATTGATGACCAAATTACCATTTTTATCCTGTACCAATGTGAAGTACAATTTCAAAGGTTGATCATTCCATTAAGTTTTGGGCAGAACGACAGGCACAATCATCCCTGCTAGTTAGGAGTGGTAGTAGTACTACAGTACTCTTGGCAGATAGACCTGTAGAAACATAGATTTGTCAGTTTATCCCATGCAAAGTGTGGATGTGCACTTAATCATTTGTACTTTTTCCCACTTCCTGTCATGGTCGACATGTTACTGGGAAGTAGATGCGCCCAAACTTCAAAGAGCTTTCAAAGAAATGCTCATCATTACTCGTCCGACCAGCGGCGACGGGTCCACTATCAATTAAAGTTAAGATATCACAGGCGAGACCTGTAAATCGGAGTGAAAGATATCACTACTTCCCAGCCGGCATACAACGTCGGTATGACGTTGATTATTAGTTGTATATACGTTGCGACGTCGAACAACACAAATGCAACGTTTTCTCAGCGTCTGGTCATCGACGTCACAAGGACGTGGAAATTTGATGTCGCCACAACGTTGAAATCAAGTCGACAACCAAACCCAACGTCTTCACAACGTCTGGTTATCAACGTTATAAGGACGTGGAAATTTGACATCCATGCAACGTTGTAATCATATCGACAGTTCAACCAACTAGTTTCATCTATAAATACAACGTTTTTACCACGTCTGGTCATCGACGTGATAACGACGTAGATATATATGACGTTGGCACAACGTTGAAATCACGTCGACAACCCAACCCAACGTCTTCACAACGTCTGGTTATCAACGTTATAAGGACGTGGAAATTTGACATCCATGCAACGTTGTAATCATATCGACAGTTCAACCAACTAGTTTCATCTATAAATACAACGTTTTTACCACGTCTGGTCATCGACGTGATAACGACGTAGATACATATGACGTTGGCACAACGTTGTAATCACGTCGACAACCCATCCCAACGTCTTTGCAACGTCTGGTCATCAACTTTAGAATGACGTGAAAAATGTACGTCCATACAACGTTGCAATCACGTCGACAGTCCAACCAACTAGGTACATACATATAAATATGGCGTTTTACAATGTCTGATCATCAACGTTATAACGACGTGGATATATGTGACGTTGGCACAACGTTGAAATAATGTCGGCAACGCAATTATAAGGTCATCGCCATTATAAGGACTTGGACATTTGACGTTCATACAATGTTGCAATTTTTTTTTTTTTCAAGTTGCGAATGTTAACTATAACATCTCTATTCTCTAAGACAACACAACACGTGCGGTGTTAGATGCCTTAACTAAAATTACACATAATAAGACCCTTTATATTTGTAATGTTAGGTAATTTAAGGCAGCTTTCACCACACATTTTGGTATTGAGTAAGTCAGCGGCATATCTACCGTATTCCAGCATGCATTGCGCGGGCCGCCATGCTGCCTTGAGTTCGAACGAACGAAATCGATGGAAGCGAAACAATCCACTAATATATGCGAGTAAGTGTCACCATCCGCTTTTATTTGTTGAACTGTTTAGTTCTGTCGTTTGTACGGAACACACACGACCATAATGTTGTCTTTGTCGTGATGTATTTTGCATGCTTTCACCGATTTGAATCTGAGCACATTTTCCGATGTATAGTCTATCGCAAAACTCGGTGTCGTCGCATTCCTCTCGTTTTCGATCATACCCTGCACTTGTTCCAGTGAAATGTGGTCATGTAGTGTCATGTATAAATTGCACACTCTTATATAACTATCAAAGTCATTGCCATTGGAATAAAACTGCAGTATTTATAAATTGCATCGGGAATTTACCGGACAATAGAGCAGCCGTGGCCATGTTGACTGACTGGAGCTTGTGCAGTGTGCTTTGTATTCGTTTCATCTGACCTTCGTTGTAAATAGATGTGTCGGTTAATACCTTTATTTAATTCCTTTTAAGCGAGTGACCTGAAGAAGCAGACATGAACTGAAGCAGAGGTGGATGCAGCGCTCTCGGTGTAGCCGAAGTACGCACTCGACCAAACTGGTGGTGAAGACTGAGGAACAACTAGACAGAATGGATTAACAGTGTTCTTGATAAATCTGAAGTCATACGTTTGCTTTCATTGGTAGTGTTTAGTGTTAGTTAGGAAACTATAATTATTGTGTGATTTAATAAAAATGGGATCGTAAGGTTAATTTGAAAATGTTTTGTCAGCCATGGGGTCCATTGAAATTTAAGTCAGCTTGCCATTAATGCCCATTACTACATTTCGGATTTTAAGGTCGGCGCAGTTTAATGGATGATATGGTGTTGTGAGCTTTCTTTGTTATCAAAATAAGTTGTAGTTCCTGCTCTAAATACACATTTATAATTGTGCCTCTTGTGTGTGATAAGAATGTGTGGAAGCCATATACATAGTAGATCCCCAAACACAACATAAAGGAGTATTTAACTTGCTTGTTGTGCATTGTTTCATTGAGCTGGTGTTTCTGAAGCCATGAATTGGTCAGATTACTGGTCTTGTCACATTGTTTCAATAATGGCTTAGCCATTGTCTGTACATTCTTTACAACTACCTGGCTGTTACCAGACAGATGTAGGGTAACATTCTATCAACTGAAATAGAACCAAACAAATCTGATTTGTTTGCACATTTTTAGTGATTGTACAGGAAATTAATAGACTAGCCTGCATTCAATGAAGCAATTCCAAAAAAGATTCCGATCGGCTCTTGAAAATACATTCCGAAATAGAGTTGACCCCCATATTTATGACAGCTGTTGTTTGCTGTTACAATTAACAATACGAAAGCACATAATAATTATGTCTGCTGCTGAATACTGGTTACTAGAGGAATTAATCTACATTGAATGTATTCCACTGGTTCAGGAATGTACACATTGCCAAATGAAACCATATTTGTTGTATCAGAACACAGTGAATATCTTTATTTTGTTAATGTTTGTTTTATTATCAAAACATAATATTTAATGACTGTTTTGAAAAAAAATGTCAACTTGGTGATTAGTGATCTCCTTGTGCTCTTTTCAATGTCTGCATGATACTGAATACAACAAATTGGGCAAACAAGAGTGATGTAATGGTCTACATTGTATTCCATGGGTTCATTGATATACACATTGTTAAATAAAATGTCTCATGTATCGGGATAAGGTGAATATCTGTCTTTATTTTGTTCAAACCGTATTTAATGATCATGTTAATTGACTGTTTCGACGATAAAAGTGTAACACCGGTGAGTCAGGCTCTTCTAGTACACGATCTACGCTACAGACCCACGTGTAGACACCGACATACATAGCATTGACGAAGGGGAACTACATTTTCACAGTAATACCTGTAAACAATTTTAGTTGGTTATCAGAAAACAGTAACGATCTAATGTTGACACAACGTTGAAATCCAATCAATTTTCTACATTGTTGCAACGTTGAAACCTGACGTCGATCCAACTACTTTTCAACATTGCAACAACGTTGAAACCCAACGTCGATGCTACGTTGGAACTCGACGTCGATCCAACTTTCAATTCCCAACTAGTTTTCAACATTGGTACAACGTGGAAACCCGACGTCGATCCATCGTTGAAACCTGACGTAGATACAACTTTCAAATCCAACTAGTTTTTAACATTGGTACAACGTGGAAACCCGACGTCGATACATCGTTGAAGCCTGACGTAGATACAACTTTCAAATCCAACTAGTTTTCAACATTGGTACAACGTGGAAACCCGACGTCGATACATCGTTGAAACCTGACGTAGATACAACTTTCAAATCCAACTAGTTTTCAACATTGTTGCGACGTCGATATCCGACGTCGATACATCGTTGAAACCTGACGTAGATACAACTTTCAAATCCAACTAGCTTTCAACATTGTTACGACGTCGATACCCGACGTTGATACAACGTGGAAACCCGACGTCAATGCAACTTTCAAATCCAACTAGTTTTCAATATTGGTACAACGTGGAAACCCGACGTCGATACATCGTTGAAACCCGACGTAGATACAACTTTCAAATCCAACTAGTTTCCGACATTGCTACAACGTGGTACCTGACGTTGAAACAACGTATTTTCAACGTCATTTTGCCTGCTGGGTTAGTTGTTTGTAATAAATATGACATTGAATACCCTTAAATGTGGATAATGATGTCAGATATTTCACTTGGTCAAAAGCATGGTATTCGCCTCGTTGCAAAAATGACATAGACAAACTAAATTTGTGGCATCAAAATCCACAACTATCCATGTTTCTTGGATATCAGCATACTCCACAGCAATTGAAAGTTCCACGTTTCAACAGGTCGATATGCCAGGGGTACTGATGGCGGCGAGGATGAGTATAGCATTTAAATATGATATGTTAATGCTGGGAAGATCTATAAAATCCACAGCTTTGGAAATGCATCTAACTGAACATTACATATTTAATACAAATGTAAACAACCATTTCCTAACATTAACTGCAGTCAGTTGATATATGAAATATATATATATATATTGTCGAATACCATTAAAAATCGACACATGGTGTGTGTAAACATACTTACGGTACATAATTATTTCAAATACATTGAAATGTAAATGTACTAGACACAATAATGTGTGATACAAAAAATATATTATATATTCAATGCGCGCTAGTGTAGTGATATAATGTGATATGTGCACTTATTTATATATATATATATATATATATATATTTATATATTTATATATATATATATATATATATATATGTATATATATATATATATGTATATATATATATATATATATATATATATATATATATATATATATATATATATATATATATATATATATATATATATATATATACTGAAAACATATACACTGAAAACATATCCTTTTTTTTAAATGCCCTTACTGAGGTATCATGTCCGTAATAATGGCGCCACACGGTGAACAAGGAATCAACTTATTTTGCTCAGAAAATCACTGATGCGTGACGGCCTATTTTGAACAGCTCACGAAACACAACAATCCGATTTTAAAAACTGTTGTTGTTTTAGGTACATCAATCAATGTTACCAATATTATGTTGAAATTGTGAAATGTGTAACAGTCACACTTAGTTAGTACAAAAGGTTAGCACCGTTCCGGCGTTCTCCGCTCTCCTGTAATAAGCTATAAGCCTGCTACACGGAGTAGCTGCCACCGTCCTTTGGGCACTTACCTGACACTTGTACGCCGAAGAATATGGAAATGTAACATATCAAACAACATTTCCAAGCAGTATGTGATCTAAAGGCCATTCTGTGTGCAGCGATGCCACTCTGTTCCTGGGAGTTGGCAAGTTGTCTTCTTAGAGCGGAATAAGTCCTGTATAAGGAAGTCTGTGGCAGTGTATACTTCCTCAAAGTGGCTTGTGTCCAGTCCTCCATGTGGCGCCACTCCAGAACCAGGGACTGGGTCAAGCCGAGTTGCCAATTAGTCAAGTACAGTATTTACGCTGGCTGCGCTTTTTTGTAAACCTAGTGATGATTGGCTCGCCGCAAGTCGATAATTAGTAGATACAGCAAGACCCCAAACTACAAATGGACAAGAAAGCCATTGCCTTATCGAGAATCCAACAAATTTATTACCTTTGGCGTCAATTTTATCATCTTTAGTAACCAATAACGTCAATGTGGACGAAGCTAAGCCGTTGTGTTATTTATTATATTCATATATACGACGTATTCGCGGTGAATTTTAATCGTGTGCCACAATACATGGTGGGGTACATTTCCCCAAAATGCACTGTGTATCCACGCAGTTCATTGTGTAACATTAACGCAGTGTGGTTATCATGTAGTGGCAATAGTGTGACATGGCATTGCTTTCCTTTCTTTGCCTATCACAAGATGGCAGCACCCATGGTCATTTAAGTGTTTTTATATGTTTTTATTATTATTATTTTTAGGACATCTTTCCATTTTTATTATAAATATACGAAATGTTATGCTGTTTAAATTAACTACTAGATGGCTGAACCTGCCATGTGACAGTGGTCACGTCAGATGCTGGTAACTGTCTTTGACACGAGAGCATCTAATCTGCTGGTGAGTGTCAATTACAATTTATTAACCAAATTATGTTTCTTTCTAATAATTTTAGCATGATGTGAAACATGGAGAATTAGTATATCATTTGATGTAACTTTTGTCAAAAGTATTAGTAAATATTCACAGTTATGACAAGTGTTGTGTTCTGCGCATTGACCTTGTGTCCATGGAGGCGTGGCCAACCACTGAAGCCAGGTGATGCAAATATGTATGACTGAGTGATTAATGCAAGAGGCGCATTGGCCACAGCGCACCAACGGCCACAGACCAGCAAGGCTGCGTTACTGATTGATAATTTAAGTGGACGGGCTCGTCAAGAAATTTTTTGGCGTGGCGCAGCTACGTCATCGAATCCAGATGCCATATTCCAGGTTTTTCTGGCAGTTTGGGTGATGATGATCTGCTACCCCAATTGCAGCAGCTCTACTTTTCGTATCTGCAACGAGAGGGAGAAAGCCTGGTCACCTGCTTGCTCTCTATGTTGGCGTTGTTTGATCGCATGGTCCAGTGGGGTCCATCCTGCGAGACCGGACGCGAAAAGACTCTGAAAGGCAGATTGGCCGAGGCAGTGAGGGACGAAAACCTTCGCAGGGAACAGCGTTGTTTCAACATAGAGTCACCGGAGCTAGGTTACTTCGACCACTGCAATGGCTGGAGAGTGGAGCGCGTCCTCGGCTTGTCGTCAAACAGCATGATGCTTCCTAGTTTAAGGTCAAAACTGATGACGGCATCGACGAGGCTAGCAAGAGGAACAGTCGCGGGAGTTGCAAGAGCACCTGAAGTGTTCGATGGCCACCAGGAGGACTGATGGCCGTAAGTTTGACGGACATTGTTAATGTTGGCCGTATCAATGGCCTGGCCACCTGGAAGCGAACTGCCCACAGCAGACGTCTGGATGGCAGTTTGGATGAGAAGGCCGTCCCCGCGCCCAACCAAGACAGCACCCGTCAAACTAGTGATGCCTGTTGCGATGAGCCACGCCACAGGCACGCACTCTGCTCAAGAAGAAGGCTCAATTTTACATAAAGCGATAAAAATAATAAATAAAATACGATATTTATATAGCGCCATAATCACATAGTGCTCTATGGCGCTTTACAATACAATAATAGTACAGCTTAACGTATATACGCACTTAAATAATTAAAATAATAAATAAATTAAGAACAATACAACTAAAAATTATACATCAAATTAAACAGTTAAAAATCCAAATACAGTTTATATCTAAGGGCATTACTAAAATGTATGCATGGAATTAAATAATTTAAATGATCAATTACATTAAGAGCAATGCAATTATAAGTATCACATGGGATTAAAATAGTAAACTAATAAATTAAATAATCTAAGGTATACGAGAAATTAAATAAAACAAAATAGTAATAATAAATATTGAGTAAGACTAAAGCCGGTAAACATATAATTCTATATTGTATATTCCTGTCGGAAAATGAAGGTCTTTAACTGCCGTTGAAAACTGGAGCAGCTGTTAGAGTTTCTAATGTTAGCAGGCAGATTGTTCCAAACAGTAGCCGCTGCTTTCCTGAATGTGCGATCACCATATGTGGCTGTTCTCGTTCTAGGCACAGTCAATGAGATGGTAGATTCGGATCGTAGTGAGCGTGTTGGTCTGTAAATGGATAACATATCACTCAGGTAATTCGGTGCTTGGTGGTGGATAGCACGGGAAGTTTGTGACATGATCTTATATTGTATTCGGCTGTGGACTGGAAACCAGTGTAGCTCTTTCAGAACGGGAGTGATGCGCGAGCGGCGACTGGTTCTTGTGCTTATGCTCGCGCATGCGTTCTGCAGACGTTGCATTTTCGCAAGCCGATTCACGGGAAGGCCACGCAGTATAGAATTGCAGTAATCGAGTCTTGATGTTACAAGAACACGAACAAGCGATTTCGCTGCAAAATTATATATTTCTGAGGTGATAATATCCAGTTCGGCTATACGAAGTTCTCGTGCTGGGTAATACTTAGATGTTGGTCGTATATAACCCGAGATCACGGACGGAGGATGATCGCGTTGTTGTTGTTCTCCGACCGAAACTGCTATGTTTGGCAGCGATTTCCATCCATGTTTGGATGTGAACAAGATCACTTCCGTCTTTTCATCGTTTGCCAAAAGCACGAACATCCTTGATACAGTCGTTCAAACGGGCGACCTCTGTTAATCGCTCTTCGGGGTCTTTGTTCATGAATGAGACATATAACTGGGTGTTAACGGCATAGAAGTGCACATCTAGTTGATAATGCCTGATGACGTCTCCAAGTGGCCGTGTATATAGCTAAGGAAAGAAGGTTCCTAAACGGCTCAACATCACCATACTGAAGAACATCTTCCCCAAACAGTCTTTGATGACACCCTGGAAGAACGTCTTGACTCCACCCCCTGGACAGTCAGAATGTGGAGACACACTGGGCGTCCCTCAGAGAGTTGGTCTACGACACCGCTAAATAGAACCTGGGGCCATCTTCCCGAAAGCACAAGGATTGGTTTGACGAAAACTGCGACGCATTCAAGCAGTTGTTGGATGATGAACATTGCCTCCAGAAAACCCACCTGAACGATCCAAAGTACAGCTACAAGAAAGATGCCTTCAGCACCTTCAACAATATACGTAGGACTGTACAACAGAAACTCCGGCAGATGCTGGACTCCTGGCTGATCAACAAAGCTGACGAGATTCAAGGCTATGCTGACAGGCACGACATGAAGACATTTTTTGACGCGCTAAAGGAAGTCTATGACCCTACGTCATGGATCATCTCCAATCCTCAACGCAGATAGGAACACACTGACAAGAAGAAGACTGTTGACACTTAACACTTCAGTGGTGTCTTGAATCGTCCTTCAGCCATCAACGATGAAACCATGACCCGCCTGCAACAAGTCCCAACAAACGAAGCACTGAATGACCCAGCAACTCTACGAGAGACCCAGAAAAGCATTCGACTTCTCTCCGGTGACAAAGCTCCTGGCTCGCATTCAATCCCGGCTGAGGCCTACAAGGAAAGTGGCACAGCTCTGACTTAAAAGAACTATCAGTTGCTTTTGCTCATGTGACAGCAAGAGACTATCCAGCAAGATTTCAAAGATGATTCAATCGTACATCTGTACAAACGCAAAGGGAACCGTCAGTCCTGCGAAAACCACCGAGGCATTTCATTCCTCTCCATCACAGGGTACTCGCCAGGATCCTGGTCAACCGTCTCACAGTACACCTCGACCAGGGACTCCTTCCAGAAAGTCAGTGTGGATGTCGGTAAGAGCGCAGGACCATAGACACGGTGTTTGCTGCAAGGCAGCTTTAAGAGAAATGTCAGGAGCAAAACGCCGACCTGTTATCCACCTACGTCCATTTGACCTAGGCCTTCGACACTGTCAGTCTGTTCTAAGGTGAGCTACAAGAAGGAAAGCGCTCACAAGAGGAGCAAAAGAAACGTTTCAAAGACACTTAGAAGATCTCCGTGAAAGCATTTGTCATCAACCCCAACATCTGGGAACACACTGCTCAGAACCGTGTTGATTGACGCTCCTCCGTGTACAAAGGCGCTGCAACGTGTGAGACAAACATAACTGCTGCAACAGAACAGAAAAGGCAAGCCAGAAAGTAAAGAGTCAGCGACCCATGACACCACATGCGGTTCCATGTTCCACGAGCGTATGAGGTGTTTGTCGGAGTGCGGCACAATGATGACATCTGTCAGAAACACGATAAGTGGATTTGTCCATGTCGATGGCGAAACGGTAGCGATGTGCTACCACATTTAGCTGATGACTCGTTGGGTGATGTAATTATATAATGTAACGCAGTCAAGAGGCCATCGAGGACTTGGTGAGGAACGACAATGCTCTCACTGGTAGGTCAATGGCTCGCGTCGCTTGATTGACAGTTGACAGAAAGGTGGAAACACGGGGGCTAACAGAGAATTAACCCATACACATTTTCTCGAATGCTTGTACATATGGTTTGCTATCAGTTAGGATGTATGTGTTGCTGTTGGCCTGTATGTTGTACGGGCTGAAGTGTTTAGTTGCTACGGCGATTGCCAATGCTTCCACCTCACAAGGTAGTTAAGACACTTCGCAGTTTGCGCTGAAGAATCCCGCAACATGTAGCTTGTTGGTTTGTGTTACGTAGATAATGGCTCCTACTCCAGGCTTCTTCACAGCACCATCCGTTACAATCCACAGTTGAACGTCAGGTTGTGATAAGGTGATTGTGCGGTTAGATGAGAAGGCAGCTTGTGCAGCACTGCATGACTCGCGGATATCATCGGAACACAGGATTTTCTCTTGTGACTGGCGCCCTACACAATCGATCAGTGCGAATAGTGTTCAGCATTTTAGAATAGCGCGCACGAACGCTTTGTAAGTACCCATGGATGACCTTATACCACCTTCCTTCTCAGTTGCAATGCACGATGCTAGTGTTGTGATGAGGTGTTAGCTGGGTCGAATGGTGGCCAAACTTCAAATCCATCCCAGGATAGTGGTAGACTTGGAGCAAATGACTGTCTTTCATGCAGACAAACAAAGGTCACATCCGTTCAAGGCATGTGACACCAGAATCCAGTTGTGTAGCAGCTCATCAGGAGTGTGTCCTCCATAATGCAGATCATCCCCAAAATTAGCGACCATGCCCTTTTGAAGAAGATCCCCTAGTACCCGACACATGATCTCTTCCAGTGCCGTTTCAGAGCCTGGCGTGTCCATTGCAGATGACACATACACCCGTACTCCACGGAATGGAGTCGCGACCCCGCAGTACTTCAATGATTCACGTGATAACGATATTTGGTAGAAAGCCTTTGTGAGGTCTGTGGCGACGACGTACTTCCACTGACCGATTAAACGCAGGGTGGAATCAACGTCAGGCATAAGGGATGACTGACGCTTGCCATAGCGTCCCACACCAGCGAATGCAGTAAAAAGACAGAAATCTCCACTTGCTTTCTTCACTAGGAAAGACGGATTGAGGTACTAGATGACATCTTCAGGACGTTTGAAGACACATCTTTTCTCCAGATTGTCAAACTTTTGTTGAAGATCCGCACGTTTGTCACAAGCGTATTGAGGTATACAGCCTTTCCGCTGAGGTGGTTCGACTGGAGCCATGTTGACATTTTCTTCAAAGGGATCAACCTCACCATTGTACCCTTTTGTATTTTGGTCAAAGACTCTGTCAAGCTCATCTAAGAGTGAGTGAATTTTTTTTCTCATTTCTGGATAAGTACATTGTCGGGATCTAAACGCACAGCGTCAGAATGCTTTGTGTCGAGTGAAGTAAGCAGTTGTACTCTTGGGAGGAAATCAATTGTACTGACCAAAAAATGCTGAAATGTATGGTTCACTCAACAAGTTGGGAATGCTGATTTTCCCAGAAACACTTCAAATGATACTGGGTGGAGGCCACAGTTGGGAGACTGATGACATGCGCATGTTGGGAACATCAACCCGGGGCTCAAGAGAGTATTCCGATTCTGAGGGGATGTCACTATTTCTAGAAATTCTACAGGCCAGACTGTTGTAGAGGTAGCGGGACACGCAGTACGATTGCGCGGCGGATGGCTTGACGGTCTGCCGATTTGTTTGTTGATCCATACGTGTATGTCTCCCAAGATGACGTGACGTTTGGCAGGCCGACTCCATGAAGGGAGTGCCAGCCAGAATGTCGATGTCAAGATGTTCTACAATTAAGCCCTCAAACAGGAATTATTGGTTGTCTTGGACGAATATTAATGACATCTCACCGACAACTTCCATCGGCTTGGCGAACGAATTGCGGTCGTGCCCTGGTAGGTGTCTATACTCGCCGAAAAAGTGCATGTACTCAACTCGACCAGTTTGTTTGCATAGAGGACATGCCTTTTCACCGTGTGCATATAGTCCTGGCGTTCTGTTCGGTCGCGTAAGTGTACTGTGAACTGTGAAGCTGCCATGCGCATCACTTTAGTATCTTCATTAGAACGAATCTCTTAAAGTAAAGAATCCAGTGCTTGCAAGATCTCAGGCTTGAAGCAAGTGTGCCAGATCTGAGCTCTGTTCCGTATCTTTGTTTGACAAGCTTTGGTAGTCCACAGTGAATTAATCTCAACCATGTGAGAACGATAAGGTTCTCTAATGTGGGAGATAAATCTTCATTGTCCCCAACGACCTTACCGTGGTTTGTGCCGTTGTTTCGTAGCAGACTGTTTTCCACGAATGCCATGAGCCGTTGATATAAGTCTTCAGGACGTTCGTCTGGTTCAAAACGAGTCTCGACCAAGTCGAGCCCGTTGCGTTGCTTGAAACCCAAAATACAGATGCCAGATGTGTTCTGTCGAGGTAGAATTTTTTACTATTGTGTTTCTGGAGACAGCTGGGCAGAAGTTCGCTATCTGATCCAACATGAGCTCAAGCACGTCCACTTTTTGTTGGGCTGTACGACGTCGCGACTCTGGTACATCATTACGAAACTTCGATGGGGGAGTTTTATTTTTCTTCGCCCAAGTGACGCCATCTATCAGGAAAGGTGGGAAGTTTTGGTCTAATGATAGGGTGTATTGCAATTTTTTTTCTAGTTTTCAAACGAGTTAACAGTTTCTGATTTAGATAAACGCCACTGTTTAGGTGTATGTTGCATGTTTGCTAACTTTAATACGATATGGGTTACCTGGTAGGTGTTTTTTTAGTACAGATTTCTGCTGCTTGGGCACTCATCGATTGCTAATTCACGATGTATGAACTCAATGTTTACATTTATATCGAACGATTTTGCGGCAAACACCCCTAAGATCACCCTTATTTAAAGTAGTGCGCTCGTTTGCGGTAACTAATTTTCATCGGACACCTGCCACATACCGACGTGACGAATCTCTTTAATGATACATTGTTAGTCGTTACATGTTTGTATGTGAAAAACATTTCTGCGTTTATGACAGGATGTTTTGATTCACCGGCCGAAATGAGAGGAGATATGGGAACGTTTGGCATCAGTGACGATCAAACCCTCAGCTATATGACATGCAATTGGAAGATTCAAGTCGAACCCTCCAAGATAATTAGCTTACACATGTTGATATAATACGTAACATCGTCAGACATTGTATGGCACAATATGTCCCTTCTCTGTCTCTCTCTCTTTCGCTCTCTTTCTTTGTCTGTATGTCCCTCACTCTCTGTCCCTCCCTCCCTCTCTCCCTCCCGATATGATTTTACGAAAAAAATATCTGACTTTGTACCTTAAATGCCTATCGATCAACAACATTTAACACTGGTCGCTGTATGCGTTTAACATCTTCAGAACGTGACTCAGCAACGTGATACCTCGATATTTTTCAGGGTCGTGAACACCTCCCTTTAATTTCCATACAGTCTATTTGATGGTAATGCTATCAAGGCTTTGTCAGATTACATTGATGAACAAGAGTGAGTGAGTGAGTGAGTGAGTGAGTGAGTGAGTGAGTGAGTGAGTGAGTGAGTGAGTGAGTGAGTGAGTGAGTGAGTGAGTGAGTGAGTGAGTGAGTGAGTGAGTGAGTGAGTGAGTGAGTGAGATCGATTGAGCGAATAAGCAAGTGAGCCAATTATCAGGTGGGAGAGTGTACGAGTGGGCGAGTAGGCGAGTAAGAGAGTGGGCGAGTGAGTGAGTGAATAATGAGTGCATACTGAGCGACTATTGAGTGAGTGAGTGAATGAATAGTGAGTGAATATTGAGTGAGTGAGTGAGTGAGTGAGTGAGAGAGAGAGAGTGAGTGAGAGTGAGTGAGAGGGTGGTTGGGTGGATGGTGGGTGAGTGGGTGGGTGGTTGAGTTGGTGGGGGTGGGTGAGTGAGTGTGTGAGTGATTGAATGAGTGAGAGAGTGGCCTAGTGACCGAGTAGCTGAGTGACCGAGTTCCTGAGGGAATGAATGAGTGAGATAAATTAATAATAATAATGAAAACATTTGTCGGCGTTAACGGGACGTTTTGATTGGACATTAGCAAGTCGATCATATGGGCAATGCCACGACCTGCACTTATTGCCATGTCGACAAAGAATAATTAAATATGTTTTTTTGGGGGTCAAATTGGATGTGTTTCACAATTTGACTTTGAGTGTTGTATGTTAGAATTTATAATCGATGCGGAGTCGATGTTGAAGTCAAAACCAAACGATCCAGGAACATTCGTATACGCCTCAAGTGGGAAGATTCTAGCAAAGAAGTTTAAGTTCTGATTATACGCTCTAGGAAAACTCGTATTTCTGTATTTATTTTCATTCTCCAACGTTGTCTTGAGCAACATATCAGTATTTTCGGGAAAGACAGACACTAAATTACTGAACCCCGTCACATAATATATTACTGACATACAAACGCCCCTTTCGACCAATCAAGTTGCCATAACAAACATATATACTGACGATCAAAAATCGGCGTGTTTGAGTTACCATTGTGCGGGATTTCGTGTTACAACTTGGCACTGTAACTCCCTATGCGGGAGGTTGACAATGTATGGCATTACGTTCTTATCTATGTGAGTTTCTTTGTTTGCCTAGTTTGAGTCACACTATCCAGCTTTAGTAACAAAATATTGTTTTATTACATGTGCTATAACGGATCAGTATTGACCACGCATATTGGTCAGTTGTTCTATCATACATTATACACAATGATAACACGTTGTGCTCGATGTAATTAGTGTCAACAAACAATGCTGATTTGTCAGGAGAACCTTCGGTGGGGGCGTAATAGTAATATATTACATTTCCCACAGCATGTAATATTAATACTAATAATAATAGAAAGGAAACTAAGTAATAGTGATATATTAAATTGCATTGTAATATACCCCAGGCCACACACACATATATAGACTGGGTATCTGCGGTCTGTATGTGTGTGTTGTTGCTCTGTGAAAATATTACAGCGCATGTCGAAGCATTGCAAACAACACCTTTATAAATACGATATCACGTGACTCAATCTAGGTAAATAGCCAATATGCTGGTGTTTTGTGGTTTTGGTCACCTCACATGAATAACTGACACGCCCACCACATTAATTCTAAACGCCATAATAAATTGTTGCAATAAGTCACTCTACAATTGTTAATAAGTGTACCACGGATGTTGCGTTGGGTGTCTATTGATAACAGTTTTATAATGAACACTAGCATAATTCCAGCGCGTTATACAACAAAGGTGCATAATAGCAAGATGGGAGTGTCTTCAAAATGTTCTGATCAATCTCTCATATAAAATAAGTTAAATGTTTAAATGGTGCAGTTTAAATGCGTATTAAAACGCCAAGCAATGCATACAATTACAATTATTTAATCATTTTGATTAATGATACACATGGCAATTTAAGAGTACTTACCTTTAAATTTGTATTATATATATATATCCAGCTACTAGCAATTTCATATAAAAATACTGTCAAATTAATCAATAAAAAGGTAACGGCTACTTATTCATTGTTATATGTTGTACATAAAACATCGTAGGTGGTATCGGCAGCTTTGATGTGTTTTATGGATACAATTATTTGAACGCCTACCGCTTTCTTCGCATCGGCTACTGTCGTTTCTATCTATCTCCGCCGTTTCAAAACTTGGGCACTTTTCATACAATTCACTTTGCCTGAGTCTTTCGGAAGGCTAACAAAAAATCAACTGGTCCTTTGTACCTGGTGTCTAGGTCAAGAGAAGTAAAGTCAGTGTGTGGGGGGAAGTGGGAGGGAGGGAGGGAGAGGAAGAGAGAGAGATATGCATATATTTTGAAAAATAAACATATGTACAATATTATCGAATACATATCAGGAAATTTAAGATAATTATTTGAAGGGGAAAAGCAAACAAAACAATTCAACTAATACTTTGTTCAAGGAAATCATCACTAAAATGAGTATGGTCACTACCGCAAGGCCAAACTTGCCAACATGAAGTATGTTTTTATTATTCAAGCACACATGTTCATACAAGAGTACACATCGGGATGTGTTAAACAGAACGTCTCTGCAAAACACATTTTGTGGGGGAAATCGTCACCATTCATTTAGACACCACATCTATCTAAACATTGATTCACGGGTGTCTACATTACATGAGGTGAACATGTAGGAGAGTACATATCTACAAATACATATAGTGCAAACACACACACACACACATACACACACACATATATGTGTGTGTATATGTATATATATATATATATATATATATATATATATATATATATATATATATATATATATATATATATATATATATATATATATATATATATATATATATATATATATATATATATATATGTATGTATATATATATGTATATATATATGTATATATATATGTATATATATATATATATATACATATATATATATATATATATATATATATATATATATATATATATATATATATATATATATATATATATATATATATATATATATATATATATATATATATATATAGATGACAAGTTTTTAAGTTTTGAAGGTAACTTAAGTAACATAGGCACATTACAATAATCCTAATAAAACGGTTTTATGGCAGAGCAGTGCCCACCTAAAATATCCAGAATATTATTCCATTCCCAGTTTAAGTGGAAGAGCTTTCCGAAGGAGGGATCTGCTCATTTATGTAGTGTTCCTTTCAATGCAAAATGCCCTAATTGCAGGTTGGCAAGGATGTCATTGGCTTATCTAGAGTCCAACAATGTCCCTTCGGAGATGTTTGCCAATTTTGTGTTTAAGCATATTCCCGCTGCTAGCATGTACACTATATGTATAAAATATGTTCCATTCATTTAGTGACCTCTGTGGGAACTAGTATTTTCTGATATTCAATTTACACTAATTTTTCACTAATGTTGCTTTTTGTCCTTAAATTATCATTTCTTCCTTAGTGTGAATAAATATGTTTCAATAGTTTCATACCCATTCGATATCATGTCAGCTTCAATTCGATCTCTTTAGTTTCCTGGTCTTTTAGCCACATTTAAATGTAATTACATTAACATTTTGCAATTGAGGCGTAATTATATTTAAATTTATATTGAGTGCAGTACATACATCCAGCTAAACAACTATCAATCTCATTTAACTAATCATTTAGTATAAATAACAAAACGAAGTGTTCAGGTCCACAATGTGCTGCATTAAAAACGTCGTATTGATAAATGTATGAACATGTATTTTTAATTACATAGTTTGTTGCCATTATGATGTATGGGACTCGTAAAATAAAAGTTGTTTCATCAACAAACCTCACATGTTTAACACATATGTTGTGTGAATGATTGAGTTTCCCGAACATAAATGAAAAACACGCACACTAACAAAAACACACACGCATGCACACGCACGCACGCACACACATACCCAAACACACATGTGCCGCTTATGTATCAAGATAAATATTCCTTACGTCACAAATGTGTTAAAGTTGTTCCCAATATAGCCTGTACCAGGGCGTTATTTAACATATAAAGTGGGGGGCAATGCCCCCAGCCATTCATTTGCCCCCATTCAAACCAACTTGCCCCCCCAAGCGTGACCCCATTATCCCTAACCAGCCCCTTGTAGGGCGTTATTTGTATTCTTTTTGTTAGTGTGTTTTAGTTTGTCACTGGTGGCATAATCAAGAAAGTTGCAAAGTAATAGAAGGGCAAAATGTCTACAATGTACATATGTTGTCAACAAATTCCCGGAGCTTCGCTCATTTTCGGCAAAGAAATGTGGCCGAATAAAGGCTCACATTCTATGCGCCACATGCCAGGAGTTTGAGGAGATGGAAGAGAAAAGTTATAAAAATGGCACTATGGCAATCGCAAACGGCGTCATGGTGGACTGTAATGACAGGTTGGAAAGGGTAATTGACCATATGACCTCTGAACCGCAAATAGCAGAAACAAACATGAAGAAGATGGACGAAGCCTGGGAAGAGTCGCAACGCTGCATCCATGTCTACGAGCACCCACTGCTTACACTAAGACTGTTCTTGCGATGCTTCTGAGAATGGCCGACATCAAACAATCATACACCAATAGTTGTGTGTGCATTGTCAGTAGATGTAGTTGTTCCCCAGTAACAGAACAACACATTGCATTATAGATTTAACACATGCTGCGTTAGCCAACAACACTCTACCTAGGCAGTTGAATAATCAGAACTTTACATCTTGATCGTCATGATAGCAACACAAACCAATTATAAGTCGAGAGTTTCGTGAAGCGTTTTCTGTGTAACAACCCATTTTAATGGATACCTGCATGCAGCAAATATAAAGCAGTAGCCATTTTGTTTCAGACACACATGTTTTGAAGTAAACGAAACGTGCACAACGCTAGTAGTTAGCTTGATCAACTCAGCCATTGAACTGCCACATCACCACGAAGTCTTCATCTATATAACAATTGCACAAGTAACAATGACGTGTGTCGTGTAATAAAGCGTTTATTTAATCACACATGCGAACCAGTAATTGCATGTTACACAATAAATCAGTTATATAGCCAGTTTCAATTTATCAGAAAATAATATCACAATTATTGCATATTTCTTATCAAGAAAGTGACACTAAATCTTCGCCAACTTCGCCAATGCCAAATCATTAATACAGCACATTGTGGTATCGGAATCTGTTTATTTTATTAAATAAAATGATAATTTAAATGAGGTTGTACTTAGATGGAGGTATTTACATAACTTAACATAGTTCTAAATATAATTATGCTTCATGTTTTATTCACATCAATAAGCTATTTATATAAATGATACTGACATTAACTCGATGTATGTACTACATTGACAATATGCCTATATGTTAATATATGTACACTTAGATAACAGTATTTATCAGCACTGATCAAATTGCGTGTTGGCTGTGTAGTAGAGCCTTGCATTTTCGGTCAACCTGATGGGGTTTCTGAATACCAATACTGTTTCGAGACTCTTCTCATCTATGCCGTGTCCCATGCAGGGTAATGTAAACATATATAACGTTACCTCACTGAATCTAGAGTAGGACACTGTGAAATAAACCGTCAGTCATGCTACTGGGTCCGAGGATTTATTTAAATTGAAATAAATAAACACATCAACTTATTGTACTGCTACGTTTTTTGATGCACATTTTAAATGTAGCATTTAACCAACTAACTTATTTCATGTTGGCGATTGATCATAACTAACAACATGCACTGCATTGTGCAAGCTGATTTATTAAAATCCCGTGGGCGGACACCACCATCTAACAAACTAAGTAATAGGACGCAATTTTATTTGGTTAGAAGTAAAAAGTAATGACCAATAGAAGACGCCAGTTTGTCAGTGTGTTACAAGCGTTTGTATTTCTTATGAGGATGTAATGCAATGTACAACCAAGTCACACCGCGCCATGCGATCCAGCTTAATATTGTATACTAACGGAGTGTTGCCATGGATCATGCATGACCATGTATTTTGGTATGTTGTTTTGCTATAAAAACGCACAATAAAAACACTGTGCTTCAATCTACAAATAATGTCAACAAACAACGTCGATTTGTCCAGCACCTTGTGCACGTATTTTTCTTACTAAGTGTTGCATTCAGTACATACAATTGAATTGTTGAAAACAAACACGACAAATAGTCAGTAAAAGAAGCTTTAATATGAAGAAACACACATAACGATGAATACATGTTTAATTTCGAAATATTATTCTAATTACTTTCGTTGTATAGTTAGTTTGGTTAGACTGATACAAGTCAGTAGCAGTATCGTGTAGTCAGTATCGTGTAGTCAGCCAGCTATATAACATTAGTAGAAGCTGTGCATAGTTTGGTCGTGCGAAGTAAACGGTGCTTGCATATACTCAAATGTCGCTCTAAGACAGGAGGCATGCGGTCTACGGCAGAATTGAGACGGGATCTCTTCTGGAGCTTCCTAGCAACTCTTTACCTGAAATAAAAGTGACTTTGTACTAAAAACAATACCGTGTCAAGCACGTAATATTTAGATAAATAGCACTTGGCAAATTTAAATGTCGGCATTTTGACAAATAAATGCCAACTATGAACCGACTAGACCTGGAGAGGAACGGAGGGAGATATGGATAGTTATAACCGGTAATTGATATCAGCATCAAAATGCCACTATACATATTAATACATATCATATCCTGTCAAACATTAAATGTACCCTGGGACAGACACTACAGTGTATTCCATTTCCCCCTGTTGCAACTATTCAATGCGTCTATAGCCCCTGTGCTTATACACAACATGGGCACATGGGGACTAACACAAACGTAATGGGCTAGGTTTCCACCGTCGTCATTTCATTGGCATCGGATACCCTTAGCGAATCTCACACAACACCATCTACCGAAAATGTGCGTGCTTGTCTGCAATTAAAGCTCGGCGGAGTTTATTTGGACATGGGCTTCGCGTGCCACATGAAACCCCCTGCACAGCTGGCTATATACGAATGTTTTAAACCCACTGACTTTGCTGGCTGGCGAGGACGATTAATAACATGCGAAAGTGTTCCTACCGTTATAGTGAGGCAGTGAAAGCAGCACATTGTGAGATAATTATTTTAATGAAATTCACAGTTGTATTGTTGTATTAAATATATAGTTACATGTAATTGGGCTGAAATGACAATACCTACACTGCAAACACTGTTTAGTATGTTAACATCAGTTTTATTAAATTGCATAAGCACTTACCTCATTTTATATTGGTGATTCATCATACTTACACTACAAAAAGTGTGTGTTATTTCAATAACAGGTTTGTTAAATTGCATACTTTAAGCATTTAATGTATTATATAATTATAGTACGTTGCTGTGATTTATGAAGCAGTTTAGAAGACCGTTGCCCAAAATATGCTGTAGTCCTTGCATATCCTCTACCAGACAAAATAGTGCGACCTCATGAAAGCAGCACGTTGTGAAATAATTATTTAAATGACATTTAAATGTGTTTTGCTACATTAAATATATAGTTAAATGTAATTAGGCTGAAATGACAACACCAACCCTGCAAACACTGTTTAGTATGTTAATATAAGTTTTATTAAATTGAATCATTGAAGCATTTATCTTATTTTATATTGGTGATTCATCATACCTACATAACAAACACTGTGTGGTATTTCAATTAAAGCTTAATTAAATTGCATAATTTAAGCATTTAAAGTATTATATATTTATAATACGTTGCTGTGATTTATGCAGCAGTTTAGAAGACTGTTGCCAAAAATATACTGTAGTCCTTGCATATCCGTTTCCAGACAACATAGTGCGAACTCTTGAAAGTAGCACTTTGTGAAATAATTATTTAAATGACATTTAAAGTTGTTTTGCTACATTAAATATATATATATATATATATATATATATATATATATATATATATATATATATATATATATATATATATATATATATATATATATATATATATATATATATATATATATATATATATATATATTTGCATATATTTGCAGTGTAGGTATTGTCATTTCAGCCTAATTACATTTAACTATATATATATATATATATATATATATATATATATATATATATATATATATATATATATATATATATATATATATATATATATATATATATATATATAGTTAAATGTAATTAGGCTGAAATGACAATACCTACACTGCAAACACTGTTTAGTGTGTTAATCTTAGTTTTATCAAATTGCATAATTGCAATACGTTCTGTCCAGGCTGTCCAGTGTAGCTAAACATGCTCCAAAATCTTTCTTTACTTCTCACGTTTTCCTTTAACGGCGAAGGATGTGTGTTTAACAATCGTTTGCGGAGGGTCGTGTCGCGAAATTTAATTGCAACTAACGCGGTCATTACAGCTCGTCTCTGTTTGTTTCATTGTGCGCGTAAATGCTCCTTCTCTCGGATGGTCTTACTAAGGTATTTCGCCTGTAGTCCGGTTCTTGTGGCTACCATCTTTTCCGCCGTCTCGGTATCGCCATAAAAGACGCATTTCTTGTACATGTACGCAGCTTCAACGGTGTTAAAAGCACGACCCCATGCATGTATCCTACACACGTAGAAGTTAGATAGGAAACTGTTTCCTCCTCTGAAGTATATAGGACGATTCATTCTGACTTGACGTTGCTCAAAATTACATGCACTGTATTTAATACGAGTGTTATGCAACGTTCGCGTAGGACGCAGTGACTTGTTTTTTTACGCGTGATAAATGGGATTTGGGATTCAGCGTCGGTTAGCTGACACTTCTGTGACAGCCTTATCGCTGTGAGGGATTGCTTATTGTTTAAGTCTAATGTCTGGAATTCGATGGAACGTTCGTCTAGGACGCAGTGACTTGGTTTTTTACGCGTGATAAATGAGATTTTGGTTTCAGCGTCGGTTAGGTGACACTTCTTTGACAGGCTTAACGAATATGTTTTGCGTTGTGAGGGATTGCTTATTGTTTTAGTGGATTACGTCGCGTGTCTGGGAGTTGTTTTTCGCATTCCACTTTGATAAATTTTATTATTATTGTATCCTAGCGGCTGTCTGGCGTTTCTTTTCGCATAACTTTATGAGTTTGACAAATTTGTTATTGTATTATAGCGGCTTATGTCAGCAGTCTGCATTGCTTAACGTTTGCTATATAAGGCTGTGCTCAGACTAGGTATTTCTGTATACACAAACCATCATTCTGTCGCTGTTGTTGTTGCTACTAGCATCACGATGCTGTCTAACGTTGCGCTATGCTCCGATCTGCTGGTCGTCTACGTCGAACTCATGGTTGTTTTGACCCTGCTGCTGCATCGTTCGTAAGTAAACGAATGCTAACTAATACATACTCCTATACAGCGAACGCTTTTAAAACGCATCTATATAACACATAGTTTAACTTTAAGAGACACCGTTATACGACTGTGCAGCGGCTATACATAGTTCTAGTTTGAAAAAATACGCCCGTTGTTTGCTTGCCGGTCTGAGATCGTCTGTGCGTGACCTAATTCTACACGCCTGCTAGCCGACTGCTAGTGGCCTACTTGTAAAAAACATGAGCCGACTTCGCTAGCGAGCCGGGTCGTTGGGTCACTTATATCGTCTGTGCGTGACCTACTTCTACATGCCTGCTAGCCTGTTGCTAGCGGCCTACTCATAAAAACATCCAGCCTACTTTACTACCAGACTGGGTCGAAAGTACGCCTTTCGTTGCTCTCGGGTTTCACATAGCTATCAATACACACACATGTGTCGTTTACGAAATATATAGCGTGCTGTTAACAAAGTCTCGATTTTTATGTGTCTTTCACTCTGGTTTTCAGCTTCCATCGTCAACAGTGGGCGGCTGTCATGGAGGAACTGTGTTACTCTACAGCGTGCATAGACGATGATGACGACGATGATGGCTACGACAGTCCTCCAGGTAAAGTTGGGACGCGGAATGCAATGAATACGCTGCCTTCTTGGACCACAGACAAATGTGGTCTGCCGTAATGACAGAACTTGGTATGTTTCGAAGCCGTCAAATCACGCAACGCCCGACGCATGCAACGACCTACCAAGTTGATAGATAGGCGCGGGAGATCACTGCCGCGCCTGCACTTCAATTAACATCATCATTCAAAGAACGATGAACACTCTGCTTTACTATAATTTGCTATATATCGTTATTTTTAAATAATAAAGCGAAGAACGATGAACAATATTTACATCACTATGCTTTAATATGATCTAATATATGGCTATTTTTAAAATAAATATATTACTATGATCTGATGTATCGTTATTTTTAAATAATAAAATGCTTTAATATGATCTAATATATGGCTATTTTTTAAATAATTATATTACTATGATCTGATGTATCATTATTTTTAAATAATAAAGTTTCCCTGTGACTTTATTCAATGAGGTGTTGTGTCGGTTAACGACGCCAGCAAAAGAAATATCACCACATTTCACCCCGCTACTACATAAAAAACGAGCTGACGCATCATTATACATACAGTGAAAAAATGTAGGCATACATGTAGGCTACAGAATGCATATTACATTATCACATCATATCGAAAACTTTTCGTTTTATGACGTCTTATGTGCACCACCTATATCGTTCACAACGGTTTACAGCTGGGCACGCGGATAGGGTACCGCGGGCTACAACGAGCCGGGAGGTTAAACGCGTTGGGGTACAATTAAAGTTATCTCGCTCCTTGGGGACGGGGTAGCGGTCAGGTTAAGGTAACGGTCACTCCGTTAGGGTCAGGGTTCACCACTGATAACGTCAGGTCGGGGTCTTGTCAAAAAAGTTGGGGTTATGATGGCTACCTCCTCCATTCACCTGGGGGCGCTGCATTGGAATATAGGTCGCCGCCAGGGGCGCTCATGATACCCACGTATCACGTGACCGGAAGTCAGATGACCCTCCCATACTGGTCCCCTCATTTGATCGGTCATTTCCTTCCGTATACTACTTCCGTATATATATATATATATATATATATATATATATATATATATATATATATATATATATGTATGTATGTATGTATGTATGTAAGTATGTATGTATGTATGTATGTGTGTATATATATATATATATATATATATATATATATATATATATATATATATATATATATATATATATATATATATATATATATATATATATATATATATATTTAATCTCAATACTCCATTGTCCAAATAGAACTAATGATATCAACGAATTATTGTATTCAGTAGTAGGCATTTCAGGCTTGTGCACGCTTCACGGAGCTCCTTTATGCTTCGCTGCAAGGTTTTTGTTTATCGACAAAGAGCAATAAGAAATATCCAATCTGTTCCAGGCAGGGTTCGCTCGAGCACGACTTGACGGATTAAATACTTCCAACTCCTTAGTGCATTAACTGTCAATCGTAAAGTGACTTATTGCAATAATTTGTCATGCTGTTTTGATTTTAAGTTGATGACGTGAGAGTTATTCAGGTGAGGTGACCCAAACAACAAAATGGAAGCCCATTGGTTATTCATCTGATATTGGATCACATGATATCGCATATATAAAGGCGCTGTGTGCAATGACAAGACATTCGCTGAAATACATTTACAGTGCAGCAGCACAAATATACAGACGAGCAATACCCAGGTACGTTGCAATTATATATATATATATATATATGTGTGTGTGTGTGTGTGTGTGTGTGTGCGTGTGTGTGTGTATGTATGTATGTATGTATGTATGTATGTATATGTATATATATATATATATATATATATATATATATATATATATATATATATATATATATATATATATATATATATGACTGCCTTTTCGCTATGCAGGGTAACTCATTCATTTGTTAATAACAATGCATATATTTTATATACACGTGTAGGTAAATAGTAATATAATAATATTATGTTTATTTATGAAACATATGCATGCGTATTATGCATACACGTATGTATGCATGCATGCATACATGCATATATGCACACATACATACATACATACATACATACATGCATACACACATACATACATACATACATACATACATACATACATACATACATACATACATACATACATACATACATACATACCTACATCCGTACAAACATACATGCATATTCATTCAAAGACTCACGTACGCAACCACAAGCATGCACAGATACAGGCACGCGCACACATGCACACATGCATTCACACACACACACACTCACACACGCACGCACGCACGCACGCACGCACGCAAGCACACGCACACGCACACGCACACGCACACGCACACGCACACGCACACGCACACGCACACGCACACGCACACACACACACACACACACACACACACACACACACAATACGTGAACTCAATGTTGTTAGTCTTGTTTCGCAGGTGAGAACTCTACAAGTAAAATGGCGAACGTACGTGGACTGCTGGTGTTGAGCTTCGTGTGCTTGCTGCTGTGTCAGGTAAAGTTGAAAGTATTATTCCGTTTGTTTCGAAATATTGCATTACGTACATTTGTTTAAGTATATTTGTTTCAACACCTATTCATTATATTTACCAGTTTGTTAGGGAAGATAAGTTACATGTATATTAACACATTTGCGAGGATTGCAATGTAACCAGTGTTCGTCATATCTGCGCAAACTTTATTCTTGAGCTTATATTGCATGTATTAGATACATTCATGTTCAACAATGTGCACTGCGAGCGCCTATTATATCACAACGTATTGTCATTGCATAGATGATGTCACTGAGCGAGGCTTGCAGGAAAATAAAAGATAGGTAAGTAACACAAAGACAGTGGTCGATCAAATGTCACGCAGACGAGTTATGTTATACTTGCAACGCAACATATTTGTCTTCGTCAGCGACCATGAACGGAACGTCTTACGATCACATTGGTAGTCGTATTGCTTCTACGTGGTGTTAACTGTGGGAATATCATATCATCTACCTGCATTTAATATCGCATCCACATATTTCTAAATCACTAACAGTTTCTCATCGATTTGCCCAGGCAAGTAGGCCCTATAGGTGCAATCTGAACAATATTATCTATGTTATTCATCATGCTTGATTAGCGGAAGTGTTAATTGTAGCTGCAGATAAACAAGCAACTGAACAATTTTATCTATGTTATTCATCATGCTTGATTAGCGGAAATGTTAATTGCAGCTGCAGATAAACAAGCAACTGACCAATATTATCTATGTTATTCATCATGCTTGATTAGCGGAAGTGTTAATTGTAGCTGCAGATAAACAAGCAACTGTTGGTATAATGTCTTCTCTTTCAGGAGAGTTATCAAGTGCTGCGATTTCTGCTGCATGATAGCGGACACTTGCAGACACTGTGGATGTCTGAATTCAAAGGGGCAACGTCGACCGGTAAGCGTCATTTTTGAACGTGTTTTGTCTTATATGTATTTAATTTATTTTTTAAATGCCGATATGTCGGTTCATTGAATGTTCCGATCTCACGACTACAACCACCCTAATTTAGATATTGCTAGGGGGCGCTAGTGTCCGCCTCTTTCCGTCACGTATAATGTATCCTGTTATAATGACTTAATTTTTTATATAGCACAATTTCCTTAACAAGTCCATGTGCTTTACATAAAAAGACATAATTATATATATATATATATATATATATATATATATATATATATATATATATATATATATATATATATATATATATATATATATATATATATATATATATATTAGACATGTAGGCAAATATATATATCCATGTATTACAGAATACATATATATCGTATTGACGTTGTCTCGCTCCCTTCCTTCATCCTCCTTAATCCCTCTTTATCCTTCCCTCTCTATATATCCCTCTCTCCCGCCCTAGCTTCCTCACTCACCCCTCCGCTCTAATCGATTCACAATTGACGTTGATGTGTAAAAATGTCAATATTGAAATTTGCCAAATACTATTTACCAAATTATTACGTGCTTGACACGGCACTGTTTTAGTACAAAGTCACACATTTTATTTCAGAGAGTGTATTGCTGAAGAGCTCCAGCAGAGATCCCGTATCAAGTCCGCCGTAGAGCGACCGTGGAGTATATGAAAGCGCCATGTCCTTCGTGCGACCAAACAACGTACAGCTTCTGCTAATGTAACACAACAAGATACCGCTGCTAGCTTACATTAATCTAACCAAAATGACTACAAAGAGCGAAAACAGTTGTAATGATGTTTCGAAATGATACATTTATCACTTGTTAGCATATCTTTCTCGTCATATTAAAGTTTCTTTTACTGACTATTGTTAATGTTTCTTTTGAATCATTCACTTGTTTGTGCTGAATGTAGTAAGCAGGATACTGTCACAGATTTAAGTTTGGCTAGATAATGGCGTGCTCGGCGAGTGCTTTCTTGCGTACGGCGTACTCGGCTAATGCTGCCTTGCATAGCAGCTGGCACTATAGCTGCTAACGGCAAGTTGGTAGAGACTTTCGAGTGTGGACGACTGCGGAAATTAGCTTCTATGGCTCAGCGACTCTTTGCCGCTGGTATCTAAAAGTATTCGTTCTTCACCATAATTCGGTTCTAAAATAATGACAAACAATATCAGAAGACAACTAGTTTTCCAACGTTACCAAACTTAATAACATTTCGTTGATCTGTAAATCAGTTGGAAACAAATACATTTCCGATCTTTAGATTAGCCATCGATCGCTATTCGGTACCCCAATTTCAATCGCTAGGTGACTAAAGTAAACAAGCTAATGACAGATACGTACACAGGGTGCTGGGCCTTCACAACCGAGATTAGACACGCATCGAAGATTCTCCTGACAAATCAGCATTGCTTGTTGATATCAATGTCAGTACAATATATTTAATAATATAATTTACGTAAATAAAGCATCAAGTCTAACTGCATTTAAATCTATATTTAATGCAATAAATACCTAAGTAAATGTCAATCTAATTTAAATCGTTTTTTATTTACAAAAATAAACAGATTCACAAAACAATCTTAAAATGTAAACCAAAATTTTTATAAAATATTCTCAACGAAAATATTATCGAAGAGAGATGAGATTAGTATTTCAAAACTATGAACACGGGATTTGAGGCCATAGAGTAAAAACTGTATGGTAAATGCGACAGTAAAGAAGTAAAAGAAATCGTAAGGCAGGAAATGGATGCAATGCTTACATGTAGGCCAAACGATGATGAAAGCAGGAACCCACAAACCACCCAAAATAGTGGAAATGGTGTGAAGGAAACAGTAAAATAAATCAATGAAAGAAAAAATAGGGAAACAAATGTCCTTATATTCAATATCCCAAAACTAAAAACATACCTAAGGGAAGAGAGGGTGAGGATAGATATGGAGTTTGTTATTTCCTTCATCATATTGGCGAATTGCCTATGACTAGCCTGATCTGCATTCGCTGGAGTTTGTAATACAGTTGGCATTAAGGTTTCTGATGTATTCTGATTTAATAGGTAAGTCAAATGGAAAGGAAACTACCACGTACTGCCGCTAAATGTCCCGGTATATTATTGACGCTTGATCAGTTGCAGGTATTAGCATAGTATTTTCTATACTCAAATGTTAATGTATCTCTAGAAGTCAAGTGCTGTGATTTTTAATATTCAGAAACATGTAGTTGGAAAAGGTGGTGTCATGTGGAATTCCCTGCGTTAAATCCGCATTTCCGGAATTATTATTATTATTATCATCTTTATCCGGATTCAAGATCCACAAACATTTATTTATTTATTATGAATACATGTTCCGGCTTGGCCACATTTTCAAGAAAGCCTTAAATTGAAGTACACTTTTTTGAAACGATGTAATAGAAAAGGTAAAACAAATGTGTTCACATATATGTCAGCAACAGTCTTGCCCGGAGGGAAACAATTTCAGACAATGAACCAGTTTCATAAATCATATACATAACATGATGAAATACAGTTCAATACAAGCCAACTTATTTCAACACAGTATACAACATATATACGCGCAGAATCGCAATAATGGCAGAGAGTATATGTGAATTTTGAAAAGGCAGAAATAAACGGTTAAACGGTGAAATGTTGCAGTTAAAACGAGCATCAAAATAAGCAAACAGTGTATTCAGTTTAAATGTTCAATCAGTTAATTAATCTATGTATATATTCCTTTCAGTTCCAACATATTTTGTTCCAATTTCCACGCGAGCGATCGTTTACTTACCCCCTGGTATGGATACCATGTAGAAAGGATCATCGGTTTTTAGTGTCTCACCCGAAAGAAACAGGCAATGCGGGGTGAACGAAATGGTTCAAATTTCGAAACGGTAGAAGGGAAGGAGGCTACTTGTTGACAATATTAAGTTACATAGTATTTCCAATATTTTTTGCGGTCACGTATGTGTCCACACAAATGTATATTTGCATAATAGGAGGGGACAGGCACTAAAGGGTGGGTTGGTTAATTTGATGAACGGGACTGTGGTAGAAATGCCCTTATGCTCTAAACTTATATTACAGTAATGATAATAAAGTATTCATATAGCAACCGATCAATCAAGGTTGCTCTCGGGCGCTTTACTTACATGCAGTAATAATAAAGTAGTACCAACTATATTAAAAATAAATATATTAATTATAAAAAATAATATACTGACATCTATATTAATTACAAAACAATAAAAAAAATTATATTATAAAACATATTCCAAATAAACATATCATAAATAATATATGATAACAATTTAAATGTATATTTGTAATAATAAAATAATAATATATATGCATGCAGATGTTCACATATCAGCACTTCATAGAAAAGCTACTCTAAAAAGAAGTGTTTTATGCTGTGGCAGTCTATTCACTGTCCCCAGTGAAACGGGCAATCAATTCCACATATTGGCAGCGAACACATCTAATCGTCGATCGCCATGCCTGAACGTCTGCGAAGCCAGTACAGACAATACCACAGAGAAGCTTACCTCAATTTCTGAATCGGGTTGCGTTGGTTTGGTAACTCCGCGAGATAGTCCGGTGCCAGACGATTCATCGCGGAATACACACAAAGAAACATTTTGTTGGTCGGGACCAATCGAATAGGCAACCAATGCAAACGTTACAACAAACGAGTAATGTGCTCATGTTTTCTTGTACGGCAAACGAGTAGGGCAGCGAAATTTTCAACACGTTAAAAACGCTGCAGCGTCGTAAGCGAAAGGCCGTCCGCAAAGTGCTGCGAAAACCCAAGCGTGACGTCAAAATGGCGTGAAACAAGATTTTGCGAGCGTCGCCAGTTATGCTTGATCGAATTTGCCCGATATTACGTATTTGAATAAATTATAGGAAATACATTGTCATAAATTCGCAAGTGCGAAATCATGAAAGCAGTACATTGTGAAATTGCTTAGAAAGAACTTATCATTGTTAATTACCTTGAAAGAACTTATCATAATTATATGTATCACTTATATTACTTAATATATATATATATATATATATATATATATATATATATATATATATATATATATATATATATATATATATATATATATATATATATATATCACACAATTCACAATGAACTGCTTTCATGATTTCGCACTTGCGAATTTATGACAATGTATTTCCTATAATTTATTCAAATACGTAATAGCTCAGGTTGCACCGATAGCAAAGTCATCTTATTAGATGACTGTGCAAGCAGCACGCCAAGACTGCGCACGTACGACATCGGTAAAACTCGGTGTCCAGGTATTGTCGATGATGCTTCGGCGGGTAAGTCAACTAGTTTTGTTGTTGTGAGGAAGATGATTACCTCCGTTTATCTTTGTTCTCTTCTCTTGATTTCTCTCCATTCAGTCTGCCACCACCGCAACACATGTCTTAGACAGTGCCGCAACTGTGGATTCATCGCGTTAACTTGTAACACGAACAAGTATGTTACGTCATTCTTCTTTGGCAGAACAGACTGTCCAAAGTAGTTTCTGCAGTAAGTTATGATAAATCACCAACGTAAAATATGTTAAATGCTTAAATGCTGCAATTTATACAACCTTGTATCCGAATACTGAATAGCGTATCAAGTATAAGCATTGCAATTTAAATGTAATTACATTTACATATACATTGTCTGCAGGAAATACCTCCAGATAAGCAATTATCGATCTCATTTACATTAAAATGTCATTTAAGTAAATAAAAAGTTACATGGTATCAATATGCTCATTCACGACGGAGCATTAGCTAATTTATTTCGTATTACTAAGTTTGTAAGAAAGTTGCAATTACGGTGAATGAGGACATACTTGCAGCGATCTTTTCAACTGCCGCATAAATCACAACGATACATTATGTTGTCCAAACCAGGTGGCGGGGAAGGTGGGCAACCTATTCACGGTGTTATTTATATAATAATGCAGGACACAATATGTCAGAACCGACGAAACAGCTACTATGAGGTGGCAATAACGGGAGTTACTAGGAAAGTTATGGTGCACTCTATAGTTAGAAAGGCAGATTAGTCAGTGATGTCGAAGGCTTCAGGAGTTTTAAAAAGGTTTAAAACAATAGTTCAACAGCTATGTGGGGAGACGGGAGTTGGGTTTGTAGATTTGTTGGAAGGGCAGACATGTCTATCAGGAAAAGGCTCCATTTAAGCGGAAAGGAGCGTCGTTTCGACTGGTGGACTCTTTAGAACAGTTGCCAATGGCACACATTATTTAAGCTAGGGGTGCAGTGGGGTTTCTTGAGTGTAAAACATGAAATGGAATATACTGCTACTGGTACTACCATCAAATGAAATGTTGATCTCCAGGTTCTTAGTGTAATCACAATATTGGGTTGATTACTATAAACATATCATATGTGGAACAGGAGCTAATTGTACCACTGCTTAAAGCAATAGTTAGGGTTCATCTAAAATAACACACACAAGCTTGGATATCACACTATAAAAATGATATAGAATCACTGGAACGAATACAAAGGATAGCAACTAAACAGACTCCATAACAGAAAAAAGCTTAGTTATAAAACACCTAACGCAATTGTGGTTTAACATCATTAGAGATAAAAAGGTTAATAGGATAACAAACTGAAGTTTCAAATATACTGAATTGGTATGAATATATTGATATAAATATATTTGTTTTCACATGATACATATTGAACTATAGGACATAAAGCAACGTCATGACATTTGGTAAACACGAAATACTAAGTTTTCCCTTCCGGAGGATGGGCATTTTTGTTAGTTTATATAATAATCTCACATACATAAATACAAAGTGTCCAATGACACATTATTGTTGATGTCGCATTAATAAATGATTGTATGCTGCGGTTTATGCAGTCCGTTCTGTTGAATGATGTAATTTTATTAAACTGTTATTGAAATACTGAACAGTGTGTGCAGGGTAAGTATTGTCATTTTAGCATAATTACATTTATATATGTATTTGATGCGGCAAAGCAACTATCAGTCTGATTTAAATATTAAAAATAAATATTTATATATATATATATATATATAATATATATATATATATATATATATATATATATATATATATATATATATATATATATATATATATATATATATATATATATATATATATATATATATATATATATATATATATATAATATATATATATATATATATATATATATATATATATATATTCACAATGTACTGCTTACATGATTTCGCACTTGCGAATTTATGACAATGTATTTCCTATAATTTATTTTGTAAGAAAACAGCCACTATTGTGTTGGAAACCGTTATGTAGGGACTACAAACTATTTTTGGCAACGATCTTCTAAATTGCTGCGTAGATCATAGCAATGTATTACATAAAAATAAGTTAAGTGCTGAAATGATGCAGTTTAATAAAACTGTTATTGAAATACTACATAATGTTTGCAGTGTAGGTATTGCAATTTCAGCGTAATTACGTTTAACTATATATTTAGTGCAGCTAGGCAACAATCAATCTCTTTAAAACATTTTTTTAGTTAAATAACTTTAATGTGTCCAGGGCCACAATGTGCTGTATTCATGATTTCGCGTTGATGAAAATGTATTTGGAAATGTATTTCCAATTACTTAATTTGCTAGAAAGTAGCCACTATTGTGTCAGGGAACCGATGTGCATGGAGTAAAGTATATCTTGTCAACGATCTTCTAAACTGCCGCATAAATCACAGCAAAGCATTACGCTACAAAAAAAAAAACAAGAGGGACTACTTATTCACGGTGATATAAAATAGTATCATACAAGACCTCAGGAGAAAATATGGCAGACGGGAAACGAAAAAACAGGTACTCTGAAATTGTGGTAGAAGGTGTTTATGGGAAATTGCATAGTTACAAATACAGAACATTCACTGGATAAACGGAAAAGCGTTGGAAATTGCTGTGGAAATAATAGATGATGTCATAGAAAGAGTGGAGAAAGTCCAGGGTCCTGTAAAAAAGGTAAAGGTACGTTCTTATATAGCGCAGTATCCAGTCCATAGGACCGCTCAGAGCGCTTTACACTTCACCCCCTGGCAGACCTGTTCATTCCAAGGCCATTTCAACTTCTCTGGGAAGCATTCAGCCATGCTGCAATTACTGCGCGAAGACATTTCCACCACTGTATGTATTGCCATGTACTCATTTATACAGCTGAGTGAACTGTGGCAACGTGGGGTGGTCAAACTTGCCAAAGGTTCGAAGCGACCGCAGTGGAATTTAAAACCGGGTTCTCTCGATTGAGAGTCCGGCCTTCTAACCGGTATGCCATCGCGCCCCACGTCCTGGGACGTGAGAGTCTATTATTGTGCAAGTAGACACAAACAACCCAGAAAGGGATGGTAAAACCACCGTACTTCATAAATGCAGGGACATAGCCAGGATGCTAAGGCAGGCACTGGTTGACCAGATAAGTTTGTCAGAGAGTGTTGCCAGTAATGGGAGACAGGGGTCACGAATATGGAAATGACAGGAAGACGGGGATCAACGCACTTATATCCAGCTAATATAACACACCACCCCCACCCCCACAGATACGCACACCCACCCCCACACGCACCCCCAAACCCCCTACACACGCACGCCCACCCCCACCACACACGCACCCCCACCCCAAACCCCCTAGACACGCACGCCCACGGTCTGACCGGGTAACTGTGAATGTATAGTCTCAGGGGACTAAAAGAGTAGCCAACGAGTAGCTGTGGATGGCATTCACTGTCTGTTGACATCGCATCTCCTGGATCTGAGAACAGCAGGCTCTTAAGTGGTTGAGACACTCCTCACCACTCCTGCCATGAGCACCTCTCCTATATGTTAACAGATTGGCACTGCACCACTTGAGCTCACAGGCCCAGTTGCCCTGCTGGGTTAAATTGCATAGGACCGCTTTTAAGAGGGATACCTTGCAGAATGTGTCTTCGGATAGTTTTGGCCGGTCTGCGATAATGAAGGTGTGAGCTGGAGTGCAAGGAAAGGGTTAAATTACTATAAGGTACTACATTAGTTATACACTCTCAACTGTCTTATGGAAGTGTAAAACCAAATTCAACTCACAGCCAAGTCAAGACAGACCCAGAGTTTCTGGCCCAATGGGGGGCCTGACTAATGTACAACAATCAATATATGTAGACAGACCAAGAGTTTCTGACCCAGTGGTGGCCTCACTAAATGTACAACAATCACTTTATGTAGAGTAGACAGACTCAGCGTTTCTGACCCAGTGGGGGCCTGACTAAATGTACAACAATCTCTATATGTTGACAGACCCAGAGTTTCTGACCCAGTGGTGGCCTCACTAAATGTACAACAATCTCTATATGTAGACGGACTCAGAATTACTGGAACATGCTTCTTTGTCTACATAAGGTTCCGAAGAAGATACTCAAAAGCATGATAGTTTATAAAAACAAGTTCAAAGTGAAAAAAAATGGAATTTGTTTTAAATATTAATTCACAATTACTTGCATTTTCTGAATAAACATAATCAATGGTGATGTGTTACCAATGTCTGAAATAGAAATCTGTGAGTGTACATCTGTTGAACTTTTTCAAACACTAATTAACTGTTTGTGCATAGAAATCTGCAACATTGAAGTCTGACAAAATCTTGCCAAGATTAATCCGATGCATGATAAGTTACTGATAAGTTTCAACAAGGACAAAGGTTGGACATCTGTATTTTCTGACATTCTCTTCACCCGGGTTGCCTGATATGAGTATACCACTTGTCAACAGCAGAATCTTTCTGAAATATCTAGAAGCAGATTATGAGACAAAAAGGCAAATGTTAGTCAGTACGATACACTCACAGGACACCCTGACTGTCTTGTCAACTGTTGGTGTTTAGATCCATGAACTTTAGGAAATTGTATTGCCTATCACAAAAATCAGTATTTAATACAGCATGAATTATAATACCTTTTACGCAATGTTCCTGCCTATGTACAGGGGCTAGACGGCACACTCTTGTCACTAGTCTGGAATGCATCGGAGCGGTGTCAGGTAACGGGACGCTAACGGTACACAGAACACATCTCCTTATTTGGTGTCAGAGCGCAAAGCGGCGAGGCGACATCACATCACTGCTAGAGCGACCCAGCCAGCAGACTTCAATCACTGCTAGAGCGACCCAGCCAGCAGACTTCAATCACTGCTAGAGCGACCCAGCCAGCAGACTTCAATCACTGCTAGAGCGACCCAGCCAGCAGACTTCAATCACTGCTAGAGCGACCCAGCCAGCAGACTTCAATCACTGCTAGAGCGACCCAGCCAGCAGACTTCAATCACTGATAGAGCGACCCAGCCAGCAGACTTCAATCACTGCTAGAGCGACCCAGCCAGCAGACTTCAATCGCTGGCTGCTCACGGAAGCAGTGTCTACGTCGTCGCTCTTTTGTTAAGTGTTTTCTTTACAATCTGATTCGTCACGTATCGTCTGCTGATCACGAGCGACTACTCTGAAAGCCGTGAGCTATCTGGTGAGTCCACTGAAGTCTAATATCGACGTTGATGTTCGCTATTTTTCCGTCAGTGTCAGTAGCGGTTCTGGCCACGAATCTTGTTTACCGATTAGCCTAGACCTAATATATTAGGAGCTAGCTAGGTTAGGCCACACCCCGTAACTTGCTATATAGGGTTGCGGGCCGTAGTATCGTTAGAATCTCGCTGGCGCTTTGCCTGTACATTGGTACAGTGTTAGCGCGTTCGTGCGGTTCTGTAATACCGTGCCCAGTCCCGCTTTGCTGGTATTATTATACCAAACGTGTATGCGATAACGATCTATTTGTTATTCCCACCAGTATCGCCACCTGGAGGATTGAGTGAGAGTACTGTGACACGTAGCACCGTCTGGCTCTGCCCAAGTTTACCTGCTGTATTGATAGTGGCATAGGGAACTTACGTCGGCATGTTTCTGTCACCGTTCATGGTAATCAGTTTTCGAAGATAGACTATTAGTAACGTAGGAGAATTACTGTTACCTTCTTGGGACCCAGTTCGATATTTTGTGGGTTATTTAATTGGTTTAGGTTTCGAGTATGGCATTTAAACACGCGTTTACTCTTTTTCCGCTAAAGGGCACTTCGTATTTTTCACCCACTTACACACGCTCGCTACTGTCTATTCAGTGTCAGTATTTAAATCGACTGTGACCCCACGCCTGAACATGTCGTCTTGGGGGCACCATTTTTGTACGCCGGTTACAATCGTTTATGGACAGGATAGGACCCGTGGCCTTTCTACTCACGGCCACACTGTATCACCCATACGCCAGCTAGGGCATTAAATCGACGGCACACCCGGATCGTCAAACTCATGATGTCGGCCGCATGTACCTTCGCCATTCACACCGGATACAATTTCACCATCACCAGGACCTCGTGGAACACTGGCACCAATATTTGAATGTACTCGGTTTTCGCAAATATTATAGGTCTTTGCGGAGAGCCACTATCAGGTACACGTTGCATTACAATCGCTGATCACCGATTTTGCAGATTGCCCTGTTAACAATGTCTCGTTACAGCACCATAGGTTTATATTAGGCCTATCCGTGCAGGCGTATGACCGCGCGTTGGACGCGATTACCCGCACAGGTGTGAAACCACGCAATGGACGCTATGATCCGCACAGGTGTGCGACCGCGCATTGGACGCGATGTTCCGCACATGTGTGCGACCGCGCGTTGGACGCGATGTGCCGCACAGGTGTGCGACCGCGCATTGGACGCGATGTTCCGCACGTGTGTGCGACCGCGCGTTGGACGCGATGTGCCGCACAGGTGTGCGACCGCGCGTTGGACGCGATGTTCCGCACGTGTGTGCGACCGCGCATTGGACGCGATGTTCCGCACGTGTGTGCGACCGCGCGTTGGACGCGATGTGCCGCACGGGTGTGCAATAGCGCGTTGGACGCGATGTTCCGCACGTGTGTGCGACCGCGCATTGGACGCGATGTTCCGCACGTGTGTGCGACCGCGCGTTGGACGCGATGTTCCGCACGTGTGTGCGACCGCGCATTGGACGCGATGTGTCGCACAGGTGTGCGACCGCGCGTTGGACGCGATGTTCTGCACAGGTGTGCCTTTGCGCGTCGTCATCAACTATAATATTATCATTTATGTATGTGGCGATATGCTTATGTTACGTACCTTCTCCTGGGTGTCACGTGCTTACAGGTTGCATCGTACACTATACATGGCTGTGCGAAGACTATCACGCGTTGGGGACACTTAACTGTTGGCTGATATTTTTAGGCACGCCACGATATTTCCCCCACCACTTCTGAACTGCTGCTTGCGCCAGGCTGTGTGAGTAGGCTTGGGGATTGCCTGTTCGCTATGTGTCGACACTCCGTAGACAGTCTGTATGTTTGTATACTTACTATGATATGCCTATACTCGAAATTGCAGGTCTTCAGAACAGCCCGGTGTTCACCTTGAGTCGTCTACGTTATCGCTGATTGCAGACTACCCCGGCCGGAACACAATCACACTGGGCCGATGAGTGGGCTGGTGATGACTTGCTGCTCGGTGGCCGGTGCATAGGTTAATCCTCTTGCGCAGAACACTGCCTTGCTAGCAGCTATGCCGAAAGTTAAGAATGGCCGAAAGGGTGGCCCACCTGCCGACCGCAGACGTTCTTCGAGAGCTACACGGGTGCCTCGCAGACTAGCTGACGCGGCTTCAGACAGCTCGTCTTTTGACACCGACGACTTGGCAACCGTCAACCAGGCACTCCGGCAACAACTGCAAGACGTCCAACTGCAGTTGTATGAAGCACAAGCCAGCAGCACTCAACCGCGTCCTCCCGTCGCCCATTCATCTACTTCGGCGCCGACGGCCACGGCTTCACCACCGCTGCAACACGCCAGACTAGCGACTGCGATGCCCATCCTGCATTTGCCACTCGCTGGGCCATCACCCGTTACGCCTGTCCCTACGCCACAGCCGGGGACGTCAGCACTCGATTCCCAGGGCACTGATCTCCAAGCATTGCCGGCCAGCGCCTTCAGCAGATGGCGGGAACGACGCGGCTTGGGACCGCGCAATGTGAGTCGCCCATGACTCCCTTCCTGATCTTGGGGGCTACACTGGACCCTAAAATCAAGGCCACCATCTGGGCCCACCAGTACATCGACCTTGGTTCTTTGGTCCCCCCACTGAACCAACAGGATCCGGGTCCGTCTTTCCGCCCAGCCAGCACCCCCAGATGTCCATGACGCAACCACGGGCAACACCCATCGCCACCGTAGGACAATGGCTGCGTGCATTCAGCACGTACGCTAGCGTGTATGTGGAACGCTATCCCGCCGAGGCACCGTCCATGTTCACCTATCTGTGCCGCATCATGGACATGCATAAGCGTCACGGAGGAATGGCTTGGCGGGTGTACGACGAACGTTTCCGCCGCATCCACGCCCTCATGCCGTCGCTGCCCTAGCATGTCACCAATTGGGACTTTGCCATGGACGCGGTTCATGGGGACACGAACCGGTCGGCGACACACAGACAGCCGCGACAGCCTTTTCGGGACTACCGCGGACAGTCAGGTTCCGCAGACAGTCGCCCCACACCGTGCCGCCGGTGGAATAGCACCGGGCAATGCCACTTCAGAAATTGCCGCTTCCAGCACGCATGTAGCGCCTGCGGACAACGGGGACACCCCCGTGCCATCTGCTGGATGCTCAAAGCCAAGACCACTAGTCCCAAACCTCACAACACCAGTGTTTCCCCATCGGCTGGCAACTTATCTACGAGGGTACGCAAGGCGTGAGCGGAATCATTTGATCCGTGGTTTTTCACTGGGTTTCCGCATCCCTTCAACAATAACATGCAACACTCACGTTCCCGGTCATGTCAACCATCGTTCCGCCAATGATCATCATTATTTTGTTACCGCCAAACTTGCCCAAGAAGTAGCCGCGGGTCATATTGCCGGCCCGTTCACACATCCTTCGCCAGTAGGCGTAGTGCTTTCTCCTCTTGGTTTTGTTCCCAAGAAAGTCCCCTGCCAATTTCGATTAATCCACGATCTCAGCTTTCCTAAGGATAACAGTGTCAATTCCCACATAACTAAGTTACACTCCGAAGTCCATTATGAACTGTTAGACGACTGTGTGTCGATTATCCGTGAAATCGGGCAAGGGTGTCTTGTGGCTAAGGCAGATATCAAAGACGCTTTCCGCATTATTCCTATACACCCCGCCGACCATAGACTGCTCGGTATGACATGGCAGGAGAAGTTTTACTTTGATAAATGTCTTCCCATGGGTAGTAGCACTTCATGCCAAACTTTTGAATATTTTGCTCAGGCGTTGCAGTGGATTCTTATAAATAAATTCCATATTCATCACATGTCACATATATTGGACGATTTTATCTTTTTCGGACCCTCTGCGTCTAATCAGTGCTTGGTTGGCCTCCAGTCCTTCATGGCTTTAGCTACATCTCTTCACATTCCCGTCAACTCCAACAAAACCGTGCTCCCTACGTCATTAGCTACATTACACGGCATTGAGGTAGACACGACTGCCATGCAGCTGAGTCTGCCGCAAGATAGTTAGTTGATGCACAATTGAAGATCAACGCACTCTTTCGCCGGAAGAAGGCAACATTGCTCGCCTTACAGTCACATACTTTTTGCATCCAAACATGTTCCCGGTAAAACTAATGTTACCGCCGATGCCCTGTCTCGTTTCCAGAACGAGGCCGCGCACCAGAGGGCTCCTTTGCTCGATCGCGATCCAGACCATTTGCCGCCGGAATTCCTACCTTGGTGAACAGTGCAGGCGCCTTCATTGCAGCATCTTTGGCTCCTTCTACCCGGGCGATGTATTCGCGGTGGGCAACCCAATTACATGACTTTGCTGTGATCTATTTCCCCGGGAAGCCATGGTTTCCTTCCTCCGTTCCCTTATTGTGTACGTTTATTGCGCATCTTCTCCGTAACGGCTCCTCGCCGGCCTCTGTTATTTCACGTATGTCGGCCATCTCCTCCGTAATGGCTCATCGCCGGCGTCTGTTACTTCACGTATGTCGACCATCGCCTTTTTTCACAAATTATTCCACCTCCCGGATCCGACAGGTGACTTTCTAGTCCGGCGCATCCTTCTTGGGGCTCACAAGGAATTTTCCCATGTTGACTCTAGGCTCCCCATTACTATGCCCATATTACACGCGCTGTGCGACTCCACGGGTCATGTGACTCAGACATCTTATCATGCCTGTTTATTCCGAACTATCTACCTACTCATGTTTCATGCTTTCCTTCGCATCGGGGAAGTCACTTCTTCCCGCAATAACATCAAATTGTCACAACTCTCGGTACTTTCGGACACCCTCATCATAGTTTTCCAACAAGCCAAACACCACTTTGGTTCGCACATCTCTATTTCCATTCCCAGCTCACAGAACGCCTACTGCCCAGTGGCGGCGCTCTCTCTGTTCACTGCCAGCTCACAGAACGCCTACTGCCCAGTGGCGGCGCTCTCTCTGTTCACTGCCAGCTCACTGAACGCCTACTGCCCAGTGGCGGTGCTCTCTCTGTTCACTGCCAGCTCACAGAACGCCTACTGCCCAGTGGCGGCGCTCTCTCTGTTCACTGCCAGCTCACCAAACGCCTACTGCCCAGTGGCGGTGCACTCTCTGTTCACTGCCAGCTCACAGAACGCCTACTGCCCAGTAGCGGCGCTCTCTCTGTTCACTGCCAGGAGGGGCCGCAGCGAAGGCCCTTTGTTCTGTGAACCGGATTTATCCCCCATCACCCCTTCACAGCTAAATTCCTGGCTGTCTGGCTCGTTATCTTGGGCCTCTCTCCATCAACTCAATATAAAGGCACACAGCTTCCGTATCGGGGCAGCTACTCACGCCTCAGCTCAGGGATATTCTGACGCACAGATCCAACGGACGGGCCGTTGGAAATCTTCCGCTTTCAAAAAGTATATTCGTATCACCTCTTTCGAAACACTGTGAGCTTTCATTGCCATATATTTTTCAGCCTGGCGTTGGGAGGCGTGCAGCTTTCCTTTTCTTCCTTTTCGGTTGGGGGTTTCAAGTTATTTGCGGGCTCTGTGTTTGCCCAGCTCTTCAGCTTTTGGCCAGGGGTTGGGGTACAATACCGGCCAATCTCCTTGTTGCACACCCACTGTTCGTAGGTAATTTTTCTTCCCAGATGCTCTAGTATTCCCAATATCGCTGTATTAACTAACATTTTTAGTCACTTTTTGTGAGTTGCATATGTAGATAAGTATGTATGTATTATGTGATACGTGTATATATGCAGTGATTCTAGTTGCTGGCGGGTACGTCCATACTTTCTGTTTATGCTATTAGCGATGTGAGCATGTGGTTGCTCTGGAGCGTGCCCAGCCTTTCTTCATTTTGGTTGAGGCGGTAGAGTGAGCGTGTCCCCGTGTCCTGCTTTTCGGCTTTGGGCCGGGAGCGGGATGCGGGGATATCTCTCTCGCGGCACGCTGTCATACTTTCCTCAATCCTGGGCCGACTCGCCAGTCGTCGCTACTGCATCTTTACACGATGGTTTTTGCTTATGTTTCTTCTTTACTTGGCTTTCCCTGTGAGACAGTGACGGGGTAACGGCATCCGACGTGGTGTGCGGCGTCTTCCAAATGGGCTTCACGGTTTTTTCAAGAGAGTTCACAAATTGTTTTTCTCTAATTGTGTCTTATTCTTCCGCCAGCATTATCTGGCGAGGAGTCTTCCAAACAGGTTTCACGGTTTTTCAAGGGAGTTTACAAATTGTTTTTCTCAATTGTGTCTCATTTTTCCGCCAACTTATATCTGGCTACTAGCTCGCACCAGCTAGATTTTTATTTGTGGTTTGTAATTTTCGCTTGGCCCGCAGCTGTCCAATTTTATATTTTTCTTACGGCTTTGTGTGGATCTATCACTGAATCAACGCACAACGGCGCACACCATTAGTCGTGAAACTTCCTCATCTTTTGTCCTCTCTTGTTTCATATATGACGTTTGAGGTTTTTAATGCGAGGTTGGCCCGCACTTCTCACAGGAGGCAGTGAGCTGCTGCCATGCACAGGAACCACTGTTATCGTTGGAGTCTGCTGCGCTTTGTGTGGGGTTTGTACGGTTGGTTTCTGGGCCCCACATTTATTACGCTTATCTAGTTAATTTTTGGCAATCCCCATCAACAGATATGTTCAACTCTTTGTTACTAGGATAGGGGAATTGCTTTTTATATCTAGTTAGGTCGTCGGCAATGCCCATTGTCATGCATATCACTGTTTTACTATATATTATTAAAGGGAATTGCCATTTTACCAACCATATTTGTTTGTTTTCTCTTGCTACATAAACATAGCAATGCGCAGCAGGCCCCACCAATACACACCTAATCCAACAATGGCACTTTATGACATACGGTACAGTGAGTAAAAATATATATTTAATAATGCAACTGTTATTTAACATTTGAGTATTTGTCCACTTCATAAAATATTAACTAACTTTACAAGTGGACTAGGCTTAATTATAGGAACTAGCCAATGTTAATATCAGCTATGAAAATTTTTCTTGGTTTATGGCAGTTTATAAGTTGTCCAAAACCATTTTATTCCAGGAACGTTCCAACCCTGTTCCTCCACAATTAATTTAGTCCATTGTGAATCAAGTTCATTGATGCTCAAATCTATACACAGTGTGAGAACAGTAATATGTGCAGTTGGTTTTACTTAGAAAGGCCATTATTTTATTAAAGTCATTGAAAAGAATTGACTTTGAAAGTGTGAACAGCCTTATGCATAGTATATATAATCGGATAACTTTTGCCCTTTTAACATAACATTTTAATTTTCACGATTGGTAAACATGAAGTTGGCAAAATGTCAAATATTTCCAAAAACCTGTGTTCTAGATATATGCCAATTTAAATGCCTATTTAAACCAAGTTAACTGATATTAATTCACACAGAACAGATTAACCATGTCAACCCAGCAGCATTCTTAGTCTTACCTCTTGTCTTCAGTGAACAGCTGTAGGCGATACGCTGCAGGAAGACACTTCTCTCTTGGACCTGACTGACCATCGGTCATTAGCAGAGGCACAAATGTAGCAGTACATTTTTCTGGGTCTAAAAAACGCAACAGGAACAGGGTTAGCAAAATGACAAGGTTTGGCAGTTGGCACTTGTACATTCTAACAGTTGTGACCGAGGTTAGTTTTCTGATGTGCTAAAGGGAATTTTTGATGTGGCATTATAAAAAACTGTTTGATTTTTGTTGCCTTCTTGATTTAAAAAATGTTCATTCTATTTCATTGGTCAGCTCCATTAATTCAAGTGACATACTTTCATGACTCATGTTGCAAAGGTGGCAGAGCATATTTTATATAATATAGGTACTGTTGTGTGTCCTTGTTCATGATATCAAGTCAAACAGGCTTAATAATTCTGGTTTACTGTGACTCGGGGACCTGAGAAATTAAGCATTACAAAAGTTTTATTATTATCATAATTATGTAATCAAACACTATTTATATATATATATATATATATATATATATATATATATATATATATATATATATATATATATATATATATATATATATATATATATATATATATATATATATATATATATATATATATATATATATATATATTAATTATTTCATATATGAAAGTACTGGCCATATTACATCATTTTCAAAATGTTTTCAAACCAAGAAGCAGATACTATTTCCTTACCCTTAACAGAACATATTGGAAACCTTTTTACCTATGATAACAACTTCTGTAAGAACAGGGAATTGTTGCAGCTCTTTTGGAAGCAATTCCCTAATTGTTATTTCTATCTGACCCGAAATGTCATCACAATTGTTTCTCATAGGGCAAAGCTTGTAGGCTTGGGAAATTGAGTTCACAATCTCTTCAGCATCATTATCCGTGAGATCCAGTTTGAGGATGTCTCTGACAAAACAGATCACAATCCACACGAACATGCCATTGGCTGAGTAGTTTTGCACCGCAAAGTTGACGGTTAATCACATGTGGCTTGCTTACAAGTATGGCAACACCATTACAAAATCCTTCATATGAAGCACTGGTTGTAATTTGTCCAATTTCCTTCCACATGGTGTTGATGTTTCAAGGCAAGGGCAGCATGGGTCAGTTGTGGTGACGGAAGTCAGAAGTGATGGTGCCACTGATATGGAAGTGCTGAAACCAAGACATGGATTAAAATTTGGAGAAATTATTTGGGACAATTTTGATAGACTTTTTTACAGACTTATTTTTTTCAATAAAGATTTAAAATTTAATCATACATTGTTTCTAATATGATTTGTGCAGTATGTATTTGTATATTATGTTGGAAGTGACATGATAATGCAATATGTTTATATTTGGTTTAAGAGAAATAAATTAACACTACCAGTGCCTACCAGTGCAGATGCCATAAAGAGCTGACATCATCAGTCTACACGAGTTTTACTTATGTGTAAACTCTGCCATGGTCTGTAGGATGTTTTTATACAACTAATTATAATTTAAAATTTTAGTTCACAGCAAAATTTCCTAAGTTAGTTTTGAAATGGCAGCAGGTGTACTTGAACTCCAATCCTCTCAACTGACAGTCCAGTTCTCTGACCACTGAGCCACTGCAACCGTACTGAGTCAGTAAACATCAATGAAACCCTAATCTAGTTTGCACACCTATGTCTGTGGACATGCAGGCAGAAATCTAGATTCAAGATAGGTTCTCAGTGACAAAACAGTGGCGGCAATTATAGACATTAAACACCAGGCTTTTAGTGTCTCTTCAGAAAGACACAGGCAATGTGGGATGAATGAAATTGCACAACAAGTGTGAAAATAGAAACAGGCAGATTCAAACGCCGACCTGATGGGTAGATTTGAAGTCCGTCCGTTCTACTGCCAAACCACTGCGCCTCACTGATAGTGATTCACAACACAACCCCGTCTGATAGTGTCAGTGACAGTGATGTTGGATGTGTAAACTTTATGAATATTTGATGATAACTTATGTGGCACTAATATTAAGTGGTGACAGCAGGCATGGACAATGGGCATGGCATAAATGAATCGGTCAGTCACAGACACAGACTCATAGTCTGACAGTGACTAGAGTAGACATGGTCACATGTAGTTATTTATTTACATCGTGCAGTTTCTCATGACATTAATAGCTACGGCCTACTCTTGTACTATCAAGTGTCGTTATTCAGCAACTAATATTAGCATCGGGGGACCTAGTAACATAAATGTGACAACTGCGTATACTGTCATATTCTAAGTGGCACCATTTAAAAATCAGTCATCATGACATCACGGAATTGCTGGAATATCCAATATTGCATTATGGGTATCCCTATTATCGCCATAGTCGTCTGGTACGCCATCAACATTGGTATCAAGCAATTTGAAATTAACCACAAATATATTCTGATGACGAGCCATAAGCCATAAAATTGCTATTCTATTCTGGGTAACGCCCCCTTCCAAACAAATGTCAAACTAAATTATAGTGGCGCCACCTCGCGTGCGTTCGTGCGTTCGTGCGTTCGTGCGTGCGTGCGTGCGTGCGTGCGTGCGTGCGTGCGTGCGTGCTTTTAGTAGAAGCTAGCAATTAACACAGAGCTACGTACCTTACAGATCAAGAGAATAGTATTGCCAGTATAGGGTAGGATGGGGCAAGGCGCCCCTTTAAGGGAAAATGGTTATAGTTATTCTGAACTTACTATTTTGAGGTATATAATTATGCTGTCACACGATTGTTGTGTGGCTATAATATATATACCAATAAAATATCAGCGACAAGACTAACAGAGCCGGGGACTTCTTGCCTGTAATTTTATTGTTTACATCCAAGTTCTCATGTCCTGCATGTAGGCATTTGCATTTCCCAAAATTGAGTGTAGATCGTTTTGTAAATGTTGTTTATCACCACCAGTGTTAACCTTTCTAAACACTTTTGTGTCAAATTTCAGTACGTTACTTGTTATGTTGTCGTCCAAGTCATTGACATATATTAAGTATAATAAAGGTCATAATACTGATCAATGTAAGTCCAAGTTTCATGTATTAGGCAAGAAGGTCGGAGGAAATCTTATAGGATCTGTTGAGGTCTGAGGGGGTTAGAGGGTAAATGATGTTTATTTTGTGTAATGTCTCAAATCAATTCGAGATCACTACTTACTTATCTTTTCAGCCATATTCAGTTATAGTAGAAACAATTTACTCTTAGTAATTACTTTAATCTAGTCTGTGTTTACATTTTTAAAACAATCTTATTCCATTTAATCCAATATTTATTTCAATGCAAGAACAAATGCGAATATCGTTCATGTGGAATTTTAATTGTGGTACATGATGGATCTGTGGAAGAACATCAGACTGTCAGTAGATTCGACCGGGGTTAAATTTAATGTGTAATCCACTATTATTATACAATTTTCCTACGTGAGCCGGTTAGAGGATATGAACCTGTCAACAGTGGCATGTTATCGCTGTGGGTTGGTCTGAGGAAGTTTGTAATTTGACAGGTTGATCCTCGTAGTGCTGGAACGACTTGAATCCGGGGGGAATGTTGTTTTCTAGGGCACAAGAAAGAGACTACAACGCTATTGTTATCTAATTCCAACACGCCGCCAACCCGCCCGCCCGCCCGCCCGCCCGCCCGCCCGCCCGCCCGCCCGCCCGCCCGCCCGCCCGCCCGCCCGCCCGCCCGCCCGCCCGCCCGCCCGCCCGCCCGCCCGCCCGCCCGCCCGCCCGCCCGCCCGCCCGCCCGCCCGCCCGCCCGCCCGCCCGCCCGCCCGCCCGCCCGCCCGCCCGCCCGCCCGCCCGCCCGCCCGCCCGCCCGCCCGCCCGCCCGCCCGCCCGCCCGCCCGCCCGCCCGCCCGCCCGCCCGCCCGCCCGCCCGCCCGCCCGCCCGCCCGCCCGCCCGCCCGCCCGCCCGCCCGCCCGCCCGCCCGCCCGCCCGCCCGCCCGCCCGCCCGCCCGCCCGCCCGCCCGCCCGCCCGCCCGCCCGCCCGCCCGCCCGCCCGCCCGCCCGCCCGCCCGCCCGCCCGCCCGATAGGAGGTGCAACCAATTGGCATATAATGGCTAAGCGTCACTCACGTCATTGATCTCTTATTTTTATTAAAAGACCATCGATCATTCCAAGCTCAGATTCAGGTCATTATTCCCGATTCGCATCAGTTGGTCAATCGGACATGTTTTATCGTCATCGCATGTATTTTAGAAACTTTAACAGTTGTGATAGTTTTCAATGGCAGTGAAATACTTCCCTTTTCCGAAATTAATATACAAGATAGAATAGACTTACCGGCTTTAATCTTATTTGATATTTATTATTATTATTTTGTCTTATTTAATTCCTTGTATACCTTAATTTATTTGATTTATTATTTTACTCCCATTTGATACTTATAATTTATTGCTCTTTGTAATTCATCGTTTAAATTATTTGATTTCATGTATACGTTTTAGTTGTAATGCCCTTCAATTTAAATTGTACTTGTTTTTTAATTGTTTAATTTGATGTATGATTTTTAGTTGTATTATTCTTATTTCATTTATTATTTTTATTATTTAACTGCGTATAAACGTTTAGCTGTATTATTATTGTATAATAACACTATGTTATTATGGCGATATACAAATATCATATTTTAGTATTATTATTTTGGTGGTGACGTTCTCGAAACAACCAGTGCCTCAGGAAGCAGTGTATTAATATTTGATGAAAACTCCCAATTTACTTTTGCTGGAGTTATGTGATTTTGACGAAACTTATTTGTTCAGCACATTGGCAGTATAGTAAAAGTGGATGTCATAACGTTGTAGGATTTTTGATGGTCACGTTTTCTACTAATCATGCAAAACGTTAACGTGGCCATCATGGGAAAGGGAAAGAGAATGGGAAAATCTGCACTTGTTCTGTTACTATAATTTAATAGTATAACAAAACTGCTGGCATCGACAATTTGAGAATGTGCCATGTGTTTAATTAATCCGGCGCCAATTTATGTGTGAAATAGTCTGTGTTGTGGTGAGGCCGGCTTCTAACAGGGCACTGGCGGTAAAGATGGCCCTCCTGGCGGAAAGTTCAGACGAACCGCAATTTATCCGGTAGGTGCGCGCGCGAGGATAGACGGAGATGCGTAAAGAAAGTTATTGTTCAATTTTGTTATTATTACTGCGAAATTCGTAGGTTATGATTTCGTATTTTTATTTGCCCGCTATCTGAAGGTAAGTGACGTACGGATCAGAACGGATGCGTTATTTTCCTGCTCCCATATGTTAATCGTATCTGCAACATTTTACACGACTGTCGGTTTCTGCTTATCTACTCTAGTATAGTTACCGGTGCAGTTTTCGACCCACGCCAGTTTTCGATACATTGAAATCTCGCTAGATATCTCGTTAGAGACGTCACAGCGTCTGTTTACGACAATAACGACCCATAGTCTTGTCTGAGCAAATTATATTTTAATATATACTATAACATAGAACACGTTTATGATATACATACCTTGAGGCTTGATAAAAAACTGACGCATGTCTCGTTCTTGGCCACGTGACAATAATAGCCCTTTTTGTGGTAGATGTATGGCAAGCTAGTCTTGTCATAAAAGTAGGAATAATTAAAATGTGTTAAATATACGATAAAAAATGTACTACATTAACGTTATATATTCAATACAAATATATGTGTTTTATAAAGCGCTATGTCAGTACGGCTTGCCATAAATGTAAGTCGAATTCCGCACGTTTCCTCGACTCACGTGACATGGTTCAGACATTCAATATTCGTAAGTTTTTCACTCAAAACAACTGTTTTAATAATTTGTTTGCATTGAATAAATGAAGTAGCTTTTGCTGATTTGGTATATCGATCTCTTACACAAAATGTTTCTTAATATTTTTTGTTAAACAGCATATTCTATTAAGTAGGTCGAAAACTACACCGACCAGTATACTAAGAAGATGTCCCAGGGCCAGGCCTAGGCTATTGGCTGTGAAACAGTGAATTTTTTTAGAGTGTAAAACGCGGAGGGATTGATGGGAATTTTTCTACTGTGGACCACGTGGGTGCAAAAATACATGGCTATTTTTGTTAAAATTGACGGGCATCGCACGTCGGGGTGTTTTAATAGAGCTGGTGGTATGTGATTTTGACAAAACTTGGTCAGCATGTCAATGAGATGATGGCAGTTGTAAACGATTTCAGAATTTTTGATGGTCATGTTTTCCTATCAGACAAAACGTTAACATGGCCACCAATACATGTTTGTACTGTGGTCTGCCCCGAAATAAATGGAAGTGATGGTCACAAACACAGTTTATGTTTTGGTCATTGTTGTTAGCTTAATTGTGGATATTACAGGTAATTTGGATGAAATTATTACTCTGTTATAACAAATTTCTTATAACTTTTATAATTTGCAATTCCGATAACATAATTGGGCTTCCTTTTTAGAAATAAATAAATAAAAACGGTTGCTAGTGTGCCCCATGTTGTATGTGTTTGACTTAGAAAATTGTCGATGTCAGACTGGATAATATATGATTATATATATTTTATTGATTCTATCTAGTCAACAAGATCATTACTGTTTAAACACCATTACTATTTAAACTGTTTAACCGATCTACTCAATATAGAAAATGTCAAATAAATGTACTTTTAATTTTATACTATAACATTTGATGTACACAAACTGATATTTTTGATATTTAATATGATATTTAATTGTTAATAAACACAACTTTTTAATTGTCCATGTGTTAAAATAGTATGAAATTATAATATCAGTTTGGTGTTTAGCTCTAGATTTTAAATAGATTTTATGGAGTTGCACTTGCCAGGTAGGCCTAAGATTGGGCTGTTTGGAGTATAACTACTTGAGACTGCTATGAGTCTAATATTATACCAGGATTTTTTAATGGTAATCGATAATCTCCCATTCAGCGCATTGAGGGGAAATATGTAATTAGATGATTATATTAGTATGATTTACCCCCAAAACTCTCCTTGATTTTGGCAATAAATTAGGAATGTACAATGTAGATGTACTATTGGGCCTAGAAGTATATTTTTTTGGCATAGATCAAAAATGTCACAGCATCTATCAAATATCAGAATGACTGTGCAACAATTCAATTGTGAATTTTTGCTACCCGCTATTAAAAACCTTACACATATTTACAGTGGCAGACAGAAAGGGCAGGGAAATTAACGAGATGACCCAAAATCTACAATTTTCAAGCTAACTGTTCAAAATTTTCACACCTCATGGCATGTCATTTTAGGGAGGGAGCTCGAACCAGGTGAGACCCCCAGTATGTCATAGATATATGGTTTTGTGAATGCCCGGTAGATTTATACCACCTGCAGACCAAAAACCAGACAAGTCTATTAAAAATCAGACAGTGCCTAATATATGAAGCTTTAGACAGTGGTAATGTGAATGATAACATCATTGATATTTGTAGCGAATTGTGTCTAGTATGTCTGTCTTCAGCAGCATAATTATTAGTACTTTTATATACCATACAAGATGAATTTCTCCATCAAAGATAAGAAAATAGATCATAATTGTATTTCTCTCAGCATTATTACTACTTAATCTTTGGCGTGTAGTCTGTATGTCACCAAACATGCATAATTATTATTAACTTTGTTTTTTATAAATGATTATTCTACATTCCAGAGGTTCAGACAGATATGGTGGTGACATGTGACACAGGGACACAGTACAGCTTGGATGATATCTCTGTCAACATTCAACTTGAGCCATCCTGTCTAATTTCCACACCCAAGAAGACTCCAGCCGATGTCCCATCAACTGAGCCACCATCACCCTCTCCCTCCACCGTGTCATCACCAGTAAAGCCGTCCAGTGACTACAAACCATCTATTTTGGATGCTGCAGAAGAGGTCAATGAGGAGTCCAGTGATGAATAGTTAGTTATTACTGTGTACATTCTTTTGGTTTTCCATTCCTCTGCAATTTTCAATACAACATAATACCTTGAATACTGTTTTAGTCATGTTAATTTTTAGCAAACAGTTCATGAATTGCATGACTTCACACATTTTTAATTAAAAAATAATGCAGTGGAATGTGTGCAATTTCATCTACAAACAGAAAAATAGCAAGGGCATCAGAGAGCAGCCGAAATACATGGTTTTTGAGGACCTGCTAATGCAGATCTTCCAGCTGTGTGCTGAATGTGGCCATCCAACTCAAGGTGTTATCAACAAGGAAGATGGCATGCTCATAGAGATCATGCAGAATTGTAGGAAGTGTGGGTGCGTGAAGACCTGGACCAGTCAGCCATACATAAGGAGACTTCCAGCTGGCTACATCCTCATCTCCTGTGCTATTCTCCTCTCCGGTGCTCTGCCGTATCTCACCATCAACCTTTCGTTATCACCAGAAAGGCTACATAGCTTCAGCTATGATGGCTGAATGGTTGGATGCCCAGGCTCGAATCATGATATAAATTGTACCTGTACCAGGCATTAGGCAATTAACTTGAAATGTTAATTAATTAAATTACAATTAACTCAGAAACGTTCCAATTAAACTAACCTCACACATTTTTCAGGTCAATTAAATTAAATTAACCTCCCAAATTATTCAGTTAAATTAAAAATTAACTTTAATTAAATTAACAATTCAATTATTTTTGGTAGAAACAAAACAGTGGCTTATTCCAGGTAATGAAGCCACTACTGAATACAAATTAACAGAGACATGTACAGTTGTTTTCTCCAAGTCTTAGCTCAGAATATACAGACAATTTTTTCATATACAGGATAACCCATCTTAAAATTAACTGGAAAAATCTTATAATATTCATATATCCATACTCCCAATAAATCCTCAAAATATTGCAGTATATAATATTTGTAGTGTTTTATTTTCAGGTTCTAAGGCTGTAGTAACATTGGAGGAGGAACTGTTACTCAAGAATGTTCTGTAAGATTTCAAGAGACTCACCAGACCATCATACTGTCAGCCTGGATACTTTTCATAGTCTTGTTAATCATTTTGCAACCAAATTGATTAAATAGTGTCGTTTAGAGTGAATGAAATTCAATGCCTGGTTAGTAACTTTAAAATTCAAGGTTTAGTAGAACAACATAACTAACCGAACATGACTGATTGAATGATTAATATAATATATTTTACATTGTTGTGATAGTTACTATAGGTACTGGTGTTATTAATGTTAACACTGCTATGTTATACATCTTATAACTGCTATTAACATTATCATCAGAACTGGTTTTTGTATTAATAGTGTGGCTGTCATGTCCAGGAATCTGTAGTCTACTTCATTGACCTTCAAGCAACTAATGGCGCTGACCTCGAACTTCACAACCTCAATCCACCTGTGCTACTGGATGCTGCTTCACCCATTGGGGGCACTGTCAAACATGGAGACAACGTCAAAGAAGGTGCCACATACCAGGGCTCAACGACAGAGATTAAAGGTTGGCCAGATGAGATACTCACTTATTTTACAACGTAACTGTACACTACAATATTTAGCTGGGTTTCTACAAATGTATTCCTGATGTAATTTAAAAAGCCAGATGTGACAGGAATAGGATAATTTTAAACATTGATATATTTACTTCAGCGTTAGTTCTGTATGGAGATTTAACTTGATTATAAATGACACAAGGCACAAAAAACAGCACTACATTGGCTGCCTTGGATGAATGTCTATGAAGTTGACATTGTCTCTGTCTTGTCCCAGGAGTGTTCCTCTATGTGCCGTCAGTCATGGATGAGTGTCATCTATTAAGGCGATGTTGTCACTGTCTTGTCCCAAGAGTGTTCCTCTATGTGCCATCAGCCTCAGATGAGTGTCATCTATGAAGGTGACATTGTCTCTGTCGTGTCCCAGGAGTGTTCCTCTGTGTGCCTTCAGCCTTCAGCCTCAGATGTGCCGTCAGCGAGGGAAACTGGATGTTCACAGCAGATCTACCCAATGACTGGTCCAGACTCCCACTGGATGCCGCTTGTACACAAATACTTGCATGACTTTCAACAGGAGAAACAAGATGGTGTCGCCTTCCAAGATTACCAGGTGGGTGGGAAGGAAGTTATGCCATACTGCTAATTAACTAGTGACACATATACTTCACTTCACAAGAGCTGCTGTGATTAAACCTGGGCAGTTCAGTTCACTTGTCGTTTACATGTTACCGCAGTATAATCAGCTGTCTTGGTTATAGACAGTAATGGATATGTGTGAATGAATAGGTTTTATGCAGTAATTGTAACATGGCTGAACGCTTCCTGAGATGTTGAATTTATACTGGAATTAACAGGTCTGCCAGGTGTGAAGTGTGCCTTTAGTAGTTTTACGGACGAGATACCACATTATATATATATATATATATATATATATATATATATATATGTATAAATATATATATATATATATATATATATATATATATATATATATATATATATATATATATATATATATATATATATATATGAACCTTTCCTTTTGTTGGACAGGTTTATAGGTTGGACATACATTGGGTGTACTGTGTAAGGATCTATTGCCAAGTGAGTGGGAAGGAGGGCACCATAAGGACAGGTTTATAGGGTGAACATACATTGTGTGTACTGTGTAAGGATATATTCCCAAGTGAGTGGGAGGGAGGGCAACATGGGGACAGGTTTATGTGGTGGACATACATTGGGTGTACTGTGTAAGGATCTATTCCCAAGTGAGTGGGAGGGAGGGCACCATGGCGACAGGTTTACGTGGTGGACATACATTGGGTGTAATGTGTAAGGAAGTACATTTGATAGTTTTATATGTGGAATATTAACTGTACTGCTTAATGCATTCAAGGAAACAGGTTTAGCATTTTCTCAGATGTAAACTTGCCTACGTTTTTACATCAGTTTCTTCTTCTGGGTCAAAATTAACACAATCTCCTTTTGGCAGTAAATGTTCTTTCCAATGGCCCTTCCAAACATAATGTGGCCAGATCTCTTGCTATGATATGAATTGATGATGACCTGAACATTGTTATATGATTTTTTAAATGTCAACCTTTTCAACGTTAACAATAATTTGTTATATGATTTTAAACATGTCAACCTTTCCAACATTAACAATAATTTGTTATATGATTTTAAACTTGTCAACCTTTACACCAGCCATTGTCATTGTCAGATGCATCCTACAAGGGGCAGTCATCAGACTGGGTTGTGCTGTGGTCAGCTAAGTTAAACAAGACTTCACACACAATCAGCCAGCTGAGATTTGACCCTACAGAGCAAACACAAACGTATAAGTTGGTCATAAATGAAGATACGTCCATGTTTGATGAAGTGAGTGCAATTTTACCAACTGTAATATTACAGTTTGTTTGTTATGCTACATTAATTTTTCTTAGTAAAGCTATTTCCGTTCACTATTTGTAAATACTATTCATTATTTTCTTTGCGTCATATTCATCCATTGTCGGCCCCAATGGTTGTTGTCTTGTGCGTGATGTCTGTGTTGCTGTCATTGTCAGACACAATATTGCTGTCATTGTCAGACACTGTTTGTTGTCTTGTGTGTGATGGCTGTGTTGCTGTCATTGTCAGATGCAGTGGTTATTGTCTTGTATGTGACGTCTCTGTGTTGTCATTGCCAGACACAGTGGGTGTTGTCTTGTGTATGACGTCTCTGTGTTGTCATTGTCAGACACAGTGGTTGTTGTCTTGTATGTGATGTCTGTGTGTTGTCATTGTCAGACACAGTGATTGTTGTCTTGTGTGTGATGTCTCGGTGATATCATTGTCAGATGTAGTGGTTGTTGTCTTGTATGTGACGTCTCTGTGTTGTCATTGTCAGACACAGTGGTTGTTGTCTTGTGTGTGATGTCTCTGTGTTGTCATTGTCAGACACAGTGGTTGTTGTCTTGTATGTGATGTCTCTGTGTTGTCATTGTCAGACACAGTGGTTGTTGTCTTGTGTGTGATGTCTCTGTGTTGTCATTGTCAGACACAGTGGTTGTTGTCTTGTGTGTGACGTCTCTGTGTTGTCATTGTCAGACACAGTGGTTGTTGTCTTGTATGTGACGTCTCTGTGTTGTCATTGTCAGATACAGTGTTTGTTGTCTTGTGTGTGACGTCTCTGTGTTGTCATTGTCAGACACAGTGGTTGTTGTCTTGTGTGTGACGTCTGTGTTGCTGTCATTGTCAGACAAAATGGTTGTTCTCTTGTATGTGACGTATGTGTTGCTGTCATTGTCAGGACCCAGTGGTTGATGTCTTGTGTGTGATGTCTGTGTGTTGTCATTGTCAGACACAGTGGTTGATGTCTTGTGTGTGACGTCTCTGTTGCTTTCATTGTTAGGACCCAATGGTTGATGTCTTGTGTGTGACGTCTGTGTTGCTCTGCAGGAGAACTGGGAGTTCAAGTTGTACATTGACGAGAGACAGCAAGCACTCCTTATCGGAACAACTGTCTCCCAGGACACTTGTGTCACAGTTGGTATCTACAACCATCACGGTTGGGTGGCGCCATTGGAGAATGTCTTCTACCCACCAGAGACAACAACCTACTTCCATACATTTATGTATGTACCACTTTCAGGATTAGGACAATGTTCTTCTATTGTTCTGAAAATGCATAGGGGTAGATGACTGTCATGTACAGCAGAAATTAATGTGTTGTCAATTATAAATCATGTGGCCATGTGATATGACATTGTCTCACCTTTGTTTATGTGACATTGCCTCACCTCTGTTGATGTGACATTGTCTCATCTGTGTTGATGTGACATTGTCTCACCTCTGTTGATGTGACATTGTCTCATCTGTGTTTATGTGACATTGTCTCACCTGTGTTGATGTGACATTGTCTCACCTCTGTTGATGTGACATTGTCTCACCTCTGACTATGTGACTTGCAGGTTTCCTCCCTCGTCCACTCAGTTGTGTCGTTTTGGAGCCCCATTCCAAGGAAGCTCTCACCCAGTAGTTGAGTTCCAGGCGGCCATTGGGACTACTGCCTATTCTCAGGATGTAGCCACATTCCACGAGGTAAGACTGTCTTATCAAGTTTATATATATATATATATATATATATATATATATATATATATATATATATATATATATATTTATTTATGCAAAATAACAACACAAGTCCAGCGTAGATTGAAATAGGCTAAAGAATGACATTTAGATTTATTAATTAAGGAGCAGGAAATTAGGCAAGCATACACCATCAAAATAAGATACATCCAATAATCTCAACAAGCATGCCGGCCCCCAAAAGGTGTTTACACATAATTAGTAAATCATGCCTATCAGCTACCCTCTACCAGTACTATCTGTACAACTACTGACTTATATACAATTCACATGGTATCGGTGGGGGTCACTCCGCCGTGAATTAACCATACACATACATGTACAAACAGAAAGGCTGGGGTACTCGATCCCCCAGCCAAACATGATAAATTAAAAAAGTGGGCTAACCACCCAACATTCGTGAACAATTCATAATGAAAATTATGGTAACACAACACACAATGTATAAAGGTGTTACGTATCTATACATTAGTCAACCAATAACTACTAACACATCAGACCGAGAGGTAGGGCCAAACAGCCACACAAATGTACTCATAAAAAGTACCCGCACTAAAAACCCTGAGTACACTACTGAAAACTTAGTGGAGGGAAAAGCGTTAATGCAAAACCTCGTGTACCACACTATAACAGGGAAAAGCGTCAAAAAAATTCAAAAACTTTGTGAACTACCTCTCTGTCTACAGTGTTTCACAGTGAATCCATACATAATGCACAACTTGATTTATTAGATAACAACTGGGTAACAACTGTTAACACAATATTAGGGAGGGAGGGTGGGATTTTCCAAACGGAGCGGAATAAACCGAACAACAAAACTGATCTTGCAATAAAATCAACAAATTCAGTGATAACGATTAATCAGTAACAATAGAAATTCGGAAATATTTGCAGCGCAAAGGTCTCACAACGACACAAGCTAACTTGGAAATCGAGAGAGGCTGCGTATAAATATAAACCTTTGTTTTCTCAACATGCTGAGTATTTTATTTAATATAAATTCAGCATTTGTCAACAATACTTGAGCTGTAATCAATTGTGATATTAAAGTTGCTAGAAACTGCAGTGAAATTATGACACATTTACAAAGAGTTATTAAAATTGAATAAGTAGAAAAAAACTTAGATTTTTTACAAGTGACAAAAGTGTCACAACGATGTATCTAGCTTGATGACAGAACTAGGCTGGAGACTCCCCTTGACAGGCTCAATCGATTTTGTTATACAAAATAATATCCACATTCTTTGAAACACTAAAATTCATTCACTGGGAAGAAATTTCTATTACAAATTTGGTATGTAATGGTTCTGTAAACACATTTAAATACTACATCAGATCACTCTCCTCATCTGAATGTGTGGTGGTGTTTCAGACCAGTTGAACTCTCTAGATCCTGATGACCAAACCCGACTGTCCTCGTCATCTGACTGTGTTGTGGTATTTCAGATCAATTGAACTATCTAGATCTTGATGACCAAAGCCCTGACTGTCCTCATCATCTGACTGTGTTGTGGTGTTTCAGATCAATTGAACTCTAGATCCTGATGACCAAAGCCCTGACTGTCCTCATCATCTGACTGTGTTGTGGTGTTTCAGATCAATTGAACTCTAGATCCTGATGACCAAAGCCCTGACTGTCCTCATCATCTGACTGTGTTGTGGTGTTTCAGATCAATTGAACTTTCTAGATCCTGATGACCAAAGCCCTGACTGTCCTCATCATCTCACTGTGTTGTGGTGTTTCAGATCAAAAGAACTCTCTAGATCTTGATGACCAAAGCCCTGATTGTCCTCATTATCTGACTGTGTTGTAGTGTTTCAGATCAACTGACTTCTCTAGATCCTGATGACCAAAGCCCTGACTGTCCTCATCGTGTGACTGTGTTGTGGTGTTTCAGATCAATTGAACTCTCTAGATCCTGATGACCAAAGCCGACTGTCCTCGTCATCTGACTATGTTGTGGTGTTTCAGATCAATTGAACACTCTAGATCCTGATGACCAAAGCCCTGATTGTCCTCATCATCTGATTGTGTTGTGGTGTTTCAGATCAATTGAACTCTCTAGATCCTGATGACCAAAGCCCTGACTGTCCTCATCGAACTCTCTGCCACGACTGACAGCTAGAGAGAGGCAATAATGTATTCTACTACATTTAACTGCCAGTGCATCCTTTTTCCGTTATGCGAAATACATTTGCCTGTCAGTGAAATACTTCTACATTAACTGCCAGTTCAGCCATTTTAATTTCTTTGAAATAAATTGTCTTTTATAACAAGGAAATACTTCTGGATTTCTGCCAAAGCATCGTTGTTTGTTCTCTTCTGGAAAACAGATTGTCTTAAACAGTGAGAAACATATATTTTAACTGACAGAAAGCTGCTTGATAAGTCAAGTTATTTTGTAATTTCTGTCAAATATTACAATGACCAAACTACAACACTTTGACTGATATGTATTGCATGTATAGACTTGATGTCATCATTCTAGGTGTCACCATCAAAACTGAGTCACCAAATGTAGACAACATGATTACCTCAATGGAGGACACAGAGCCATTCGATGACACAGCAACTGATGTACCAGCGGTGAAGACGTCACGACAGGATGGCGTCGGTGTCACCTGGGATAAACCACCCAAGGACGAGAACATCGACAGCGTGTGTAAGTTCTTGGCTCATGGCACAATGTCAGCATTTGGCATAGTTGACATTGTTTTAATTGACAAAACTAATAATGTACAAGTGTAACAAGGCTTCACGGTATATGAACACGATGCACTAGATCATGAGCTGATGATATATTTTGCACATCTATTGTGTGTATTGTATAGTTTTTGTATGATCAGTGAAAACATCCTGATTGGTGTTAATAGTTCATATTTATTTTTGAATAGGTCACATCTCCAGTAAGCCAAGTTGGATTTAGATTTGTTCCCACTTAATTCTTTAAATTAGTGCTTCATGATCAAAATAATTTTATTTAAATATTAGTTGATGATGACAATATAATTATTAAAATCAGAGTAAGAACTGATTTTATGTTGGTTGCAATGACGAAGAGTATTGTATTTGATGTTTTGAAATAATTAGCTGTTTGCCATCATGTTGGTTGACATTACAAAGACTGCTGTATTTAATGTTACAATGACAAAGTGTTTTTTTTTGCATAGACTACAGCCGCAGCAGCAGCAGTCGCAGGAAGAGAGACATCGCAAGCAACTTCTACATGGAGCCGTGCAGGTCTGGCTCTCTTTGTACAACTACCAGGACAGCAACTGGGAAATACTGAGTTCAACAGCAGTGCATTGAGGCTGGGTCATTATAATGATAGCTATGATGCTTTCATGATCACCATTGTAGCTATGTCTAGGATGGCATTTACAGGAAACACTTAGGAAGAAATAATGAAAGCTCTAACTGGATACTAGGCTTCAAATGCTCCACTGACTTGTCTGTCATGTGTTTGTGTGGGGTGTGGTAGCGTAGCCATTAGAATGTCGGGCTCTCAATCGAGAGAACCCGGGTTCGAATCCTCTTGCTGCTCTTTTGAAACTTTGGCAATTTCTTTCGTCCCACATTGCCACAATTCACTCAGCTGTATAAATGAGTAACTGGCTACAGACAGAGATGGATATCGGAACAAATAGTCGTTGTTGAGTAATTTCAGCATGGCTGATAAGTCGAAATGGCGTTGGAATGAACAGGTCTGCCAAGGGTGAAGTGTAAAGCGCTTTGAACAGTCCCAATGACTGGATACCACGCTGTATATGAACATACATTAACCTTTGTACACTGCGTGTGTTTTGTACACTGTATGTGTTCTGTACATAGGACACTGAGGATACATCTGCGAGCCTGCTCCAAGGCCCACAAGTGCAGTGAGATGTCTGTCAAACCCATGCTAATTGTCCGTGAGTGTTTCTACAAATGCAAATGTTGGCTAATGTTTGCCCTTCAGTTAGCAGTATCACAACTGAAAATCACAACTCAAGGTGATTTTCTTACAGAGTAATATGACAAATGCAATTTTCATTGCCTCATCCAGACCACATGGGCACGTGGCTCTGTGGATATCAGTGTCTGTCACTGCTCTACCAATAGGATATTTATCAATCATTATAACTTCCATGATTTCGGTCATAGTTTATAAAATTAACCCTTGTTACTGTCAACTGTCATGTTGCATGTGTCTGATCAGAATGTCGTGTGGTTGACTGTTGTTGTTGTCTACAGGTGACACTGCCACTGTGGCTAAGACTGAGGCAGGTGATCTGACACTCAAGTTGGTGACATCTGGTGACACAACACTGTCATCATGAAGACAACAAAACGTAAGTTGACTACATCACCGGTTCAGTGAGATCATCAGTTCCTATGTTGATTAGGAACATCAAGTGTACACAAATATATCAGAGTTACAAGTTTCTTCATATATTAATAATGAAAAACAATACATCGTAGTTTGCAGTTTAGTAATGCCACAGTGCCCCATGCAATAATGCTAAAATGCACAAAATATTTATTCATGAAAAGTGGACAGCTGTGGTCAGATCACGCATTTTTTACAGCGGTTACAGTGTTCTTACTGCAGAACGCAGAAAGTTTTGTAGTTAAATTTTCTGAAAATCTGGTATGTTTGTATTTATTCTTTTATCACCTTGCAGAAAAAAGATTCTCAACATAATAAACATCCAGCATGCTTCCCATTACGTGATGCACAAAACAACCAGGTCTTGTGACCTTATGTTGCAAGCCAGCCACTAGAAATTAAAATCGAACATAGACACTACCAAGACCAACATAGACAAAATTGCAGCATTTCCATGCACTATAATAATTAGAATGTATAATTGTTTTTATTTAATAATTTAGTGTAGTACTGTACAAACAAAACGACCCTGTCGAATGTGACTGTGGAAAGGATTCTCAAGCAATGGATCATCTCCTAGAATGCTCTCTCCTACCAGAGCATTGTAGACCAGACGTTGTGACAGTTTACTCCTGTGCCAGAGCGTGGGTTCTGCAGTGGCAGGGAAACGTGTAGTGGCACGAGAGGAGTAGTGAAACAATCCTTGACATTCCAACAGCAAATATTTAAAATGCAATTACTTCAGTAGTAAAAAAAAATTTGTATAAGCTTTGTGTATAATATTGGTAAACAGTTTAGCAATCGATACTCTTGTAAAGTTTTGTTGTTTGATGTTGTCCAGTGGAGGTTTTGTTCAGTGCGGTTTTGTTCTGTGGTGGTTTTGACCAGTGGGAATTTTTCCATTCAGGTCGTCGTATGCGTCTTCCTTCTTTGTCCTTCCCTGTTGCCACTGGGACTTTGCGGGGAAGTTCTGCTACAAAGAAGCGGGCAGAAGTCAATATCGAACTTATCTGGAGTTTGTGAGGAATGTTGGTGAAACATGTGGCTTCCACGTCCAGGAAGACACGCTGCGGATACCGTCCACTAAACGGGTCAGTATAATGTAAGGTCTCATGTGAAGTTAATTTGTTAATGATTCTCACAAAATCATGGTGAATCTTCTACAGCATAAACCCTAGTTTTGGTGCCAGTCAATTGGAATTCTTGTACTTATGTTAGAAGTAGATTATAGCATGATAGTTTATAATGACTTGTTATTGTTTCTTAGTAATTATCATGGTGAGGCCATGGTCACTAATTTCATACACACACCTTTAAATAGCCTTGTAATATCTGGATCTAGTTCAGTGGCATCATGCAGGAACAACCTGAAAGACTCCTCTTCTGCCAAGAGTATTCTTGTTAAACTAACTGACAAACTTTGTTGAACTAAAATAAAAAAATATTTTGTCCATATATCATGTTTTGCCAAAGTTCCTTTTAATTTATCTTATTAATAATATTTTTAATTTAATAAATTGTGTATAGTTTTTTTTAGTTTTCATGCATTCTATGTTAAGCACATTGAGCTTCCAAGTAAACTGTGCTATAAAAAATTATTTGTTATTATTAATATAAAGGCTACAGAGATATTTATAGAGGTTTTGGAGTTTTGGTAAATGTTGATATGCATAAAACCTATTTAGCTTTAAGTGGTATGTCATGAAAACAATAAATGTTACTTATGTGTACTAAGTGGATATCTTTGAAAAACCTTTTATTGCATTGCTAAAATTCGATGAAGATTGTAATTTATCAAGTAAAATTGTTCTTCACCATGTAGGTGTGTTTTGTGGGAAGTCGACGCATCTACACCAAAGGGTCATTGGAGAAGAAGTGTTGTCAGATCCAAGCGTACATTGACTCGCGGTGCCAGAAGAAGGAATCAACAAGGAACTGTACGAATAGTGTATAAATGTAGTTATATGTAATTAATATTAAGAAATATGTGTCACCTAGATGTGTCAACTAGATGTGTCACCCAGATGTGAGCTCAATTAACATATATCCTAGGAAACAATAATAAACAAATCACTGTGGCGACAATGCTGAAATTGTCACAATTGTTGTAGTGTTGGTGAATAATTAATGCAATAATTATTGTTAAGGAAATCATATGAACATGTTTCTAAATAAGTAAAAATAAGGTGTATCTGCCGACACCAATAAAATTTTATCTTTTTAGCAGTCTCACATCCCACAGACATATTTGACACTGACTTTTAATTTTGCACCGCTCAGTGTACATACACTGGAATATACAGACGTTCCAGTTTCTTGGAATGTGATATTTGACATGATCACTCTCATGCACTCACTCACTCACTCACTCACTCACTCACTCACTCACTCACTCACTCACTCACTCACTCACTCACTCACTCACTCGGTCCTAGGGCCTCAAAAGGGCGTTCGCGTACGTCAGGCTCGCAGCGATGACGGAACTGTTCGCGGCCGATTTCTGCCGGCAGGCCGAAGAGAGGATCGTAACGTGCCACAAGACTTCGACGACGTACGGATCTGCGTGACTGATTTTGTCGGGTGAGAGTCATCGCCACGCGACAACGTTCGTAACGGTGCGATCCGGCATCGTGCCGCAGACGTGTCCGTACCTGTTCGCAACTGCCAGCGGCGGCAGCTTGCCGGCGTCTCACCTCACCACCGCGATGACCGAGGCGTTTCGTCGCGACGGCCTGGTCGTGCTCGACCGACGCGGAAACGCGTGCACGATCAAGGCGGCGCGACTCCGGAAGGCGCACATCGCCTGCGCTCGTTCGGCCGGCCGCCAGCCGGGCGACATGTACGACCTGTCGCCCCACATGCTCCATCGTCTCGTCCCGCCCGCTGCTCCTGCTGCTCCTGCTGCTCCCGTGCTGATAAAGTTGGAACAGTGCGACATGGACGCTGCTGCTGCCGCCGCCGCCGCCGCCGCCGCCGCCGCCGCCGCCGCCGCTGCAGCTGCCACACCGATTGCAGCAACCACACCGATTCGACACGAGCAGGAGCTCGTCGACTTTGAATCTGCGGGCAGCAATGGCCGCCGCGGCTGTCGTGACCGGTCAAGGCGTGCGCCGGAATCGAGGCGAGCAGGGTTCACGTCGGACGACGTGCAGATGCTGACTCGACTGTACCCACGCAAGGACCGCGTGTTCGCGAGACAGGTGATCGCAGACACCGAATTCAAACCAGAGCTGCGGTCTCTGCTGGACGTGTTCACGACGAAGCAGGTCACCGATGTCATTCGCGCACTCCATCGTGTTTAGTTGTGCCTTGTCGCTCGCTCGCTCGCTCCCACATAAACAATACTTGTACAATAATGTATTTGCAGTCGTTTTGCACTGACATTTGCATTAGAAACACTTCCAATATTGATGCAGTAGCAATATCAGTGACAATCTCTTATTTGGCAGACTTGCTAGCTGTTTTAACGTACATGCATTACGCACCCTTTTGTACTCTCTCACATTTATTGAAATTAATATTAATGTTGTTCACTCTGCTGCTTATTTACAGTGTGTGTGTGTGTGTGTGTGTGTGTGTGTGTGTGTGTGTGTGTGTGTGTGTGTGTGTGTGTGTGTGTGTGTGTGTGTGTGTGTGTGTGTGTGTTGGTTTGTGCATGTGCATTGTCGGATGTTGTGGTTGTGTATGTGTGAAAAAAATTTCACACACTACAAACACACATTCTACAAACATGGTACAGGCACTACAATATTTAGGCTGTCTTAGTAATAATAGAAAAACATACAAACAATCAAACACAACTGCTTTTCAATATTTAATATATTATAGTAATATTCTTTTTTCAAGTAATTCTCTGCACGCGTCATCTTCGCAAGCGCGCGCGCGTGCGAAAATGACGGAAACAGCTACCGACGCCTGATGGAATAGTCATGTAACTGACAACTTGTCTGCCCGATGGCGCCACTGATTTGCATGTTTCCCGTAAATCGCCATTTTTATTTATTAAAATTTTAGTAAATTAGAGTTGCAAATATTTCCTTATCGTCTTATGTTATCTCTCTCGGAACAGTGCATTTGCAATTACACCGACTATTGCAACATACCGTCATGTGCCGTCAGAACGGCACATGTACATTCAGTGGACTTTACGCGCACACGAAAAAGCTATTTCATACAAGCTACTAGCGCCTTCGAGTCTACTAGTGGAGTACGTCCAAGAGAGGACAATCGTTCTCAAAAATGGTTGGTTGGGCGCATCTTTCCCTTTCCTTTCATTAGCAAACGTTGCGATTAGCAGAATAGAGACAATACAGTGCACACCAACGCACACTTGTACAAATGCAACTTCTGGCATTTTTTGGGGGCGCAGAAAAACCTAACCCTAGCTGGGTATATCAAGTTCCGCTAGATGGCGTCACTTTTTTGTCGACAAAAAATAGCGTCGTTTTATGTGTCCCATAGACTGTATTTGGTACGAAGGCGTGACGTACACGTCACTTGGTTGCGGGAAAAGCCAAAATACTTGGTGTGCAAATGACATGGCCGAGTTTGTTTACCTTCATATCGAACAATGAATGTCTTCTTTACATTATGTTTTCATTCCGACGCTTTTGTGACTTGTTTTGCGAATACTTGTTAAAAAGTACATACAACAGAAAGACGAATTTTATATGAATAAAAAAGAACAGTACAATAATTACTTTAAAATGATGTGCATATTATTGCAGTGCACAGCTGCCGTTTTTCAGAAAAACGTGGGCGACATGACCCTGTGCGCGTTAATTTGTTATGTTTTGTTGTTCGGAAGCTACGGTCGGTGGCTTTTTTGAAGTCTTTTTGAAGTGTATTTAATATTATACATTCCGCGTCTATTGCCGAAAGTAAGTTTTGGTTGTCTCGACGTGTAGGTAAATATGTACTCAATTTGGTTGATGCAAATGGATATTGGTTAATAAGAGCACATTTTTTCAATATACAAACAAAATGTTTTCTGTCGCCCCGTTAGCCCCCCAGATGTCGTCTACGACGACAACCCAATTTCGGAGGCAATATCTGCACAGATTTTTTTAACTAACCCTAACCCTAACCCACCCGTTTGAATTTGGGGGGAAATTGTAATATAAACTGCAGTCAGCTGTCAGCAGGCGCCTTTGTAGTTCGGCTTTATAGGCAATATAGCCTTTTGACTTAGATTTCAGTTCTGGCCTTATCTCACTAAATCAAGTCAATTGGAGTACGCGCACATCGTGTGCCTGTTGTGAAGACAAAAGAACAATAACAATTATCCAAGCGGCCACATGTGCATTATTTATCGACTATGTAATGGCATCTCGATTTTTAGCAAAATCGACCGCCTTTCTATCTGTCACGTCAGATTTCAAATTGAAATTCGATTTTAAATTTTAATCGCGTTTAAAAATAATTTGCTCCCATTTCAATAGTAAATGTCTCTATTTCAAGAGGTAGGTAGGTAGGAAAAACGTCGACCGAGCTGAAAATCTCATCATACATTGACCCAGTTGTATCTGTATACTGATATACTTATGCACTGATTTTATTCTGATATTTATAGTCGACATTGGTCAATGCGCCATCAAAAGGGGCTTATCTCCGTTAACCCTAGGGTTATGGTTATCGAACCGTTTGCTCGGTGGAGATAAAACCAGCGCCTTTCGGTAGAGGTGAGCAGTCTGATAAACATGTTATAGGATCAGGTGTGTGGCTGGAGTTGCTTTCCGGTAATGCATTGACCTAATCAAAAGGGGTTTATCTCCATTAACCCTAGGGTTATGGTTATCGAACCGTTTGCCCGATAGAGATGATACCGCCATAGACGAGAATAACCTCACAAACATATTGTAGAATCGGGCGTGTGGTTATAGTGACTTTCCAATAGGACGGTTTTGAGATGGCGACATTTCTGAATTTTTGTACAGTCCCAACAAGGGGTCGACTTCGTAATATATCCATGGCATGTGGCCCACGAAACAGGAGTTCGATATTCTGTATTGCATTTTATGATGCATTGACAGAGATGCACATTCACTGATGCAGCATCACTTAAAGTTTTGCTCGAAATAGAAACCTTTACTATCGAAATGGGAATGCACTGTTTTTAAAAGCGATAATTTTAATCTAAATTCAGTTAGAAATATGACGAGAAAGGTGGAAAGGCAACCGTCTCAGGAGTCCGGCGGTGTGAACAAAATCTATGTGAGATGAAAATTTACAAAGTTACAAGCCAGTTTTCCTACCAACGTGGTAATTTCGACCGCATGACTATCCAGAAAACTAGCACTGCCCCAAACACAATGTATGCATATCTGCACTATTTTTATATCCAAACACAATGTATGTATCCACACATAATGTATGTATCCCCACACAATGTATTGACCTACACTCAATAAATGTAACAAAATATAATATATGTATCCACGCATATGTATGCAGACACTACACAATGTATGTTTCCAAGCGCGATGTATGTATCCAAACAAAATGTATGTATTCATACACAATATATGCATCCAAACAAAATCCTTGCACAATTTATGTATCCACACACAATAAGTGTCTACACACAATGTATGTGTCCACAGACAATGTGTGTATCAATGCACTTTGTAACTATCCAAACACAATGTATGTATCCACACACAACGTATGTATCCACGCATAATGTATGCATCCAAACACAATGTATGTATCCATACACAGTTGATGAATCCATACACAATGCATGTATCCAAACACAATGTATGTATCCATGCACAATGTATGTAACCACGCACCATGCGTGTATCCAAACACAATGTATATATCACTGCACAATGTACTTATCCAAACACAATGTATGTGTCTCCGCACAAAGTATATATCCACACACAATGTTTGTATCCACACACAATGTATGTATCCACGCACAATGTACTGATGTTATATTCGTGTTATATACCATTCGTATTATATATAGTCATATATAATAGGCATTACACCAGTATGATTACAGGTCTTATTAGATTTGTAGAATGCTTTCTTATAAGAGCAGTTCTGTATGTTTACTAACTATTATAACATATTTCCTATGTTCAGTTATTATTCAGTTATGTTTTAAATTGTTTTTTTTTATTTTAGAAACTCATAGCTATTGGTGTTTTAAAAGCTGTTTTTATTTTGTGTTGCCGACATTTGCACACCATGTTGTTTCATTGCTTAATGGGCAAGCGCAAGTGAAATGTATGCTATGGTAAAAAGAACCCACCTATACATGTAATTTTATTCTCAAAAAAGAAATCCAAGAATGTGCATTAATTCAATGTTCAAAGTTTCTTTTTGCTGGCTGCCCTAACCCAGAAAATTTAGTTATCATTATATATATATATATATATATATATATATATATATATATATATATATATGTGTGTGTGGCGGTCTGGGATTACCAGTCACATCATAATTTTTTTCAATTGTCATTTTATGGTGGAAATGGAAAGAGCTACTATTCTCCTTTCAAGAACAGTTTGAATTATTGAAATATTCCCACTAGTTTTGAAGTTACTCTGGTTTTAAAAGAGCACCCGTCATAAACATTTAATGGAGAAAAACACTTAAAGTTAGCACCCATTATTAATATTTCATAATCATATAAAATTGTTTGTGTTGTAACTGTTGTGCTATAAATTGGAATATATGTAGCTTTGCATGTCAGCTTTGTATAAGACAAACTTCATCTTCTACCAGTTACTTTTCAAACAAAATATTTGTTGGTCAACTTTGGTGAAAAAAGGTTGAAACTAAAATTTTATCATCATTCGGTTGATAGCAAACTCTTTCACAGAATGTGGTTAGCTCTGAAAAGAGCTGTTTGTTTTTCTTCGGCTCTGAAGAGAGCCATTGTTTGTGTTGTCGAGCCGGTACAACTTTCTCGCTTCACTTTGTAGCTTTGCGGCCTCGGCCACGCCCACGGGTTGTCTTAGGGGGTGGTGGTGGTATGTCATCGTCGCTGTCTGATGACACCAATGCAGTGGTCTTCTTAGATGGCTTAGCAACTGCAGGCAGAGGTGTTGTCGTGTCCTGGCAGTGCTCTGATGTGAATGGCCGTATTTCGTCATACAGGTACCATTGTTGCTTCGCATCGAGTCCTCTCGGCACAATGATCTCGGGCATTGCATGATGACTCGGCAATGGCTGCTTCACGAGTGGCTGCTCGATCAATGCGCTGTCTATGAACTCTTGCACGCGGATGTTGGTGGACCCGTTTGCAAAGTGGAAGTGGTGGTAACTCTTGATGTGCTGTACTTTGCGGAAGTACTGAGACAGAAACGTCGTCCAATCAAATGTTGGCACAATCACTTCACCGTTTTCCATCCCACACAGCTGCGATATGTTGACATCGGACGACTGGTCCACAACTGTTGCGATATCTTGAAGACAATCCACCTTCGTCTTTCGAAACAGCCGCAGCTAAACTTTGTGTGGCCGGTCAGGAGAAACGACAAAGTGATGGTCACGTGACGTCCGGTCAGTACTCGCCACATCAAGTACCACATCATACAAGAGTTCTTGTTCTGTCCACTGCAGTTGTCCGCGTGCAAGTTCAAATGACACTCGCCAATGCCATAGTGCTCGAAGTAGTAGTGAAGCATCGACACTACAACATTGGCGCCTTTCCCAGTGTTGACACTCTCGTCCATCAAGAAGTTGACTTGCTTGGGGAATGCCTCGCTTGCCACTCCAAAGAGACCACACTTCCTCGGGCACTTGAAATAAATCGGACCAGGCTGCAGAGGGTCAGATGGGAAATGCACTTGCTGGGCGAAGTCGAAACTGTAATGGTTTCTCCCAGCAAAGCTGCATTCTGCGTGTTGACCGAGTGTGACGTCAGCTGGCATCTCATCTTTCACAGATCGGTGTAGTGTGATCTCTCTGTAGTGGCTTGCCGCAAATGTTCCTCGTAGTCACGTACAGCAGCACTCTTCTCGCTGTCGGGCAAATTCACTGAACGAGCCAGCTTCGTCACCCCTGCTGGTCGCATCGTTGTGACAAACGGTAGGAGCTGCTGCCACAGCCTGCGGAATGTTCGCTGCGACACCTTGCGTGTAGACGCAGCATCAACAGCACAACAGTACTGAGTGTACACCGTCTTCTTGGTGTACACCCTGAAACCGTGATAGAAGAAATCGGTCCGTTGAGCCTTCCGAACATTCTGCTGCCCTTTCCGTGACGATGTAGTCAGCGATGACAGGTCCATTCCACATGACAGCTTGGCGAGGATCGCAATGTCGAGTTCATCATGTGTCATGCCGAGAAACTGCAAGCGAACATTGGCTAGTTCATCCACCGAGAAACGCCCATGGCAAGGCTGGCCATCGTACAACTTGCATTTGCAGGTCAGTTGGCATTCTGGCTCGGTTTCTGTAGTATCACCATTACCACGAGGCATGATCTCATCGGCCAAGTTCTCGATAGCTCCAGCGAATGCAGCTCCGTCGTCGTCGTCAGTAGTGACAGTCGCACTGTCAGTGTCAGTGACGCCTGGCCTGGCTGGTCCACTCCCCTCCGGGTCGCTTTCCTCCTCGGTCAACTCAGTCTCCGATAAATCAGAGTCATCGTCATCGTTAGTGATCGGGCGAGTGACGAAATAGTCGTTAACAAGCTCCGACAAAACGTCATCACTTGCTATATTCCGCATGTTTAGCAGCGTCAACGAGTTCAGACAGCGAGCTACATCGTCCGGCTTCGATGCGTCCGCCATCTTGGTTTTCGCAGAACGTAAACAATGACAAAAATCACGCACTGGAAGCGTAATTACACTTGAAATAGTTATATACACCACGCTACGTAATTCTGTAATATATACAGATATAAACTACACCAAAAAAACAACCAACTAAACTATATTCTATCTATGTAAACACTTCGATCTGACAACGAACTCGCGACAACAAAACTTCCAGAACTTTCGATAACAATCCTGCGCACTCAAACTCATCTCAATGTATTCATGCGCACTACGGGTAGGTAGATGCCTGCTAAAAATACCTTGAGAGTGATATGCCATATATGGGTATAGCAAGTTCTTTTCAGAACATGTAACCGTCCGCAACGCAGTGCGAAGTTCAGTTTGAAATTGCGCGATCCTTACAAAATACTATTGTTATAAAAACACAGAAATGAACAACTTATACTAAGAATTACATAAAACCGCTTTGTCAGTTTATATATGAATATATTAGCTGAAACATTATGCGGAAATCCCCAAATAGACCGGGTGACGCATTTTTACTATTATGACGATTTTACTCGCGATCGCGTCACGCGACATCCGCCGTTGTTTTCTCAGACCGGCACACACACACACACACACACACACACACACACACACACACACACACACACACACACACACACACACACACACACACACACACACACACACACACACACACACACACACACACACACACACACACACACACACACACACACACACACACACACACACACACACACACACACACACACACACACACACACACACACACACACACACACACACACACATTATATATATATATATATATATATATATATATATATATATACACATTATTATATACATATATATATATATATATATATACATTATTTTCAAACAAATTAAACCAAGTTTTCCAAAAAGAACAGACACTGGTTTATTATATATATATTTTCTGGGTTAGGGCAGCCAGCAAAAAGAAACTTTGAACATTGAATTAATGCACATTCTTGGATTTATATATATATATATATATATATATATATAATAAACCAGTGTCTGTTCTTATATATATATATATATATATATATATATATATATAAACCAGTGTCTGTTCTTTTATATATATATATATATATATATATATATATATATATATATATATATATATATATATATATAATAAACCATTGTCTGTTCTTTTATATATATATATATAAACCAGTGTCTGTTCTTTTATATATATATATATATATATATATATATATATATATATATATATATATAATAATAAACCAGTGTCTGTTCTTTTTGGAAAACTTGGTTTAATTTGTTATGTGCTTTTACATATTTCAGTTATTTTCATTATTATCTTAATTGATACAGAATAGTCAATTAGCTGTTTGGATCCAACTCTTCTGCCAACAAGCCGGATAATATATAAATAATAAAACCATCAATACCTATGATGTAAATTTCAAACACTACTTGACTATTCAACAATGGACAGTATAAATGGTTCTGCAAATAATGGTAACTAAAATAACAATAGCTATTTCGGTAATCCGCCAGCACCACTGCGACGAGTCTTTCGGTAATTCACCCCGAACAGCTATGGATGATGGTAGAATATGCGAATAGCCTCGTCCTTTCTCGAAACGTCGTTTGATCAGTGTATTGCATTCAAAAACAACTTTCTAACAATTTTGTTTACTCCATCGACTGAATAAAAAATTAGTAGTTATTTAGAATATGGATCACAACATTCTACACACCGTTTATTTCGTACTGGTTGTTTATATTCGCTTTCAGAACTGCGTTTTTCAAACGCTTGTCCGAGTTGTCGATATCTGGACGGTGCACCTCGTTTACCAAATAAAACTTCATGTGCTCCACATAATCATTATATTCCTCTTATCTTCCGCCCACAGTCACCTCATTTTCCTCCATTGACATTGACGTCATTGTAAACGACGGCTATTTCGAACAAAAAGAACAGCAAGAGCAAAGAAACTAGAGGACGGATACTTTTGGCACGGCAACAAATTTGGTGGGGCGACGGAAGGTCAAGTTGTTCACTGCGCTTGTGCACGCATGCGCAATTCCCATTTTGGCTACGCCTTTGCCTTCTGGTACGGGGATACTTTCGGTCAGTTACACCTGGGCTCCCGCGCAACCACCGCCGCCACCGCCGCCTTCAACACCAGCCGTAGTGAGAGACACTCGTCCAACGTAGTGGTTAGAGTCGGACGTACTACTTGAGAACACAGAGTTTGTGCGCATGGGCACGCTTGGCCTACAGTGTGAGTGGATGAGTCCGAGTGGGACAATAACGTGTTGAGTTACGTCCTCGTGGAGGATGCCTTTTACAGACGGGCCGCTCGCATTACGTTGCTTTGTCGTTGTGTGTGCTGCGTGAGTGCCAGCTTGAAACGAGGTCGCAGCGGCGGCCCACGGCGATATATCGGCTCCGATAGCACGTACCGTTGAAACGCATACACAACTCTATTCAACCAAACATAATGGAGCCGCATGTGTTCAATGTTCTACTGGGTACGTTGTGTGTATGTCAGTTGATGCCCGTCGGCGGCCAGGTGAACAGTGGCAGCAACGATGGATTACTTCATGACGACACCACTACAGGACGGGAAGCAACCGGAGCGCCGGAGCTTCGCCGAGCACACGGTGGGAACAGGAGAAGCCCAGTGCCAGACACGGACGGAGCACCGTCGCTGGGAAGGGTGTCAGCTATCGGGCGGCGACAGACGTCCGATGAGACGACGTCCGGGTTGTGCTCCCTGCGCAACAAGTGTAAAGTTGGCCAAGATACACACACTCTCGACTTCAAATACAGGAACTGCTTTTGCGACAACCTCTGTCATACATACGGCGACTGTTGCAAGGACGCGACGAGACCTTCAAGCCGGCCGGTAGGTTCCCGTCAGCTCAGTAACATTCGTTACTACAGCGTTGTGGTTTCTTACTCGAAGTTCGAGACAGTAAACGAGGATTGCGTGCGTGCGTGCGTGCGTGCGTGCGTGCGTGCGTGCGTGCGTGCGTGCGTGCGTGCGTGCGTGCGTGCGTGCGTGCGTGTGTGTGTAAGTTTGTGTGTGTGTTTGTTTGACACTGGGTGACACTCTGTGACACAGTGTGTGGCAATGTGTTTGACACTATGTGTGATACTGTGCGTAATGATGGTGCGGTGATATATATATATATATATATATATATATATATACATACATACATATATATATACATATACATATATATATATATATATATATATATATATATATATTGCGTTTGGATACATACATTGCGTGTGGAAACAAACATTGTGTAGTGATGCATACATTGTGCGTGGATACATACATAGTGCTTGGATACAAACATAGTGCTTGGATACATACATTACGTTACGAAACATACATTGTTCAGTGAAACAAACATTGTGATAGGATGCATACATTGTGCGTGGATACATACATTGTGTGTGAAAACTTACGTGGTGTGTCGATACATACATTATGTGTGGATACAAACATTATGTTTGGATATATACATTATGGGTGGATACATACATTGCTTGTGGATGCATACATTGTGCGGTAATACATACATTGTGATTGCATAGATAAAATGTGCAGTGATACATATATTGTGTTTGAATCCATATATCATGCGTGGATATATACATTGTGCGGAGACACATACATTGTGTTTGGATAAGTACATTGTGCAGTGATATATACATTGTGTTTGGATACGTACATGATGCGTGGTTACATGAATTGTGCGTGGATACATATAGTGTGTGTGGATACGTATATTGTGCTGTGATACATACATTGTGCATGGATACATATATTGTGTTTGGATACATACATCGTGCGTGGATTCATCAATTGTGTTTGGATACATACATTGTGTATGGATACATACGTTGTGTGTGAATACAGACATTGTGTTTGGATAAATACATTGTGCGTGGATACGTGCGTTTTCTGTGGACACATTGTGTGTGGATACACATATTGTGTGTGGATACATAATTTGTGCGAGGAGTGTGTTTGGATGCATACTTTGTGTGTGTATGCATACATACATTTTGTTTGGATACATACATTGCGCTTGGAAACGTACTTTGTGCAGTGATACGCACATTGTATTTCCATACATACATTGCGCGTGGATACATTTATTATATGTGGCTACATACATTGAGTTTAGGTGCATACATTGCGAGGGGATACATATATTATGTGTGGATACATACGTTGTGTTTGGATATGTAAATTGTGGAGATATGCATGCATTGTGTGAGGGTACATACATTGTTCGTGGATACATACATTGGGTGTGGATACATACGACATGTGTGGATACATATATTTCGTTTGGCAACGTACGTTATGCAGTGATATATACATTGTATTTGGATACATACATTGTGCTTGGATACATATGTTGTTTATGACGCCATTTTGTTTTCTCGTGCGTACACTCGCTGACATGCGCGATGTGGCGCGTGACGTTTTGTTGTTCTTCCCTTGACAAACGAAGTAAACAACTTCTTGTCTAGGGTGAGTTTCTTCTCTTTAAACGCGTCCAATGTGTTGTTTATGACATGTATTCTCTCTCTCTCTCTCTCTCTCTCTCTCTCTCTCTCTCTCTCTCTCTCTCTCTCTCTCTCTCTCTCTCTCTCTCATCTCTCTCTCTCTCTCTCTCTCTCTCTCTCTCTCTCACTCTCTCTCTCTCTCACTCACTCCTGTGGCGCGAAACCTTTCTGGTCAAATCTTCGAGTTTCCTCACGTCTTTGACACATTCTTGTCCATACTTCGTTCTAAGATTACGAACTACCTCACGTGTACAATGACGTCATTCAGCGTCATCGGTACTGATGAAGTCAACGTGTTACGTTGACGAAAGCCTCTACCAGGTAAACTAAACACACATTGGATATGACAAATGAAAGTTATCTGATTTGAAAATGAACTATCCTGAAGAATGTTCAGTAAAAGTAGTATGTTTTACAAGGAACATACATTGTGATAGGATATATACATTTTGTTTTGATAGATACATTATGTGTGGATACATACATTTTGCGTGCATACACACATTGTGCGTGGATATATACTTGGTGTGTGAATACATACATTGTGCGGTGATACAAACATTGCACGTGTATTTCTGTGGATACATACACTGTGCGTAGAAACTCAAATATTTTGTGGTTTCATACATTGTGCGAGGATTGTGTTTGGATACATGCGTTGTGTTTGGGTACGTACATTGTTTTTGGATATATATATATATATATATATATATATATATATATATATTGTACTTGGATACATACATTGCATTTTTACATACATACATTGTGCATGGATACATACGTTGTGCAGTGTTACATACATTGTGTGTGTGGATACATACATTGTGTGTGGACACATTCATTGTGCAATGATACATAGATTATGTTTTGGAAACATACATTTTGCGTAGAGACACATATATTGTTTGTGGATACATTCATTGTGGTTGGAATAGTACATTTTGCGTGGATACATACATTTTGTTTGGATACATACATGACGCGTGGATACATACGTTGTGTGTTTATATATACGTTGTGTGGATGCATACATTGTGCTTGGATACATACATTGAGTTTGGAAACTAATGTTTTGCAGTGATCCATATATTTTGTTTGGACACATATATTGTGCGTTGTTACATACATTGTGTGTGGACATATACATTATCTGTGGATACAACATATTGTGTTTGGATACATACATAATGTGTGGTTACGGACATTGTTCCTGGATACAAACATATTTCGGTGATACATACATTGTGTTTGGATACATAAATTATGTTGGGATACATACATTGTGCAGTGATGTAAATTGTGTGTGGATGCATACATACATATGTTTTGTTTGGATACATACATGGTGTGTGTATACATAAATTATGTGTGGATACATACCTTATGCAGTGATGCATATACTGTGCGTGTATATATGCATTGTGTGTGGATACGTACGTTGAATGTGATACATATATTGTTCGGTGATATATAAATTGTGTTGGAATAAATACATTGTGCTTGGATATATACATTGTTCGGTGATACGTACATTGGACGTGGATTCATATATTTTGTTTTGTACATACGTTGGGTGAGGATATATACATTGTGTGTGGATACATTCGTTTTGTCTGGATACATACATTGCGTTTGGGTACATGCATTATGTTTGGATGCATACATTGTGTTTAGATATATACAATGTGAGTGGACACATACATTGTGTGTGGATACGTACATTGTGTTTGGACACAAATATTTTGCGTGGGTACATACATTTTGCTAGGATACACACATTATGCATGGGCACATATTTTATGTGTGGATACATACATTGTTCGAGGACACATACATTGTGTTTGGATACACACATTGCGCAGTCATATAGATGTATTGTGTTTGGATACATACATATTACGTAGGTACATGTATTTTGCTAGGATACACACATAATGCGTGGACACATACGTTGTTTTTGGATACATACATGTTGCATGGATGTATACATTGTGTGTGGATGCTTACTTTGCGTTTGGAAACATACATTGTTTGTTGATACAAACATTGTGCAGTGATTCATACATTGTTCGTGTATGCATACATTTTGTTTGAATACGTACATTGTGCTTGGATACATACAATGCGTTTGGAAACACACATTGTGCAGTGATATATACATTGTGTTTGGATTTATGCATTTTGTTTGGATACATACATTGTGTGTGGATACATACATTGTGCGTGGATACACACATTGTGCGTGGATAAACACATTGTCTGTGGATACATACATTGTGTGTAGATATTGTGTGTTGATACATACATTGTTCGAGGATTGTGTTTGGATACATGTATTGTATACATACATTGCGTTTGCATACATACATTGCTCGTGGATACATACATTTTGTGTGGATGCATACATTGTTTGTGGATTCAAACATTATGTGTGGATACATACATTATGTGTCGATTCATACATTGTGTGGTAATACGTACATTGTTCTTGGATACAAAAATTGTGCAGTGATAGATACTTTGTTTTTTAATATATACATATTTTGTGGACATATACATTGTGCCGTGATACGTATATTGTGTTTGAATGCATACATTGTGTTTGAATATATACATTGTGCAATGACGCAAACATTGTGTGTTCATACAAACATTGTGTTTGGATACATACATTATGTGTGGATACATATATGTTGTGTGGATACATACATTGTGCGGTGAAACATACATTGTGCGTGTGTACATACATTGTGTGTGGATACATACATTGTGTTTGGATGAATTCGTTGTTCTTGGATACATAAATTTTGTTGGATACATGCATACATTGTTCATGGATGCATACATTGTTTGTGAATACATGTATTGTATGCCGATACATATATAATGCAGTGATACATGCACTGTGTGTGGATACGTGCATTATGTGTGCATGCCTACGTTGTGCGTGGATATATGCATTGTGTGTGGATTCATACATTGTGTTTGAAAATATACATTGTGTGTGGATATATACATTGTGTGTGGATACATACATTATGCGGCGATACATTCATTGTGTGGATTCATACATTATTTGTGGATACATACATTGGTTTTGGATATATACATTGTGTGTGTATACATTCATTTTATGTGGTTACATACATTGTGTTTGTATACATACATTGTGTGTGGATACCTAAATTGTGCGTTGATACATACATTGTGTGTGTGGATACATAAGCTATTGGGGATACGTTGTAGTGTTTGTGTATGCGTACATTGTGTTTGGACCCCGGCTTTTCTGTACAAATAAAACTATACGGAGTTGGGCCGGGTCTGGCTGTAGTCTGTCAACTTGTGTGAGTGGCCTGGGCTGGACCTAGACCTAATAAAGTACCAGCTTAGTTTGTTATTTAAATTTTATTTTAGGGTAATTAGTATTTAAATTATTATTGTCATGCATATGTGACATATATTATATATATATATATATATATAATATATCACAAACACACACACACACACACACACATATATATATATAATATATATATATATATATATATATATATATATATATATATATATATATATATATGAATATATGTATATATATATATATATATATATATATATGTATATATATATATATATGTATATATATATATATATGTATATATATATATATATATATATATATATATATATATATATATATATATATATGTATATAAGATAAAAATTCACATTTCTATATGTTTATTTGCACGGGCTACTGATATACTCAACAGCCCTTGGCCACAAGGATGACTGACATTAATTATTTTTAATGACTGACATGTTGTGATCATATTCAGCATGAACTCTCCCGGAAGACGTTAATCTGTGATCGGTTTTACGATATCGAGTGGGATTGGGCTGTGTACATGGTGACGTCATGTCCCCGCCAGTTCAAGAACGACTGGGTGCGGGAGCAGTGCGGACGCAAGTCGCGCATGGAACTGTTCTACCGCGTCCCGGTGAGCGGCGTCCGGTCGACCGTCGTCTACCGCAACTACTACTGCGCCTTATGTAACAACGAGACGAACGTCACCTTCTGGCAGGTAGAGTCACGTCAACGACGTCGTTGTATCATCGCATACTGCATGTCGTATATACGTATGTAACGGGTACATACACTTTGTACAACCTATAACCATATATATTTCATGTTGTCTTAATATTTGAAAGTATAAAAGCATCCCTACTTATTTAGATGTTGTAAATGGCTCAACTGAGTATTACATTTCAGACACTGACACGTCTAAAATTGGGAAGTTATTATTTTCAAACACTGGCGCAGTTCTCTTTCATCATTTTACGACGGTCCATATATTCCGGGCGTTCGTCATACTATGTGCACTTGCAGAAGATTCAGTGATACTCAGTGATACTCGCCTCTAGGCCCAGAGGTCATCAGGTCGATCTAGACCGGCGACCTCCGGGTCAAGAGACGAGAGGTTCTCCAACGACGGCCTTCGGTGTCGTTTCGTGACAGTTGCTGCCGATTCGCTTATCACTGCATGTTGGCAAAAGGTATATTTCTGATGTTTCAATGAAACCATAGATATCTTAATTCATGTCAAGAAAATTAAACGTCTGCTAAAAATGTAAACTTATTATCTACTGCTTAGTTGAAGTATCCGCCATTGAACTATCTATTGTTTAGTTGAGGTATTCGCCATTGAACTATCTAGTGCATAGTTGAGGTATTCGACATTGAACAACTATCTACTGATCGTGCCAAAGGTAACGTTTTCCTGCACCACATGGCGGGAACGAGAGTCTGAACTGGAAGGTGTTATTATGGAAGCTAGTGCCATCTTGAGAAAAGTGTTGAAAAAACACAGGCCTGACTGCACCATCGAGTTCATACACCCGACGATGAGGGCGCGCAGGTGCAAGCCACACATATCTTGGTGCGACGATCGGTGGATGGAAAAGGAGGTAATTCTATGAGACACGCCCTGGTTAATTTAGGCAGAAGTTGTGTTAACTTGTGTATGTATACATTGCCATTTGAACGTTTTAGAACATGAATTTTTGTATGTTAGAGGGATATGGAACAATGTCTGGTAGAGATATCTGGAACGATGTTTGTAAAACATGTCTGGAACGATGTTTGCACAACATTTCTGGAACGATGTTTGGTAGAAATATCTGGAACGATGTTTGTAAAACATGTCTCGAACGATGTTTGATAGAAATGTCTGGAACGATGTTTGGTAGAGATGTCTGGAACGATGTCTGGTAGAGATGTATGGAACGAGGTCTGGTGGAGATGTCTGGAATGATGTCTAGTATGTCATGATGTATGTCACGTCCAACTGTTAATGTTACTAAGGCCCCTTTTTTACATCATGGTCACGTGTACCCTTTCTTGACATCGTGTTTACGTGTACCCCTTTCTTGACATCATGTTTACGTGTACCCTTTCTTGACATCATGTTTACGTGTACCCTTTCTTGAAATCGTGTTTACGTGTACCCTCTCTTGACATCGCGTTTACATGTGCCTCTTTCTTGGCATCGTGTTTACGTGTACCACTTTCTTGACATCGTGTTTACGTGTACCCTTTCTTGACATCGTGTTTACGTGTACCTCTTTCTTGACATCATGTTTACGTGTACCCTTTCTTGACATCATGTGTACGTGTAACCCTTTCTTGACATCATGTTTACGTGTACCCTCTCTTGACATCGTGTTTACGTGTACCTCTTCCTTGACATCATGTTTACGTGTACCCTTTCTTGTCATCATGTTTACGTGTACCCCTTTCTTGACATCGTGGTTAGGTGAGGCCCTTTCTTGACATCATGTTTACGTGTTCCCTTTCTTGACATCGTGTTTACGTGTACCCCTTTCTTGACATCATGTTTACGTGTACCCTCTCTTGACATCGTGTTTACGTATACCTCTTTCTTGACATCATGTTTACGTGTACCCTTTCTTGTCATCATGTTTACGCGTACCCCTTTCTTGACATCGTGTTTACGTGTACCCCTTTCTTGACATCGTGTTTACGTGTACCCCTTTCTTGACACCGTGTTTACGTGTACCCCTTTCTTGACATCATGTTTACGTGTACCCCTTTCTTGACATCGTGTTTACGTGTACCTCTTTCTTGACATCGTGTTTACGTGTACCTCTTTCTTGACATCGTGTTTATGTGTACCTCTTTCTTGACATCGTGTTTACGTGTACCTCTTTCTTGACATCGTGTTTATTTTTATTTTAAGGGATTTACGCTGATGGGACAGTGTGATTAACGCCATACGTAGCATTTGTTTAAATTTGTACCATGTGAAGGTAACAGTCAGGAAATGTTGACACTAGTTAGTTGTGCGCCAAAGAAATCAACCGTAAATATATTTAGATAAAATACGATTTCTAACTGAATGATGAGAGCTACCCTTTATCTAAATGTAGCTCGCTTTCATAATTTGTAACATTGCGCATAATGTTTGTACAGCTCCCAATTTGTATGTCAGATTGACCACTTTTAGATTGTAGAACGTATGCTCTACACCGTGGAGTTATTGTCGCTTCCTTGTGGCAGGTGAAGCAGATGTGCGAGACGGCAGCGACGGAGTATGTATACGTCGGTGAGAAGATCTACCGGAACAAGCACTGTGCCGCGTGCAACTACGTCAGCGCCAGTCACTTGACGTGCATTGACCCATACAGGTAAGAACAATTTCTTTCAGACACGGAAAAGACACATCACTGTTGCAGGTGTAATAGTGGAGATCGGGGCTTGTTGTTACAATTTTCAGTTAAAGTAACTGTTATATGAAGAGTATGTTAGATGCATTATTTATGTCAATTTATGCATACATCAAATGAATTATTCGTGTTAATGAAATTTCATATTCCATATTGTAGTTAGGTAGATATGTGAAGTTTCCCAGGCGCTGTCGACCGTAACAACTGGCCCAGTAAGCGGGGCAAGCTGTTACATCATACGGGGCACGTTGTTACAGCAAAGAACGCGTGCATCACAAAGCAGATGTCACTCGCACATGTTACGGTTGTTACACTAATTGGATTATACACACCAATACATCTTATACACAATGTGCACAATAATTTTTAGTTAAAAAAGGCCACTCATTCCCCAAATTCTTACATAGCAAACAATTGTGAATGGAATATAAATTATTTAATGGAGTATGCAGTAGTGAATTGTAATATATATATATATATATATATATATATATATATATATATATATATATATATATATATAATGTGGATGTTCGTGCGTGCATACGTGTGTGTATCGTTCAAGTCGCATTATATATATATATATATATATATATATATATATATACTATATATATATATATATATATATATATATATATATATATATATATAATGCGACTTGAACGATACACACACGTATGCACGCACGAACATCCACATTTCAATGAATCCTGAAAGTAATTGTTCAAATAGGATTGTGCCACAAAAAGTTATCAAGATTGAACAAGATTGTCTTGTGTTATTGCAGCATACAACTCGCTGGCTGAGCCATCGGTATGAACCGCACGAGCGTTGTTACAGTTGTAACAACTTGCCCCAATACAATTGAAGCAACTTGCCCCAAACACAATTTTGACAGTTGAACGCACATGGACAATAACGAATCCTGAATTTCAAAGTAACTACTACTTGGCAAGTAACTACTACACTATATAGTAGACATATTTCAAGTTTCATTCACGAAACGTAAACAGTGGCTGCGTGTGATGATATTATGTGGGCATACCAAAAACAGATTTAGGTGGTTAAAAAGTAATTTTTGTCAAAATCTTGTTAATTTCGACTTCTTAACTACCACTTTTTGGACAGTGGGTCTGCTGGTGGACTTCAATTACTGTTTATTGTATCTCCATATGGGTGCTATGTTTGCGTTAAACGCTTCTGTAACAACTTGCCCCTGTACACAACTAGCCCCGGTCTCCCCTATAAACGTTAATTAGTTTAAAATAATAGTATGCAGGCGAACATGCAAGTATGTTCCGCAGATTACAAGAATCGTAGCTAAGAGAATCAGCCGTTTAGCATAATCAAGATGGTTGGGGCAAAATCAGTGGTTCGATAATACCTATTTGTGAAATGTCTCTGCTGCTATGTCGTAATTCAACATGGACAAAATGAAACTCAATTGACGGATCCATCACGTGACTTTTTGTATAGCAACCCAAAAAGAGGGTACAGTTTCCCTAAGATAAAGAACTAATAAGAAAACCCATCATAAAGCAGAATCCATCAAAGATTTTTAAGAGCGTTTTCAAAATGTGTTTCAGTAAGATGCTCATAATCCATAACAAGCTAATTATCTAAATTTTCTCCACAGTGTGCACAACCGGGCAAGATAAATAAAGAAGTCCAAAAGTGGTTGATAATACGTTCCACCGAACATTTTAAAACCACATTTGACTTATATGCTCACTGGGTGAAGAAAACAAATTATATTTTACAAAAGAAGACGCCGTGTCACAGAGGACACTATTTCTGTGACACACCGGCGACGTTTAGATAAGTTTTGACAATTTAAAAAAAATAAAGCTCGCGGAGAGCACCAACAACCTCAACCGAAGTTGTGGCATCGAGTATAGCAATACGAAGGTCAAGGGTTCTACCACCTAGAGCACCCAAACTTCTCATATATCTACTATACATATGCACATGTCACGTAGCCAAATAAGTACACCTACTTTCTCAAAACGATCAAAATTTACAAAAGAATTCAACCAAAACATCGCCATCTCCTACAGACAGTGCCTACGCGTAGCGCCAAGGCTACCGTAAAATCGATGCATATGACAAGGCGTGGTTCAGCTTTACCCGCTAATTTATGAATGTATGACAGCGCAGACATATATGTCATCAAAGTCGCTGGGGCATAATACCTAGAGTATAGACTGGCTATAAAGGCCGCCAAAAACACCTACTGAAGCAGGGGGAAATGTATAGGTTGGAAAATGTATCTGACTAAAGTCTGCATAAGTTTAAATTGCCCGTCTATATGCCTGTTTTGTGCTGACTGATATGGCTGCATTGAGAAGAAGGGCCACTACTGGTGATAAGGCAGCAATGTCGCTGGCATTTCTGTTGGCCGCAGTTGAAGCCAGGGCGCCATCTGTCGTGCTGCACCCTCCTGAAATCGCTAAAGTTTGTTAGCAATGACATTGGTCTTCCCTGGAATATGCTTGGATTTAAAATAAACGCTAAATTTCAGCGTAGTAACCACCAAACGTCTGACTAAACGTATCAGATGAATACTTTTTAGCTGACTGGTTGTTGATTACATCTACAACGGCTTTATTGTCAATGAGAAACAAGACAGAATGGTTAGTCATATATCTTCCCCACAGCTCCAAAGTGGCTACAGTGGGATATAGTTCCAATACAGCAATGTTGTAACTCTGCCAGATTTGTGGAAATCTGCCATTAATCCACCGCGAACCAAATGCTGCAGGAAATCTCTGTGTTGAAGCGGCATCCTGTGTACAGTTTAATTGCATCATATGAAATCCTATTACTGTTTATGATCATAGTTAGGCCATTGAAAGAGGAGATGAAGTAGTGCCATGCGGCTAAGTCTGCCCGAGCTTCGGCATTCAACCTGATATGGTGACCCGGTCTAGAAATGAAGTAGTGCCATGCGGCTAAGTCTGCCCGTGCTTCGCCATTCAACCTGATATGGTGACCCGGTCTAGAAATGCCAATAGTCAAATTGATGAGGCGACGGAGAAAGGCTCTTCCATGTGAGATGACTCTGCAGGCAAAATTGAGCAGGCCAATGACTGACTGTAATTGCTGGAGTGTAACAGAATGACATTTATAAATATGTCAGCAATGGATGACTGCAGCTTCTGGACCTAATCACTAGGGAGGCGGGCCTCCCATTTGACAGTGTACAGTCCAATGTCATGCACGGTGATGAGTGTAGACGGTAAGCAGGTTTTCTCTTGTTTTATTGGAATAGAAAGTTCTTCAGCAAGTGTAATGAATCGACTGAAATCCTGCAAGACTGAATTAGGAGGGCCAATGAAGACAAAATCATCTAAGATGTGTGACACGGCCATAGCCCCTTTGGTCTGTAGTACACGCTGCAGAGCACAAGTCAACCTTTCGAAGATCTTGCATGATTCCGCACACCCTATTCGTAAACAGCAATCATAGAAAAAGCGAGTCTACCAAGTGAAACCAAATAAATGGTAGTATGATGGGTGGATGGGAATGATGCGAAAGGCATCCTCAATGTCGGCCTTGCCTATTAAAGCGCCGCCACCAAATTCAGATAGACTATAATAGACTTATAACATGATCTAAAGTTTCATAACGAACTGTGGTGAATTCCTTTGGGATGTGTCCGTTAATGGAATTTCCCTCTGGATACGACAGGTCATGTATAATGCGAAACGCGTTAGGCTCTTTCTTAGGAGCAACACCCAGTGGTGATGACTGGTAACTATCAAATGGAGGTGAAAGGAATGGACTAGCAATACGTCCAGCGAAAGCTCTTTTGACAGTTTCCGTTCTACTACTTCCTTATGTTGTAGGACCGAAGAGTGATTATCGGCAAAAGAAAGAGATGGGGTGCCAAAATAATTAATCTTAAATCCATAGATAAAGCCATCTACGAGAAAGTTTGA